>CM035426.1:112585140-112742640 GCA_020310875.1 Ceratopteris richardii | reverse complement strand
CAGAGTTACCTGCCCAATCTACATCACTATATATCTTGATCCTTGTATCTGAAGTAAACCCATAATACAAACCTTCGTTAAGTGTGCCCTTCATATACCTAAGCACCCTTTGACCTACAATCCAATGTTCCTTTCCAAGACAATGCATGAATTGAGATAGAACTCCAACTGCATATGACAAATCAGGCCTTGTTAATGTAGCATAAATCAAGCTACCCACCAAACTCTGATAAAGCTTCATGTCTTTGAATTCTTCTCCTCCATATCTACTCATTTGTCATTCACTTCCATTGGAGTTGGTGTTATCTTGCAATCTTCCATTTTAAACTTGATTATCAAATTCTTCAAATACCTTTCTTGAGTCACATATAATCCATGTTGAGCATATGAAATCTCCATTCCCAAGAAATATGATAAATTTCCCAAGTCACTGAGCTTGAATTCTTTCTCCATCTTCTTCTTAAGTATTTGTATGCCTTTGTCATTTGTACTTGTAAGTATTGTCATCAACATAAATACAAACATAGATAAACCCATCTTCACTTGCTTTGACTAGCAAGCTACTATCTGCCTTTGATGCTTGGGAACCCAGTTCCTTCAAGAACTTCACAAGCCTATAATTCCATGCCCTTGGGGCTTGCTCCAAGCCATACAAGGCTCTCTTGAGCTTACACACATAATCAGGATTATGTTGATCTTTGAAAACATCTAGTTGTTCCATGTAGACTTCATCTGAAATATAACCATTTAAAAGTGCATTCTTCACATCTAAGTGAGATAATTTCCAACCTTTGCAAGAAGCAATAGCTATGAGAGTCCTTATGGTTGTCATCTATGCAACATGAATATATATTCTATCATAGTCCACACCATATGTATGTGCATACCCATTTACAAGTCTAGCTTTGTACCTAGACACGCTTCCATTTGCATATCTTTTTGTTATGTAAACCCATTTGCTTCCTATGACTTTTTGATTACTTGGTTTTGGCACTAATTCCCAAGTCTCATTCTCAATAAGTGCATCATATTCTTCCTTCATGCTTTTCCCCAATTCTCCTTTCCGTTGGCTTCATATATGTGGATGGGTCTTCATCTGCTTTCACTATATAAGCATAATCTTTAGTTGTCAAGAAAGAGGTGTCATAGCTATACCTTATACGTTGTCTTTTGTCCCTTGATGACCTTTGGAGTTCTCCACTTCTTGAAGTTTCTGGTTCATCATATTCTTGATCAAACCATGGCAATTCTTCATTTTTAACTAGCACTTCACTATTCTCTTCGTCCTTAGAAATTTGAACCTTTGATTTACCTTTCTTCTGGTTCAATGTTTCTTCAAGACCTGCATAAGCACTATTTGTACCTAAGTACCAAGTAACTTGCTCATCAAAGTCCATTGAAGGGCCCCATATATCTGTATGCACCAATTCAAGTCTTTCTTAATACATGAAACCATGTTTGTTATATGATTGCTTATGAGCCTTACCTAATTGACATGCTTCACATCTGTATGTCATGTGTTGACCTGCAACATTAGGTAATCCAAGTACTGAACCATTGTTAATCATCTCTTTAATACCTCTTTCATTGAAGTGTCCAAGCCTTTTGTGCCAAAGATCCAACTCATATATCTTTTGCTCTCCATATGTGAACAAGGCATGTCCAACATTTCCTTGTACCTTCAATGTGAAGAGCCTTCTTTCTTTCTTTCTTTCTTGTAACAATTTGCTTATACCCTTGGCTAGGATCTTCAACATAAAATCCATCATTAGTGAACCTCACCTCATATCCTTTTTCCACAATTTGTCCTACACTAATCAAATTCTTTGGAATTTTTGAAACATACAAAACCTTACTCAAAAGAGTACTTCCATCTTTGGCCTTTATTGATCCAATAGACTTCACCTTGTGCTTTGTATTGTCACATGTTTGGACTATATGATTAACCACTTCATTCTCCAAATCAATCATTAAATCAATGTTACCACTCAGATGATTGTTGCATCCTGAATCTGTGTAAAACACTCTTTGATCTTCACGTGGAACTTCACATGTTGCATTCATGATTAGGGTTGAATCCTCCTTTTGATCTGAAGCATAATTGTAGTAGGTATTGTTATAAGACTAACCTTGAAAGTTTCTTCCACCATTTCTTCCAAAGAAGCCTCTACTACCTCTACCTTTGAAACTTCCTCTCTGATTTCTTCCACCTCTAAGCCTTCTTCTTGAATGTGGTAAACTTTGCCCATAGTGATGCTTTCCTTGAATTGCTTGTATTCTGGAAATTATCCTCCAAATCACTCCATATATCACTTTCACTTTCACGTCCTCTAATATGAGGAAGCAAGTAATCATTTATTGCCATGTAGATAATACTCCTTGTTTGAGCATCTTCTTCATCCATACTTTCAAGTCTGCAAGTTCCTCCCTAGTAGGAACACTAGGATCTTTGAATTCTGGTTTCTCTTCTTCTCTTGTAATGTTTCCCATTAGATCTTTGCTCATAAGATGAGCTTCCATTCTCATGGACCAAGCTAGATAGTTTTCTCCATCCAATTTCTCAATTTGAAGACTCTCTCCCATTCTTTCTTCACATGTACTATAAAATCTTCGACCTTATGAGCAATGAATGTACCTTTGCTTGAAGATTTACTCCTTCTCATCCTTTTGGCTACTATCATGTGTCTTCCTTTAGCATTTCCTTCAAACTTTGTCCTTTTGAATTTTTAGATGTTGAATTTTGTATGTCTACAATAGTCGGGGTCTTCCTTTCCTTGACTTTTGATAAAACCTGCTCAGATGCCACTGATGGAGATGATTAATCTACAAGAGATAAGCTATACTTGAATTTAGAACACCTCTATATCAAGAATAGCTAGAAATCCTTCATCAATGTTGGAAGTCTTTACCACGTTATGAACCTCTATCACTTCTGTGAGTTATAGCTTCACTATTGGAGTTAGACATCTGTGGAAGCACGTGAACAACACAAGGAAAAAGAATAAAAGCTTGGAGCTTAACATACAATACTGAATGTATTACCACTAGAATGTACAAAGATAAGTAGCCTGTTAGGGCAATAGGCGTATATACAAGCCGGGGGAAAAAAACCTCCTAAAGAGGGAAAAAAATGCCCCAGAAGTCCTAGTGTGTTCACACGCATCACTACATAAGTATATCAACAAATCCCCCTGGGAGTGATGCGGTGAACAAGGAGCTGACACCCATGTTGGTGTAAATCACAAACCTACATATTTGGCTTGGAAGTTATCATGAAGACTCTACATACATGAAGAACCATAGGAACATATGCTAGTGGTTAATTCCCACTTTATCTCATTTGTAAAATTCAAAATGACTTGGAATCTTTTGTAATCACCTACCAAAGTGAGTCGTGGAAAAAGTAGCCTATTTGATTGAGAGAATATCTCCAAGCTTTTAGGACCTTGATCATAGGAAGCCAAAATTTGAATTTGAATTCAAATTTTTGCACATATCCTATAAAAATGTACTTGGAAAAGTCGCGGGTAGATCACTTCATTCCCGAGGCTTACTCTATTGAGTTTGAGTGTGTGCAAGGACTACATCGTAGCCTACACCTCTCTATACCATTTGACAATGCTAGACATGCCAATGGAATTGTACACAAGTGTTAATCAATAGATACATTTACATCATTCATCTTTATGTTCTCTGTTAATCTATTCAAAAGTCTGTCAACTTGTCAAGGGCATATCTTGGTCAATACTACTCCAAATTCAGTGATTCAAAGCTTGTTGCATTCAGCTTCAAGTCTAATACAGGCTATCAAAAATTGAAGACATTCCATTCAGCAGATTCGGAGAAATTGTCATCGAGGTGCTCACTAGTCTATCTCTGCTACAGTCCTAAAAAGTTGGGGGTATAGCAAATTTTGCTAAATCAATTTCTCTGAGTATAGTTTGTCATTTTACATCATTCCACTTGCAAAAAGTAGATTACTAACTTAATTAAATACCCCTAGAAGGAACTTTATCAATTGCTACTGTGTTGGTCACACTGAGCAAAACATTCAGCAGGTGTCAAGACCAAAATAGAAGGCTTTCTTGAGTTTGTGACTTCCAAAGTTATCTGTTTTGATTCAATCATTGCACACATCATTTCCAAAGGACATAGGCCAATTCTTGATGTCATTGGAAAGCTAAGGAAGTCTACTAATCAAGTCTAAAGCAAGAGAGGGCTGGTACAAAGCAGGTTTAGCGATACCTACTCAGTTTCCTGGATCATCCATCCATCTTTCCCAACAGTGGTATCAGAGCAAATAAGGTAAAATCGGAGATGGTTTTCCTTCATTTATTGACAAATTGGACAGGAACAATTATCAAGCTTGGTCTCTAAGGATGAAGACCTACTTACAAGGAAGGAGTCTCTATGGATACATCTCAGGAGATGAGGAATTGCCCTCATTCAAAGCAAGAGGTTTGTCAACCAAGGAGGAGCAAGAAAAACTCAACACATGGTGTGCAAGGGATGCATTCGCAAGGTCTTATTTACTCAACTCTATATCTGACTTTCTTTTACCTCATATCAGAAATTGTAAGACTTGTTGATATATTTAGGTAATGATGTGTGTGAACACTCTAGGACCGCCGGGGCACTTTTTTCCCTCTTTAGGAGGTTTTTTTCCCCCGGCTTGTATATACGCCTATTGCCCTAATGGGCTACTGATCTTTGTACATTCTCTAGTAATACATTCAGTATTGTGTGTTTGTGCTCCAAGCCTCTTCTTCTTCCTTGTGCTGTTCGCGTGCTTCCGCAGACGTCTATCTCCAACAATTGGTATCAGAGCAGGTCGTCGCTTCTTCTAGGGCGCCGTCGACACTCCTCCGTTTGCAGTCTCAGATTCGCACGAAATTTGGTGAGCATACTCAAGGTGTTTCCGAGATCAAAATAGCTTCGTTTTGTGGTGCCAAAATCGCGATCTGATCTCGTTTCGGCCTCCGAACGCACTATCGCAGCGCTTGTGCAGGCTATTTCATCCTTTTGTGCCAAAGGTATATACCTGTTTCTGTTCGCCAGTTTAAGCATCTCGAAGTCTGCTATAGGTCTAGCAAAACTCGTCTGGGTAGTTTTGTTCAACTTTTTGAGATACAGTCAATTTTCTGCATCAAGGTATTTTAGTCACCGGCCATGGCTGAAAGCAGTGATGTATTCCGTATGTTGGCTGTTGAGGATAAGTTGGATGGTACCAACTACCCATTATGGGCTTATATGATGTGACATGTACTGGTTGCAAAAGGATTGTGGAATATTGTGCAGGGTGTTGAAAGACATCCTGTTACACTTGTAACGACAGGTACTGCAAATACAGGTGTTGGAGCTGATGAAGATGGTGTCGAAGATGATATTCCACAGATTCCTGTTCGTGCTACTGTTTCTGCTGCACCTACTGTAGAGCAGATTCATTGGGATGGCAAAGATGCCCAGGCACATGCATTGATAGCTTTGTCTGTCAAACGTGTCATTATTCCTCACATTCGCTCTTGCAGCACAACAAAGGATGTTTGGGATACACTTACCACTTTGTACCAGGCTAGGAATGAGGCTCGTGTTGCTTACCTCCGAAAATAGTTGGAGAGTGAGCACATGAATGAAGGTGATTCTATGGACAGTTTTCTTACAAAGATCAAAGACCTGAAGGAACAATTGATTTCTGCTGATGAGGTTATACCAGATAGCTCACTTGTGCAGACCGTTCTGAATGGTCTTCCTGATTCATATCAGAGTTTTGCCTCTACTCTTCGGTTGATGATGAAAGGCAATCCGAATGCCTTGTCATTTGAGGAATTAGTCTCTCTTCTGTTGCAGGAAGATCAGTCCAGGTAGAACAGGTCCATTATGCGTGTTGCAGATCAAGATTTCTTGGCTAGTCAGAAGGGCAAAGGAAAATGGAGCTCTTCTACTAGTAAGCAGAAATCTGCAAATGCTGCATAATCGAAGAACCAAGATAAAGATGAGAAGAAATCAGAAAAGCAGAAATTGTTCTGCAAGTACTGTAAAGGAAATGATCATATTATAAAGAACTGTCCAAAACTGGCTGCTAAAGAGGCAAAGAAGAAAGAGGCTGGAATGGTTGTTGCAGAGGCCTCTACACCAAAAACAGAGTCTGCAAATCTTGTGCAGGAAGAAGAATGGGCGTTTACTACTGTCTGCAGTTTTGACCCATCTTCTCATGATCAGTGCATGTCTGCAGTAGACTTAGAACATATTACCTCACAGCACAGTTTCTTCTCTTCACTCGAGTGTGCCCCTACAGGGAATACTGTCACATGCGCCAATAACTCCTCTTATCCTGTTATGGGAGTTGGTAAGATCATTCTGACTACTCCTGATGGTAGTTCTTTCACTTTGTCAGATGCTTTATTTATGCCAGGGATCAAAAAGAACCTGTTATCAATTTCTGCATTAGCCAAGATTGGCTTGGTTGTGAAATTCGTTGATGACAGGTGTACAGTCCATGATCTCTCAAATGGCGATGTGATTATTGCTTCTGGCATTTTATGTCGTGGCTGTATAAGCTCATAGACTATGAAAGATCTGTGAATGATTCGGCATGTGCAGTTCATGATTCTCAGGCTATGTCAGATGCAAAGCTTTGGCATGCACGCTTTGGTCATCTGAATTTTGCTAGCTTGTTACGCCTGCAGAAATCTGAAATGGTGTCCTCTTTGCCCAAACTTGAGGCACCTGGAAAACATGTTTGTGAAGGCTGTATTTTGGGCAAAATGCAGCGTTCTTCCTTTCAAAAGATGGTTGAGTTCGGGCTACGCAGAAATTGCAGCTTGTACATAGTGATGTCTGTGGTCCTATGCAGACACCCTCTTTTGGAAATTACCTTTACTTCATGACTTTCATTGATGATTTTTCCAGGCATGCATGGGTATATCCACTCAAAGCAAAGTCCGAAGTGTTCATGTGCTTCAAACAATTTTTGGTTTTGGCTGAAAATCTGTCAGCATGGAAAATGGGCACCCTCCGTTCTGATCGAGGGGGGGAATATATGTCTTCAGATTTTAATGCATTTCTGGCTGAACGTGGGATAAGACACCAGTGTACAGTGCCGTATACACCTCAACAGAATGGAGTTGCTGAACGAAAGAACAGGTCACTCATGGAGATGGCGAGGTGCATGGTCAAAAGTCAGGCTTTACCACATAGTTTCTGGCTTGAGGTTGTCATGTGTGCAGCATATGTACTGAACAGGTGTCCCACTAAAGCGTTGCAGCCTATCACTCCATATGAGGCTTGGCATGACCGCAAGCCATCTGTTGCTCATCTGCGTGTTTTTGGTTGTTTGGCATATGCATTAGTGCCTGAACAACATCGCAGAAAATTGAATGATAAGGCAGTAAAATGTACTTTTGTTGGGTACAGTTCTGAAAGTAAAGGCTATCGTCTGTATCATCCACAGACTAAACGCATTCTGGTTAGTCGTGATGTTGTCTTTGTGGAAGATGCTATTCAACCATTGCTTTCATGTACTAAGGAGACATCTGTTAGCTCCAAAGACATGTATGATACTTTGATGCCTCTTTTTACAGGTGGACAGGCTAGTGCTGGTCCTAATGAGGCAGCTTCTCAACCTTTGCAGGTTTCATATGATGATGCAGATCATTCCATTTCTGATGCAGATTTACATGATGCACTTGTTGATGAGAGAGCTGATATTGAGCAGGCAAAAACTATGCCAAAATGGTTGGTGCAGACTTTGCGTGACAGCAAATTAGATGCACCTTTGTCATATCGTACTCGTTCAGGCTGATATTGAGCAGGCAAAAACTATGCCAAAATGGTTGGTGCAGACTTTGCGTGACAGCAAATTAGATGCACCTTTGTCATATCATACTCGTTCAGGCTCTCATAGTGCCTCCTTTGCATCAGATTGCTATGCTATGGCTGCATCTAGTCTCTGTGATGAGAATGAGCCTGTTTCTTTTGATGAAGCACAAAATTCAGAAAATTGGATGGCTGCTATGCAATTTGAATATGATGCTATAATGAAGAATGGTACATGGTCTTTATGTGACTTGCCTCGTGGCAAGAAGGCCATTGGCACTAAGTGGGTATACAAGCTGAAGCGTAAACCTGATGGTACAGTTGACAGGTATAAGGCTAGGCTTGTTGCAAAGGGTTATGCACAGGAAAGAGGCATTGATTTTGATGAGACCTTTGCACCTACATGCCGTATGACTACTGTTCGGAGCATTTGTGCACTTGCAGCCCATCATGGTTGGAATGTACATCAGTTGGACATTAAAACAGCATTTCTGAATGGTGACTTGCATGAAGAAGTGTATGTTTTTCAGCCTCGTGGCTTTGTGCAGAAAGGGCATGAAAACCAGGTTTGCAGGTTAAAGAAGGCATTATATGGTTTAAAACAAGCACCACGTGCTTGGTATGAGAAGATACATGCCTATCTGATTGCACATGGTTTTGAGAACAGTCCAACTGAAAGCACCTTATATGTTAAACGTGCTAATGATGTGCTTCTGATCATTGTTGTCTATGTTGATGACATGCTGCTCACTAGTCCTATTGAGACACATATTGCTGATTTTAAGGCTGATTTGCATGCCGATTTGGGGCATTTGCATCACTATTTGGGCATTCAGTTTATGCACATTGATGGTGGAATGGCTTTGTGTCAAACGAAATATATTGACACATTATTGCAGCGTTTTGGCCTTGAAGACTGTAAGCCTATTGCCACTCCTATGGAGACAGGTTTACGATTGAGTCTTCATGATGCTGGAGATGCATTTGATGCTGTTCTCTATCAGCAGGCTGTTGGATGCTTGATTTACTTATGCATTACTTGGCCAGATATTCAGTTTGTTGTCTCACAGATGAGCAGGTTTATGCATTGCCCAGGAGTCATGCATTGGAAAGCGGTTAAGCGCATCTTTCGCTACTTGAGTGGTACTCGGCTACTTGGGTTGTTTTATCCCAAGGGGGGATCACTACCGCCAGATTTGCATGCTTTTTCTGACTCAGATTGGGCTGGTTGCTATGACACTCGTGTGTCCACCAGCCGTTTTTGCTTCATGCTTGGTAGCTCATGTATATCTTGGTTGAGCAAGAAGCAGCCTACTGTGGCCACTTCCAGTTGTGAGGCTGAGTATAGGGCAGCTTTCACAGCGACTGTTGAGTGTGTGTGGCTCAGACGCCTTATGGCTGATTTGGGTGTTGGCCAGTCTTCTACCACCACCATCTTCACTGACAGTCAGAGCGCATTGGCAGTTGCGAGGAACCCTATGTTCCATGCTCGCACTAAGCACATTGAGGTGCATTATCACTATGTCAAGGAGAGGTTCTCTACTGGGGAGATCAGCTTGGCATATGTGCCCACGTAGGAGAACATGCAGACCTTTTCACGAAGGCTCTGCCTAGGGAGAAGTTTGAAGCTTTCGGCAAAGCTTTGGGCTTACTTCCTTTTGTGGAGTGATTTCCACATAGCTTGGCACTTCCTTATACATGAGTGCCAGCTCCTTGTTCACCGCATCACTCCCAGGGGGGATTTGTTGATATATTTAGGTAGTGATGTGTGTGAACACTCTAGGACCGCCGGGGCACTTTTTTCCCTCTTTAGGAGGTTTTTTTCCCCCGGCTTGTATATACACCTATTGCCCTAATGGGCTACTGATCTTTGTACATTCTCTAGTAATACATTCAGTATTGTGTGTTTGTGCTCCAAGCTTCTTCTTCTTCCTTGTGATGTTCGCGTGCTTCCACAGACGTCTATCTCCAACAAGACTTCCCAAGAGACTTGGGAAACCTTGTCATCATATTTTTCTTCCAATACAAGGGCTAGGAAAAGTTAGTTGTGGATTGAATTCACAAGACTAAGGAAGCAACCTACGCAAGCTGTTTCAGAATTTGTGACCAAGATCAAAGATGTTGCAGATCAGTCAGCAAGCATAGGAGAAGAGATTGAAGAAGAACAAATTGTAAGGCAGGTAATCAATGGAATCAAGGCTGATGACAAGTGGGAAAGCTTCACCACTGCAATGGATCTCTACATGGACATGCACACTCCAGATCTTACAACTCTCATGGGACAACTATTTACACATGAAGCAAAGCTTACGAAGAGTGGAGATACATCCAAAGGTAACAACTCTTCTGTCCTATACACTGATAAGAAATCTAAGGATAAAGGCAAGAGTCAAAAGGTGGAAGATGAAGGCTCTACCTCCCAAGCCAACTATGCAGGGAGAGGTAGATCTTCAAGAGGAAGGGGTAGAGGAGGTAAGCAAGGTAGGGGGAGACCCTATAACTCATCACCATGTAACATTTTTGGTTTATCAAATCACACCACAGATGAGTGTTACAGGAATTACAAAAATCAGAGAGGAAGAGGCTACCAAAGAGGTGGATACTCACAGTCTAGAGGAAGGTTCAACCATCACCAAGGCCACAACAATAATTACAACAACAACTACAACAACAATTGCAATGGCAACTACTAAGGAGAATTCAAAAACAGAAAGGCCCACAACAACTACACAGAGGAGCAGGATGACTCTCTCTTGATCATGAATATGACTTCAAAGTCAGGTACAAATGATGATCACTTATTTTACATTGATTCAGGGTGTTCAAATCATGTGGCTGGTAATGTTGCACTACTCTCTGATCTTGAGGAACCAAAAGGTAAACACCAAGTCCAAATAGGTGATGATACAAAGCATTCTGTAGTTAAAGTTGGAAATGTGAAGACTTGTGATGGTAATCAGAATTTGTTAAGCAGGGTACTCTATGTACCAACCATTACAAAGAACTTAATGAGTGTTGGTCAGATTGTAGAGAAAAGGTTGCAGGTCAGATTCAATCAATATGGAGCATTTGCGGAGGACCCAAGACATGGATTCAAAAGGATAGCTAAAGGAGAAAAATCAGGTAGACTTTTCACTTTTGAGTTGGAAGATACAAAGAACATTGCATTATACAGTTATAAAGATCAAACACTTTCAGAGCTTGAGATTTGGCACAAGAGATTAGGGCACATAGGAGAAAAGACCTTGAAGCAAATGTGCAGGGACCAATGTGTGCTTGGGATACCTAATGTATCCAAGCAACATATGATTTACAAGTGTGGTGCTTGTCAATTTGGTAAGTCTCACAGGTTACCCTTCTCCAAGAAAGGATATATGCATGAAGACTATCTAGAGCTTGTACACACAGATGTATGGGGACCTAGCAAAGACCCCTCAGTTTCAGGTTCAAGGTACTATGTGTCTTTTATTGATGATTATAGCAGATGGACTGTATTATACTTTATGAAACACAAGGATGAGGTATTTAATTGTTTTAAGAAATATCTTGCACTAGTTGAAAATCAGATAGGAAGAAATTTGAAGAGGCTAAGGTCAGATGGAGGAGGTGAGTACTTCTCCAATGAATTTGAGGACTTCTTGCAAGACAGAGGCATCAAAAGGGAAATAACCACAAGGTATTCTCCTGAACAGAATGGGGTAGCTGAAAGAAGAAATAGGTTAATTGTTGAGACAGCTAGATCTATGCTTAATGAGAAGAAATTACCTAACTATCTATGGGCAGAGAGTGTTTCTACTGCCACCTATCTCATAAACAGGTTACCATCAAAGTCACTTGATGGTATGACACCATATGAAGCATGGCATGGTAAGAGACCATCATTGGATCACTGCAAAATTTTTGGATGTGTAGCATATGTACACATTCCTTCACAGGTAAGAGGAAAGCTAGATCCAAAGGCTGAAAAATGTATTTTCATTGGATATGATTTAAATAAAAAAGGTTACAAGTTTTATAACCCTACCAATAAGGGATTTATGGTAAGTAGAGATGTGATCTTTGATGAGAATGATTCTTGGTATGAGAATGAATGCAGGAAGGTCAAATTACCCTATGATTTGGAAGAAGAATTTCCAAAACTTACAAAGGAGGAACCTACTCAGGATGGAGAGTCAAGTTCAGATGATGAAGATACAATCAACCTTTAAGAGTTCAAGGCATGGAAGTCCAAAGGCAAAATGAAGATGAAGAAGCTTGAAGACATACCTGAATCTTCAACTCAATCAATCAGGAGATCTTAGAGAGAAAGCAAAAAACCTATCAGATATGGGTATGATACATCTCTTGTTACTAAACATTGAGTTTAACTTCCAAAGGACTTGTCAAGAACCAGGTTCATATGAAGAAGCAATCACCAAATCAGAATGGAAAGAAGCTATGGATGAGGAGATTGAAGCACTCAAGGAGAGTGATACATGGGAGTTAGTACCCAAAAAGGACTCCATGAAGGTAATAGGATCCAGATGGATCTATAAATTGAAAAGAAATTATGATGGCACAATTAACAGGTACAAGGCCAGATTGGTAGCCAAGGGTTTTGCACAAACCCAAGGCATTGACTATGAAGAGACATTTTCTCATGTGGCCAAGATGCCAACAATCAGAGTGTTGGTTAGTGTGGCTGCATCAAAGAATTGGAACATGTACCAATTGGATGTCAAGAATGCTTTCTTGAATGGATGGATTTCAGAAGAGGTTTATATGTCACAACCTCCTAGATATGAAGACCCTAAGAAGGTAACCTATGTTTGCAAATTAAAGAAGGCTTTATATGGATTGAAGCAGGCACTTAGGGCATGGAATTACAGGCTAACTACATACCTCCAAGACCAAGGTTTTGTCATGAGTAAGGTTGACACTTCTCTGTTCATTAAGAGAAGTAATTCAGAGGTAATCTATCTTTGTGTTTATGTTGATGACATCATCATTATAGGCAATGATGTCAATGGAATCAGAAGCATCAAAAGCCAGATGATGAAGGAATTCAAGATCAATGATCTTGGATTATTGAAGTATTTTTTGGGACTAGAATTAGTTTACACTAATTCAGGAATATACATTACTCAGAAGAAGTATGTACAAGATATGTTGAAGAAATTTCACTTGCATGATGCTAAAGCAACAAGTACTCCAATGGAGGTGAAGCTAAAGCTAAGTGCCCATGAAGGTGATGAAGTCCAAGACATTACAAGTTATCAAAGTATGGTAGGTAGCTTGAACTATGCTACTCTTACAAGAGTTGATATTGCATATGGAGTTAGTGTGCTAAGTCAATTTATGCACAAGCCAAGGATACCTCACTTAGAGGCTGCCAAAAGAATCTTGAAGTATCTCAAGGGTACACAAAACCATGGTTTGTACTTTCCTTACACTTCAGATATTGATACAAAAGTTTATTCAGATGCAGATTGGGCAGGATGCAAGGATGATAGGAGAAGCACTTCTGGATACATTTCTTTTGTAGGTGACGAGGGCTAGCTAATGCCACTCAAGAAGCAATTTGGATTAAGCTTTTGTACACAGAATTGGGCTTATATACTAGGCCTCCAATTATCTTTGGAGACAATACAAGTTCTCTTCACCTTGTAGCTAATCCTATCTATCATGCCAGAACAAAACACATAGAAGTTCATTATCATTATGTGAGAGAGAAGTTGCTAAGGAAGGATATTCAGATGACTTATGTGTCAACCAACATGCAATGTGCAGATTTGCTGACTAAAGCTTTGGATGGGACCAAACTTTGCAGGTTCAAATCTATGATTGGATTGCAGGATATACTTGAAGATTGAAGATGAAAAATTAAGCCAAAATGTTTGGCTTGAGGGGGAGCTGTTGGTGTAAATCACAAGCCTACACATTTGGCTTGGAAGTTATCATGAAGACTCTACATACATGAAGAACCATAGGAACATATGCTAGTGGTTAATTACCACTTTATCTCATTTGTAAAAGTCAAAATGACTTGGAATCTTTTGTAATCACCTACCAAAGTGAGTCGTGGAAAAAGTAGCCTATTTGATTGAGAGAATATCTCCAAGCTTTTAGGACCTTGATCATAGGAAGCCAAAATTTGAATTTGAATTCAAATTTTTGCACATATCCTATAAAAATGTACTTGGAAAAGTCGCAGGTAGATCACTTCATTCCCGAAGCTTACTCTATTGAGTTTAAGTGTGTGTAATGACTACATCATAGCCTACACCTCTCTATACCATTTGGCAATGCTAGACATGCCAATGGAATTGTACACAAGTGTTAATCAATAGATACATTTACATCATTCATCTTTATGTTCTCTGTTAATCTACTCAAATGTCTGTCAACTTGTCAAGGGCATATCTCGGTCAATACTACTCCAAATTCAGTGATTCAAAGCTTGGTGGATTCCGCTTGAAGTCTACTACACGCTATCCAAAATTTAAGACATTCCATTCAGCAGATTCAGAGAAATCATCGTCGAGGTGCTCACTGGTCTATCTCTGCTACAGTCCTAAAAAGTTGGGGGTATAGTTAATTTTGCTAAATCAATTTCTCTGAGTATAGTTTGTCATTTTACATCATTCCACTTGCAAATAGTAGCTTACTAAGTTAGTTAAATACCCCTAGAAGGAATTTTATCAATTGCTACTGTGCTGGTCACACTGAGCAAAACATTCAGCAGTGTCAAGACCAAAATAGAAGGTTTTCTTGAGTTTGTGACTTCCAAAGTTATCTGTTTTGATTCAATTATTGCACACATCATTTCCAAAGGACATAGGCCAATTCTTGGTGTCATTGGAAAGCTAAGTAAGTCTACTAATCAAGTCTAAAGCAAGAGAGGGCTAGTACAAAGCAGGTTTAGCAGTACCTACTCAGTTTCTTGGATCATCCATCCATCTTTCCCAACAACTCATGTATAAGGATTTGCTGAGCTATGTGGAAATCACTCCACAAAAGGAAGTAAGCCCAAAGCTTTGCGGAAAGCTTCAAACTTCTCCCTCGATAGAGCCTTCATGAAAAGATCTTCAATGTTCTCCTGTGTGGGCACATATGCCAAGCCGATCTTCCCAACAGAGAACCTCTCCCTGACATAATGATAATGCACCTTAATGTGCTTAGTGCGAGCATGGAACACACGGGTCCTCGCAACTGCCAATGCGCTCTAACTCTCAGTGAAGATGGTGGTGGCAAAAGACTGACCAACACCCAAATCAGCCATAAGGCATCTGAGCCACACACACTCAATAGTCACTGTGAAAGCTACCCTATACTCAGCCTCACGACTAGAAGTGGCCATAGTACGTTGCTTCTTGCTTAACCAAGATATGCATGAGCTACTAAGCATGAAGCAAAAACCACTAGTGGACACATGAGTGTCATAGCAACCAACCCAATCAGAGTTACAAAAAGCATGCAAATCTGGCGGTAGTGATCCCCTCTTGGGATAAAACAAACCAAGTAGTCGGGTACCACTCAAGTAGTGAAAGATGCACTTAACTGCCTGCCAATGCTTGACTCCTGGACAATGAATAAACGTGCTCATCTGTGATTCAGCAAACTGAATATCTAGTCGAGTAACGCATAAGTAAATCAAGCATCCAACAGCCTGCTGATAGAGAACATCATCAAATGCATCTCCAACATCATGAAGACTCACTCGTAAGCCTATTTCCATAGGAGTGGCAATAGGTTTACAGTCTTCAAGGCCAAAACACTACAATAATGTGTCAATATGTTTCGTTTCACACAAAGCTCGAGCAAATGTTTCATCAAAATCAATGTCTTTTTCCTACACATAACCCTTTGCAACAAGCCTAGACTTATACCTATCAACTGTACCATTTGGCTTATGCTTCAGCTTGTATACCCACTTAGTGCCAATGGCCTTCTTGCCAGCAAGCAAGTCACATAAAGACCAAGTACCATTCTTCATTATAGCATCATATTCAAATTGCATAACAACCATCCAATTTTCTGAATTTTGTATTTCATCAAACGAAACAGGCTCACTCTCATCACAGAGACTAGATGCAGCCATAGCATAGCAATCTGATGCAAAAGAGGCACTATGAGAGCCTGATCGAGTATGATATGACAGAGATGCATCTAATTTGTTGTCACGCAAAGTCTGCACCAGCCATTTTGGCATAGTTTTTGGTTGCTCAATATCAGCTCTCTCATCAACAAGTGCATCATGTCAATCTGCATCAAAAATGGAATGATCTACATCATCACATGAAACCTGCAAACGCTCAAAAGTTGCCTCATTAGGACTAGTAGACTATCCACCTGTAAAAAGAGGTAGCAAAGTATCATATACATGTCTTTGGAGCTAACAGATGTCTCCTTAGTACATGAAAGGAATGGCTAAATAGCATCTTCCACAAAAACAACATCATGGCTAACCAGAATGCATTTAGTCTATGGATGATACAAATGATAGCCTTTAGTTTCAAAGCTGTACCCAACCAAAATACATTTTACTACTTTATCATCCAATTTTCTGTGATGTTGTTCAGGCAATAATGCATATTCCAAACAACCAAAAACACATAGATGAGCAACACATGGATTGCGATCATGCCAAGCCTCATATGGAGTGATAGACTGTAGCACTTTAGTGGGACACATGTTAAGTACATATGTTGCACACATGATAGCGTCAAGCCAGAAACTATGTGGTAAAGCCTGACTCTTGACCATACACCTTGCCATCTCCATGAGTGACCTGTTCTTTCGTTCAGCAACTCCATTATGTTGAGGTGTATACGTCACTATACACTGGTATTTTATCCCACGTTCAGTTAGAAATGCATTAAAATCAAAAGACATATATTCCCCCCCCCGATCAGAATGGAGGGTGCCCATTTTACATGCTGATAGATTTTCAGCCAAAACCAAAAATTGTTTGAAGCACATGAACACCGGACTTTGCTTTAAGTGGATATACCCATGCATGCCTAGAAAAATGATCATCAACGAAAGTCACGAAGTAAAGATAATTTCCAAAAGAGGGCGTTTGCATAGGACCATAGACATCGTTATGAACAAGCTGTAATTTTTTAGTAGCCCAAACTGAACCATCTTTTGGAAATGAGGAACGTCGCATTTTGCCCAAAATATAGCCTTCACATACATGTTTATAGGGTGCCTCAAGTTTGGGCAAAGAGGACACCATTTCATATTTTTGTAGGCATAGAAAACTCGCAAAGTTCAGATGACCAAAGCGTGCATGCCAAAGCTTTGCATCTGACATAGCCTGAATATCATGTATTGGACATGCCAAATCATTCACCAATTTTTCATAGTCTATGATCTTATATAGCCCATGACATAAAATGCAAGAATCAATAATAACATCACCATTCCATAGATCATGAACTGTACATCTGTCATCAACAAATTTCACAACCAAGCCAATCTTGGCTAATGCAAAAATTGATGACAGATTCTTCTTGATCCTTGGCACAAATAAAGCATCTGACAAAGTGAAAGAACTACCATCAGCAATAGTTAGAATGATCTTATCAACTCCCATGACAGGATAAAAGGAGTTGTTGGCGCATGTGATAGTATCCCCTATAGGGGCAGGCTTGATTGCAGAGAAGAAACTACACTGTGAGGTAATATGTTTAGTCACCCCACTATTGAAGTACCAAACATTTGAGTCTACTGCAAACATGCACTGTTCATAAGAAGATGGGTCAAACAATCAAACAGTAGTAAATGCCCATTCTTCTTCTTGCACAAGATTAGCAGACTTTGTTTTTGGTGTAGAGGCCTCTACAACAACCATTCGAGCCTCTTTCTTCTTTGCCTCTTTAGCAGCCAGTTTTGGATAGTTCTTTATGATATGATCATTTCCTTTACAGTACTTGCAAAACAATTTTTGCTTTTCTAATTTCTTTTCATTGACAGATTTCTGCTTACTAGTTGAAGAGCTCCATTTTCCTTTGCCCTTCTAACTAGTCAGGAAAGCTTGATCTGCAACATGCATAATGGACCTATTCTACCTGGACTGATCCTCCTGCAACAGAACAAAGATTAACTCCTCAAATGATAAGGCATTTGGATTTCCTTTCATCATCAACCGAAGAGTAGAAGCAAAACTCTGATATGAATCAAGAAGACCATTCAGAACAGTCTGTACAAGGGAGCTATCTAGTATAACCTCATCAACACAAATCAATTGTTCATTAAAGTCTTTGATCTATGTTAGAAAATT
Source organism: Ceratopteris richardii (assembly GCA_020310875.1). NCBI lineage: Eukaryota > Viridiplantae > Streptophyta > Polypodiopsida > Polypodiales > Pteridaceae > Ceratopteris > Ceratopteris richardii. Next base: position 112,724,558 of record CM035426.1, on the reverse strand, counting down.
GTCCATAGAGTCACCTTCATTCATGTGCTCACTCTCCAACTGTTTTTTTAGGTAAGCAACATGAGCCTCATTCCTAGTTTGGTACAATGTGGTAAGTGTATCCCAAGCATTCTTAGCTATTCTACAAGAGCGAATGTGAGGAATAATGGCACGTTTGACACACAAAGCTATCAATGTATGTGCTTGGGCATCTCTGCCATCCCAACAAATTTGCTCTACGATAGGTGCAGCAGAAACCGCAACACAAATAGGAATATGCAGAATATCATCATCTTCCACACCTTCTGCATCAGCTTCAGTACCTGCAGTTGTAATAGTTACAGGTGTGATAGGACATTTTTCAACACCCTGCACAATGTTCAATAGTCCTTTTGCAACCCATACATGTCGCATCATATAAGCCCATAACGAGTAGTTGGTACCATCCAACTTATCCTCAACAGCCAACATACAGAATACATCACTACTTTCAGCCATAGCTAGTGACTAAAATACCTTGATGCAGAAAATTGATTGTATCTCAAAAAGTTGAACAGAACTGCCTAGATGATGTCTGCTAGACCTGTAGTAGACTTGGAGACGCTTATAATGGCAAACAAAAATTGGTATATACCTTTGGCACAAAAGCCGAAATAACCTACATGAGCACTACGATTCTGAGACTGCAACCGGAGGAGTGTCGATGATGCCCTAGATGAAGCGGCGACCTGCTTTGATACCAATTGTTGGAGTTAGACATCTGTGGAAGCACGCGAACAACACAAGGAAAAAGAAGAAGAAGCTTGGAGATCAAGACACAATACTGAATGTATTACCACTATAATGTACAAAGATAAGTAGCCTGTTATGGCAATAGGTGTATATACAAGCCGAGGGAAAAAAACCTCCTAAAGAGGGAAAAAAGTGCCCCGACAGTCCTAGTGTGTTCACACACATCACTACCTAAATATATCAACATTCACTTAGAAAAGTCTGCTTCACAAAACTCATTCATTGATTGATGAAATGATTAAAGTTTTCTATGAAACTTTGGGACAACACTCAGCTAGTGTTCGTGCAGCTACTACAAGTGAGTTCTTCAAAAGAACTTAAAAAAATTTAACTACTTCAGATTTACTTTAGTTAGTAAACTTTAACTACTTTAACTTATAAAACTTCATATTTACTTCAGTAAGTAAACCTATGTCTGAATCAGGCTTTCTCTATAGGTGACTTTTACATATGCAACTTTAACTACTTGGTTCTCTCAATCTACAACCCATTTAATCAAATGCTTTTAGAAACATATGGCTTACCTTCCAACTTAGACTTTTAGTCCTCATTTGTGTAAAAATTTACACTCAAAACTGAGATCTGATCAAATCTTTGATCATCGAGATTGCACGTGTTTCAAAAGTCACTTAATACATTCATACATACAAATGTTCCTACTCACAATTCTCTTAGCCTTATTACAATTGAAATCTCAAAACTTGACCATAGATGCATTAACTATGGACTTAGACATGTACAAAAGGATTTCTCAATTGGCTAAACATAGAAGGAGAAATTGGAGAAAGATCGACGTGCAATTCTCAAAAAATGTCTTCTATTCTATTGATCTTACATCTGATGGATAATTCTCATTCAACTTGTGAACTATTCTTCTATAGCTCATCTATGCTTCATCTCTCATATATATCAGGACTATATACAAGTGTATATATACATATGAGTGTGGGTTCGTCATTACTTCAAAGTATTTTGAAGTATTTACAAAACTATTGCACATGTGTATGTAGAACAGCTCTTCTTGAACTTCCACTTCACTTCATGCTTTAGGCTTTAATCTTTTATTCAAGTATTCACTCCTAAGATTCATATAATCATCAATTGTTGATTGTCTTTCTCCAACACACACACACACCATTCATGCTTTAAGTAGCATAGGAAAGGTGTACATTGTCGGAATAGACGTATTTCATGTTGGGCTCAAGTGTCGAGAAGATGACGCACGGTTGGTGGATCAATTCAACCGCCAAGTACAATGGCACACACAATGTGCTTCATGCAAGCCCAGGTGGTGGAATGAAGACTTAAAGAGATAATAAAAACTCAATAAGAAGATTGATCAGATAACTTACAAGACATACCATCATACAAGAGAAAGAAATTAATTCATAAGAAGTGTTCATACGATCCTAATTGAAAATAATGAAAAATATAAAATTTACTAGTTCCTAATTGATCATAACGCTGTCATAATAATAATCTTCAAAATCCTCCTCCAAGCAGGTATGTAGATCTTCCTCCAAGCATGAGAGAAGAATCACCACCAAGATGTAGAACTAGCAAACTCCACCTTCATCACCAAGTAAATAGCATAACCTCCATAGATTTGATCTCCTTCAAGTATTCACTTTCATCCAATGCAAGAGTGTTGGTCTTAAAAATTGATCTCCGAAATCTCCAATGCAAGCAGAGCTTCTCCAATGATGAGCTTGTCCTTGAGCAAGCAAGTGACGATGTCTTGAGAAGATGATGAGAAGATGTTTGATAATGATCTTAGGCTCAATTTTAGGTTTAGAAAGCTCCTAGGATGGTGCTTTTAGACTAAATCAAAAGCTAAAATCATCTATCACATGTGTACGTGATTTCCAAAAAGCAATGGTGATTAATTTTCTCGCGTGAAAAGCTTTTGCCGCTAAATTTAGTCAAGGGTTTTTGATATCATTTGTTTTATTATCCATGATCAGGAATCCATCTTGCTTGAATTCTTTGAAAGTGTCCCGGTTATCCACGGCACCCATGCTTTTTGTTGTAGAGATCTTCAAAATATACAAATATAACATTAAATTGGTTGAAGGTTGGACTATTGTCACCCATTCTGGAACCAAATGATGCAATGTTATATATCATTGGAAAGCTCCCAATGAGTACTTTCAAATGGTGCAATAATATTTTTGTTCATCTTTGACCAAATTTTGACCAACGATGATTTTTATCTTTTGAGTTGGAAGTCTTTCTTAGAATTTTGGAGATGTATGGTTCAAACTCTAGATACGTAGAGATGCAAATCTCTATGAAAATGTTCTCCCATCAGTGGTAATAGAGGAACTTCAACACAAAAATATATTCAGATAGGACTAGTAGGAGCTACTGAAGGCCTTAGAAGAAGAAGAGCTACTGATTCTAGTTCAAGGGCATACATACAATGCAAGGGAAGTCTACTATTGAAGAAGCAAAACATCTACCCATATGTTTTGGTACTTTTGAAGTACACAGGTAAAGTTCGTAATACCCATCACTCTTCTTGAATCAAGAATCTTAGAAGAGTACAATAGAGTACATCATGTCAGAATATAAGACTGATATTAAGAATCAAGAAAAGAATAAGTATCAGCCATGGAGGTTCAAAATGTCTATATTTCTCATGGGCAAGGGTCTATGGGGACTTATTGGTGGAATAGTTGTCAAGCCTAGATTGGGGGATAATCCAACTCGATTAGTTTAGGATCTTCAAAGAAAGGAGTGAGAGAAATAAGAGTTTTATTTTCATCCTATCTCAACATATTATCAGTGCAATGATAGGAAATATTTAGGACCTAGATACTTCAATGAAAGTGTGTGAAATCCTAGAGAGACCATACTCTACTTCAACCAAAGCTAGGAAGATTCATTTAAAGAATGAAATCAATAACTTGAGGAAGACACTTATTAGCAACATCAATCATTACATTCTAAAGATCAAGGAAGTAAATGATGAATTTGGATCCATAGGTTGTCAGGTAGAGGATGACACCTAGTTGAGTATACATTAAATGGACTTAGAGATGATGAGAAGTTTAAGGCTTTCACCACTTTTGTATATCTTCTCAACTTTGAGAATTAAGTGGCCTTAATGGTCACTTCAAAGATGAACATTGGAGGCTCAAAGGCAAAGGGCGATGAAGCCCAAGCATTTTATGCATATAAAGGATGAGGTTGAGGAAAAAGTCAAGGAAGATGCAAAGGAAGGAAAGGAAGATGATCAAACAAAAACTTTGATCAAAATCAAGGGAGCAATTTTTCTTCACCAAGAGGAGGACACAAGTTTAGAAGTAGAGGATTAAGGTATTATCAAGCTCAAGACAACAAAAAACTAGATGGATTTTGTTGTGATATCAAGCTGAACATGTCATGATCGAGGATGACATGTAACACTTTTTCATTTCTCTAACATGTATATTGGTCACCCCCGTATATGTTAGGAATACTTTATTGAGCTTTACTAGATTTATCTATCGATAGTGATGGCACATCTCTTTCTTTCTAACTCACCCATTCACGGCCCATTAGGGGAAAAATGAACCTTGCATGGGCCTTGTAAGGATCCCTAAATTTTAGGGATTAAGCTTAATTATGTTCTTGTTTAAGGGGACAAAGTGCATTTAATAGGGCACTTTGTAGTAGGCTAGAGTAGACCTTTTTTTAGGCTTTACTAAGCCTCTCTCTTTCTTCTTCTAGAGAGAAAGCAAGAGAATATACTTTCCAGATCATCAAACTCATGCATGTATTTGAATAAAAAAATGATTTTTTTTAAGTCTCATTTTCAGTATATATTAAGTCAAAACGACCCATTTTTTAATATATATGTCAGAACTCACTTTTTTGGGCTCATTTTTTTCAAGTCTCTTTTAGAAAAAGTATAATTTTCAAGCTCCCTCCAAAAGTAAGTGCCACATCATCAAATATGTGACTATGCTTCCCCCAAAAAATGCCTTTTTTCAAATTTCATCATTTTCAGCCATACACAGTGGAAAAATACACTTCAACCCATACACATACAAGAAAATATATTTTCTGAGCAAAGTATATGCTTTAGAGTCCCTTCCAACCAGTTTTCCACTTTGTTTTTTATATTGTTGTTCATTAGTAAAGATGGTGTTGGCATGTATCACAAACTTCACAGTAGAACATCCTCATGCTTCTGCATCAACAAGTATCCATCTTCATGTGCCTAGAGAGTTTGCTCCAAATACACAATGCAACAATGATGTCAATTCTCAAAATGAAGGTCATACAACTAGAGAAAAAAAGCATTGATTTTGGACTCGGACTCATGGTTCACTATATCCTCCTCATCCAATATCTTCTTACCATCCAACATTCCATAACCGCGCAACTTTACTTCAGTTCATTAGTGCAGATGAAGATGTACTATTAAGTTACTACAAGCGATTATCAACACATTAAAATGCTACTGCTAAATATTGGTTCCAACACTATCAAATCCATCATATGAGGGTGGTCACTTTAGAAAGCACAATCATATCTTTACAAAAACAACTTGCAGATTTTGAACATGATATGGAAGCAAAGGAAAGCACAATTTCAAAGTTAAATGCCAATCTCCAACAGTTGAAAGAGATTCCACTTGGTATGAGATATAGGGAAAGGGCATTGTCATCCTTTGAAGCTCTTTCAGTAGGTGGAGGAGCATGCAAACGACATATATATGCAACAAGGTGAGTGTTTGTTTTACTTTCATATGTTTTAATGAAGATTTGTAATGGAATCTTTCATTGTGTAGGTCATTTATTCAAGACATAAGTGCTTCATCAACAACACAAGACCAATTCAAGTTGATGAATAGTTGTATAAATAGCAAAGAAATCTTTTCTGCCATAGGCACACCCATAGGAAAGTGTATTAGAGTTGTTTAAGCGAAAAGTAAAAAAAACCTTATCAAAGTGCAAGATGTGCAGGCAATATGTCACAAAGCGGGCATCAATAGAAATGGGTATACTATCGTGTACATCCTTCTGAGGCAAGCCTTACAAGCACAAGATATTTCTCGAAGTATATTTCCATGCCCATATAAAGTTTTTATAAAAAAAAAACTTCTAGCGAGGATGTGACTCATACTATTGGACAATATTTATTCATAGAAGACACTATGCCTACCTCTGTTTATCATCCAAATACTCCGAAGAATCAATCAAAGATCCTATCTACACAAGGATTTACTTACACTAAATTCAACAATATATTTGTGGATCTTTAGAAGCTTCAACAAGCAATGGTTCACTTTTATAGTTCAACAATCAAATGTACCCCTACTACATTTTATTTGGTGTTGAAGTTTTATTGCATTGAAGTGTCATATTAAGGTAATGTTTCCTCTTTTGTGCAGACTAATATGATAAGTTAGAGTTCATGCTAAAGCTTGATGAGAGCCAAATCATAAAGGGTTGTCGATTGGAAAGGTTGAGTGTGATGCTAATGAATGAAGTTATGGACCATGAAATGAGTGATGAAACTTTAGGATCTGCTTCCCATTTTACATACAATGTGCAATCAGAGAGAGATATCTGGTGGTTAGGTGCTATAGAAGTTCCCAAAGAAACAAACAATGTTATTTTGTAAATTTTTAATAGGATTCCATGGATTACAGAAGTAATCTCTTCACAAAATACATGGGCAAAAGCTTTTCTGTAGATGATATAGGTGATTTTGAGGTAGAATGGCATTTGGGTGGAGGCCTTAAGAGTATAAAATGCATGTTAGGTTGTAAACAAGGAGCATCTTCTCTCTATCTTTGCCCATATTGTACACAAGGTTACAAAGGATCTAAGAGATAGTCTAAACCTGCAAGGGCATTGATGAGAGTTGATAACTATTGTGCCTAGGAAGAGCCACTTCCATGGGCAACATGGTCACCACGACTCCTTGTTGTGACTTTATCAACATCAATTGCTTCCTGAACATAGACAATCATAAAATGCATTAGATACTTACATCTTGTACAAATACACATCAAAGTCAATCATAAATGTCATTAGATACTTACATCTTGAAACCTATCTTCATCCTCTCCTCCTCCCATCGCATCTAGTGGAATGAAAGAGTGATCCATGCCACTTTGCTCCACAACAGGGGATGCTGAAATTATCTTCTCCAAAATTCTTTCCCTTGCTATGGCCAGATCTTCTATTATGTCATTTTGATTCGCATGACTCAAAATCTCTTCACACACAAATGCAATGGTGTCTGCAACTGATTCACCAAATGGAATGGTTGTCTTTTCAATTCTATTAGAAGCATTGTCCATGGGAACATCCGAGGTTGAGCAAAAAATACTTAGGCATTCCTCGAGGCATAAACGGAATGCCTTCTCAATATCATGTAAGAACAAAAATTCTTCTCCATCAACAAGTACCACTAAAAACATTTCCATCTCTACCTCTAGTAGAGAGTACAATAATGATGTACAACACAATCCAAACACTCTCTGTGTGAAATCCCAAAGAGTGCACAATCAACTTAGTTACAAAATACCCAAGGTTCTTACTGTTGCCGACCTTCTGTGCACTAGACCTCCACCTTCCCCAAGAGCTTGCACGTGCACATCTTGCACTCAATCTTCCAATAGCAGGAGGGATGAACACCTTCTGTCGATGCGCACACGGCTTCAAAGGACCTTGTGACCTTTGATTGCATGGCTTAGTACTTCTCTGCACACATCTAAGTCACACTTCTTGCGCACTCTACACTTCCTTCTCTGCATCGCACACTCACTATGTGTCTCTTGCTCTTCTCTTTCCTAGTGTAGACTATGCTCACCTTGCTTAGTTTAACCAAGAATAATGCAATGCCTTGAATTGAGTGTCAGTTCATGTATGTAGGCTCCTAACTAATAGAGTATCTTGGTGCTCACTTTGATGTCCCGAGATTGTCTAAAAGTGTGTAGAGCCAATGACTCCTTGTTTTTTCCTATGGTGACTTTATGACTATTGGTGAAAATGTCAATCCTTCACACTTGGCTAAATATTGAAGAAGTTATGTGCAAACATTGGAAGGATCACATGAACAATTGCTTATGATTTTTTACCATTAACTTTTATTCAAATTCATTTTGACTTGGAAGAATCTTGTAAAACCACTAAATTCATGGACTTAGGAAAAATAAAGCTACCCTCTTTATAATCAATCTATAGAATTTTTTAGTGTCTGTATCCTTCTTCTTACCTTCCTCTTCTCCTACAAACACTCAAGTCCCTTTCTCCACAAGAATCCCCCAACAAAATTTGGCATGCTCGATGGGATGCAAGGAGGCTTGAGCATAGGAGAAGCAATTTGCAAAGTGTAGATGAGTTCAAGGGTACTAACAATACTATATTGGCTTAAGAGGTAATCGTTCTTCCATTGGAATTCTCTTAATCTAAGAGGAGTATGATCAGCTCATGACCACAACCCGTCTCAAAGCTTGAGGGTCCCTTGCAAAGCAACAAGAAGGAAGATTATTCAAAGATCAACTAGTCCATTGTCATCGACATCATCAGTAAAGAATATGGCAACCTAAGTAGATTTGGAAACTTTGATTTCTAGATTGAATATCAAATTTCCATCCTTTGAGAGGATTAGCACAAGAAGACCTAGATGAGCACATTAGGAGATTCTTAGCATCAAGGAGTCTAATGGGAAGAGAAGATGCATTTTTTATTCTTTTCCTTGCAACATTAGTAGGACTCACAGACAAATGGTTTAGTTAGTTTGCCGACAACCATTTCACCACATGGGACTTGTTGAAGGAAGCATTTAGGAAATAGTTCCAACAAGGGAGCACAACTGAAAACATTATTGAAGAATTAGAAAATTTAAGACTAGGTCTTAGGGAGACCTTCCCAGAATTTGTTACCAGAGCCAAGGCATTAATGACCAAACTGCCAGACCCTCCCCATGATTTTTTTTTATCAAGAAGTGGCTAGCTAAACCACTTCCCATATCAACACAATGTAAAATAAAGGAGTTAGTTTTAACGATAGCAACAATAGAAGAACTTATCAATACAACTACAAGATTGGAGCAAATTAGATAGCAGTATGGGGCAAGCTCTTCCAATTATCATATCCTGCAGAACCTGAAGACCTACTAATTCAGCTAAGGAAGGAGCTTGAGAGCTTAAAAAGGAATAAACCCCACAAAGATGAGGAGAGTATTGTAACTCAGTTGAGGTGAGAAATTGAAGCATTGAATCTACAAAAGGAAGAGGAAGCCCAAGGAGAAGAGCTGGCTCAACTTTGAGAGGAGTTGCATAAACTCAGGGGAGGTGGCATCAAAACTGGACTCTAGTGTAACATGTGGAGCAAGTAGGGCCATGTGGTAAGTGAGTGTCCACTTTTAAGTGTAACTTACCAGCTATGCAAGAAAGCTGGTCATGAGGCCCATGAATGTCACTCAAGAGGGATGCCTGCACAACCTTATTGGGCACAAGGAGGTTCTCAACTCTCAACCAATATAATGGTGGCAACCCCCAGCCAAGGTAACAACTATAACCAACAACCTAGAGGTAACTATGGAAATGGGCCTAGAAGGCCAATTATTTGTTTCAAGTGTGGAGAGTGTGGATATTCTCAGAGTAAATGCACCCTGGTAGAAAATGCCTCCCTTGTAGGAATTGCCTAGATGTCAGGGATCATTATATTGTTGCCCACAAAACAAAGCATCTACATCTAGGCCTCATTTTATTTTATTTATTTATTTATTTTATTTATTTTTAATTTTTTCATTTTTATTTAAGATCTGCCCAACCCCCACAGGCGTCCAATATATATATATATATTATTTTTCTAGGTCCAATGCTTTTGGCTCCAGATTGCACCTCATATGGCCATTTTACTTCTCTTTGACTTTTGGTGAAAATCCTCATGTTTTGAGCACATTTATCACGTGTTTTTCACTAGGAACATGGTCCACATGGTCTATTCTCACTTTATTTTACCATGTGTTTCACATTTTCAATATGGACCCTCTATAGCTCTATTGTTTTATCAATTTGGCCCATGCCAGAGCCCCTACTTCTACTCCCTACCCCTCCCTTTATCCATCTACCCAGCCCCACCCCTTCACCCTCCTTACCCTCTCCCTCTCAGCCCTCTCAACCCTCCCTATACTTTCCTCCTACCCTCCATTCTCAATCATCTGCTCTTCAATGAAAAGTTCTTTTGGTACTTAGCTAGTGCTTGTTGTTTAATGCTCCTCGTGGACTTGGTAGCTCCTCAATTGTCATATTGAAGATTTTGCAGAATAGGAATCATGGTGGCATTTCTCCTCATTGTTTTGGCTATTAGCTCTCTAGGATGGAGAGTCGATTAGGTGGTGGGCAACTGTTGAGGCCATCTATGTCATATTGATCAAAGTCAACATAGTCAAAGTCAAAATATCAAAGTCAACATGGTCAAAGTCAAAGTCAAGATGGTCAAGGTCAAAGCATTCCAAGTTTAGTTGTCAAGGTGCACAACTAGTGCACAATCAATTGTTCACAAAGGTTATATTTTGCAGAAAGTGGATGTAGGTTTCTGATTGTCTCTCTATGATTTCTCTAAGGTTCAAAAGTGTTTGGAAGGTTCAGGTGAACCCTACCTTAGGTACATATATTGAAGAATTAAAGGCAAAAGTGGAAGTATGTGAAGTGGAAGCATATGCAAAGGTGAAAGTATAGCCCCCATTTAAAATTTAAATTTTGTCCTAAAGTAACTACAAGAAAAAACACGGAGTCATTGGTTGTACACACTTTTAGACAATCTTGGGACATCAAAGTGAGCACCAAGATACTCTATCAGGTAGGAGCCTACGTACATGAACCGACACTCAATTCAAGGCATTGCATTATTCTTGGTTAGACTAAGCAAGGTGAGCATATTCTACACTAGGAGAGAGAAGAGCAAGAGACACACAGTGAGTGTGCGATGCAGAGAAGGAAGTGCAGAGTGTGCAAGAAGTGTGACTTAAATGTGTGTAGAGAAGTATTAAGCCATGCAATCAAAGGTCACAAGGTTCCCTTGAAGCTGTGTGTGCGTCGATAGAAGGTGTCCATCCCTCACCTTATTGGAAGCTTGAGTGCAAGGTGTGCATAAGTGCAAGCTCTTGGGGAAGGTGGAGGTCTAGTGCAGAGAAGGTCGGCGGTAGCAAGAACCTTGGGTATTTTATAACTTTGTTGATTGTGCACTCTTTGGGATTTTGCATAGAGAGTATTTGGATTGTGTTGTACATCATTATTGTACTTCTCTCTTTATAATCATTATTGTACTTCTCTCTTTATAATCAATCTACAAAAGTTTTTGGTGTCTATATCCTTCTTCTTACCTTCCTCTTCTCCTACAAACACTCAAGTCCCTTTCTGCACAAGAATCCCCCAACATTCTTTGTTCGTGTGTGAGAGTGTGTGAGAGCTCTCTTCTTTATCTCCTTTCTCTTGACATGGTATCAGAGCCAGTGTGGCTATAGAGAGCTCATGGAGAAGGCCAATAGTGAAGATTAGGTGAGAAGTCATGGGGAACATGTGCGTCACAAAAAACCTCAGATTGCTATCAAATTTGGTGTGAAGGTAGAAGGCATCAAAATATTTTTGAGTATCATCCCTTTAGAGTCACTCATTTTGCTCATATTTCCTTTTTGGAGCCATCCTCACCTCTATTTTGAGCCTACAAGGTGGGACATACAAAGAAAACAAGTCACTTTGCAAAACTGTAACTTGCACTCTCTTCCCAGCACTCAAGTATTCTAGATCTAGAATTTTAGGTGATTCCGTGTACTCTTGATACACAAAACCTATGTTTTTCTAACATCGAACTTTCATGTCACAGTGTGATAGTGTTCAAGCAGAGGTACTGCTTCTAGTGTTTTAGTATTGTGAATTGCTTGGAGAAATGGAAAAAGTTGATGGAATGAGTCAAGTTATGAGTGATAAGTTGGAAAAGAACAACTTTCATGCTTGGAGATTCAGAATGATAAATTTGCTAAGGGACAAAGACTACTAGAAGTACATCAAAAGAGAGAATGAAAATGCTCCATAGTTACTAGAGATGAATTGAGCTACAGACTAGTTAAGAGCATATGAAGAGTGGAATCAAGGAGCATGAAAGGTTAGGTATATATTGTCCATTAGCATACAAGGTAGCATGATTGGGTACATATAGGATGCAAAAACTCCAAAAGAGGCTTGGAACATTTTAGTCACATTGTATGAGACAAATACAAAGTCATGGAAATTGCATCTCAAGAAAGAGGTGCATACATTGGAGAAAAAGAGCATGCCAGTAAGTGACCACACCCTTAAAATCAAAAGCATATGTGAGTCACTTGCATCTATTGGTGTCAATGTAGATGATAATTGTTGGCGTTTGATGTCTTTCGAAGCACATGAACAACACAAGGAAGAAGAAGAAGCTTGGATCACAATACACTGTAAGACAATAGCTACGCAATATAACACAGGAGCAATAGTAGAGAAGATAACAGATATAGGAGAATCTCAACAATTTTCTACTAGCAGCAAGTACAAAGATGATGGTGTTGTCCACCCGTGCGCTCTCAAGGTCGAGCTTAAATGGTGGTCTAGACAACTCTAGATAGGGAGATACAAGTAGAGGTATGCTGGCTCAATTTGATGTCTCAGGTAGTGCAAAAGTCATGTATATATAGGATCATGGGTGGCCTTCCGTGGACAGCTATACATGGGTGGTAGAGCGTGGGCGGCCACTGCCCGCATAATTGCCATACACGGCTTAGGCCAGTTGAACCGACCTAACAAATATAAATGATTTTTGACTTTGATAGGGAATATTCCATGGAATATTCCCTTTATCATCACGCCAGGGGTGCTGCCCCCGGACTCCCACCAGGGGACCCTGGTAACTCCCTTTCCTTACAATATCGTACATGGTCCAATATGACCTTCATCCAACATGCAAGTTGGGATTCCCATCAATTGGGTAATGCACGCTTGGCTTCTCCTCATAATGGGGGCCTTACAAAATGTGCATACATTCACGAGGGGTACACATTGATCATATACTAACACCCCCCCTCAATGTTTACCGATCGAAAATCAAGTAGGTTTCAGTCCTATGCCCATTTGTTGAAGATGCATGTTGAGATGCTCTCTTCCAAGTGCTTTAGTGAATATGTCAACACAATTTGCCTCTGTGGGCAATATTCTAGCTTCATAATTTCATTTTCAATTAGCTCACGAATGTAATGGTACTGTACTTCTATGTGCTTGGTGCGACCATGAAATACTGGGTTCTTTGCAATAGCCATACAACTTTGATTATCACACTTGAGTACAGTCGCCATATTTGATGGAAAGCCTAGATCAACAAGAAATCTCCTTAACCAGACTGCCTCACAAGAAGCAAAACAAGCTGCTTTGTACTCTGGTTCAGTGGAGGAGAGTGCCAAAGTTGGTTGCTTTCTACTTACCCAAGAAAATATTCGTGAACCAAGTGAGAAACAATATCCAGAAACTGATTTTCTAGAATCACAATCTCCAGCCCAATCTGAATCACAATATCCTTGGAGTGTATCACCTGTGGTATAAAAAATACCAAAATCCAAGGTTCTTGCAATGTACCTTAGAATTCGCATTCCAGCATTCTAGTGACTCTCCTTAGGTTTGTTGGAAAACCTGCTTAATACTCCAACAGCATAGCAAATGTCTGGTCTAGTGTTGCACAGAAAACTAAGACTTCCAACGAGCTTCCTATACTTCTGAGCATCTACATCAGGCATGTTATCATCCATAGATAGCTTATGATTTACCTCCATAGGTGTGCTAGTTGTCTTGTAGTCCATCATTCCAAATGCCTTGAGAATTTCTTTGGCATATTTTTGTTGTGAGATGAAAATGTTATCCTTCCTTTGCCATACTTCAATTCCCAGACAAAAATGGAGTAGACCTAACTCTGTCATTTCAAACTCAGTTCCCAAGCTGATCCGAGTTTGATTGATGAGTTCCTGATGATCTCCTGTAATGATCAAATCATCTACATATACAACGAAAACAACTAGCTTACTATCCCTTTTCGTTACATACAAGTAAGCATCAGAAGTATTTCTTTCAAAACCCATATTTTTGAAAAAATTATATATCCATTGGTACCAAGCCCGTGGAGCTTGCTTAAGTCCATATAAAGTTTTCTTCAACCTGCAAACTTTATTTTCTGAATTGGGCACCTCAAAACCTGGTGGTTGAGATACATATACCTCCTCCTTGAGGTGACCATTAAAACCACAGATTTGACATCCATCTGGAAAATAGGCTAGGCCTTTTGTGCAGATACTGCAAGTACCGTTCGAATAGTTGTCATCCGTGTTGTTGGTGCAAAAGATTCTTCAACATCAAATCCTTCGATCTGTGAAAAACCTTGTGCAACTAATCTTTCCTTATACTTTTCTAATGTTCCATCTGCTTTATACTTAGCTTTCCAAATCCATTTAGTACCTATTACCTTCTTCTTTGGCGGTAAGTCAAATAGATCCCATGTATCATTTTTTAGTATACTATCATACTCAGACTGCATTGCCGCTCTCCAACCTGGATCATCAAGAGCTTCTTCAATGGTGCTAGGTTCCTTTATTGAGCCCATGATATCTGCCATTAGATCCATGTTAACAATGTGTTCTGAGGCTCTTCTTTGCTCCTCTATTCTCTTTGATCTTCGTAATCCATCCGAGGATGATTCTGGTACATATACATGTGGATTGTGATCATCAAAGAGCTGTTGTGCCCACTTTTCTAGTGGCTTACACTATGCAGCTACAACTGGTTGGCTTTTTATTGAGGAAATTTCTTCATCAGATGTTTCCTCCTCCTCAACTTTAACCTGTCTTTTGATAGGCACAAGGTGAGATATTTCTCCGTTTGATGAGATAGTAGTTTTACCTTTATCTTCTACTAAGTGTGGTCGTTCATCATACACCACATCTCGGCTAACAAAAATCTTCCTTGCCTCAAGATCCCACAACTTGTATGCTTTAGACTCTTCACTATATCCTAGGAAGACACACTTTTTGCTTTTTGAATCCAACTTTGATCTTGTTGAATCAAGAATATGTGCATAACAAAAACAACCAAAAATTTTGAAATGCAAAACTGAAGGATTTTTATGAGAATATGCTTCTTGAGGAGTCATCCCCTTCAGTGCTTTTGTGTAGCTTCGATTGAGGATGTAGACTAATGTATTGACTGCTTCTGCCCAGAATGAATCAGGCATGTCTTGAACCTTTAACATACAACGAGCCACTTCAACTACTGTCCTATTCCTGCACTCAACAATGCCATTTTGGTGAGGTGTATGAGCTGTGGTAAGTTTCCTTTTCACACCATGCTCCTTACAATAATTATTGAATTTTGTTGATAAGAATTCACCTCCTCTATCTGTTTTTAATTTCTTCAGTTTCCTTCCTGATTCATTTTCCACATACTTATGCCACATTTAAAATTTTTCAAAAGCATCAGCCTTCTCTCGAATGAAATAAACCCACATCTTTCTACTATAATCGTCGACTAACAGCAAAAAGTAGAAAGATCCTCCTAAAGCAGGTGTAGGCATTTTACCGCAAAGATCAGCATGTACCAACTCTAGAGGAGCTTGAGATCAATTGCTGGTCTCTCTTGGAAATGCCTTTCGTTGTTGCTTGCCCATCATACAAGCTTCAAAAGGTTCCTGCAACTCTGAAAATGCAGGCAAATGAGCAACCATCCTTGTTCTTTGCATCTCCTTCAAAACTGCAAATCCAAGATGCCCAAATCGTTGGTGCCATAACCTGCTTACATCTTTATCTTTTGTAGCAGATAAATCACTTAACTCATACAAGTTATCCCGTTTTATGCCATTACCTACAACATTACATGATGAATCCATGATTTCTGCACCACTCTTATTGAAGTGAACTTCGAGTCAACGATCTGTTATTGCAGAAACTGATAACAAATTTCTTTTAAGTATAGGTACATAGAGAACATCGGATAACTTTTCTCAACACCTGGAGAAGTGATCAAAGAGATGGTTCCAGTTCCTTCGGCTGGACACTTGGAATCATTTCCCACCACTACATTGTTGGATTCCCGCTGAGGCACTTGGGAACTATACCAATCCTTTTTACTAGTCATATGGTGAGAAGCTCGACTATCTAAAATCCATGGTTCATCAACACGAGCTTGAGCAGATGAGCATACCTCTTCAATAGCTACCCAAAGCTCCACCTCTGTGTTGTTTGTAGAATATTTGTTCTTCCACGATGATTTTATAGTCCTATTCCGTTCATCAGCTTGCTTCTTTCTGCAATCCTTGATGGCATGGCCTTTCTTTTCACAATACAAGCAACTTCCTATGAACTTTTTCTTCTTTGGCTTCTTCTTTGATCCATCAAAAGAGCCTTTACCTTTTGCATTTGCTAAGAATGCAGCATCACTTGTACGTTGCCGATTCTTCAGCCGCATCTCTTCTTCTAAAAGCATCGCACAAAACACTTCAAATGTAAGAGGAGTTGGTCTTACCTGAATGTTAAGGGCTATTACTAATCCATCATACTTTGCTAGAAGAACACAAACACATCTTCAAGCCAGCTCTTCTGTTATAACAATACCAATTGTAGCCAATTGATCTTGAAGATGTTTTATTCATCTGATAAAATCTTTAGTATTTTCAGAATCATAATGCTTTTCATTTGCCAACTGATTTTCTAAATTCAGTATCCTAGTGTGGTTCTCCATCTCATATTGACGAGCCAATATGCCCCAAGCCTCATGTGCTTTAGTAGTATGTTGAACTAAAGTAAGCATAGAATCACTTACACTAGTGACAATTGCACATAATGCATCAACATTCTGCCTCTTCCAAGCTCGTAGAAGATCTGGATCTGGCTGAATCATCAATCTTGAATTTGTTGGATGTTCAACTGGTATAGGCTCTGGATCCAATCCCATCGGTCCCATGACAGTGTCAAGTAGTCCAAAATTGCAGAAACTTTGAACTTCCAGAGTGTATAGTTGGTTCCATCCAGCTTCCCTTCAGTGAATGGAGGTGGGTGAATTCGAATAGGTGCAGCATTAACATTAGCTGAAACACCAAGGCCAGTGTTCGACAATGAAGCCATCGTGTAATCACTCGAATAATCTATTGATATTCTAGTCTACTAGTAGGCTAAAATAGTGATACTTCTCAGCTATTCGAACCTTGCGGCTATGATACCATGTAAGACAATAGTTACGCAATATAACACAAGAGCAATAGCAGAGAAGATAACAGATATAGGAGAGTCTCAACAATTTTCTACTAGCAACAAGTACAAAGATGATGGCATTGTCCACCCGTGTGCTCTCAAGGTAGAGCTTACATGGTGATCTAGACAACTCTAGATAGGGAGATACAAGGTAGAGGTATGCTGGCTCAATTCGATGTCTCAGGTAGTGCATTATGATAGTGCACCTCAATGTTCTTAGTACAAGCATGGAACATAGGGTTCCTCCCAACTACCAATGTGCTTTGATTGTCAGTGAAAATGGTGGTGGCAAATGACTAACCAACACCCAAATTATCCATAAGGTGTCTAAGCCACACACACTCAACAATTGTTGTGAAAGCTGCCCTATACTCAGCCTCTCAACTAGAAGTGGTTAAAGTAGGCTACTTCTTATGAAGCAAAAACCACTAGTGGACACATGAGTGTCATAGCAAACAGCCTAGTGAGAGTTAGAAAAAGCATGTAAATCTAATGGTAGTGATCCCCCCCTTGGGATAAAACAATCCAAGTAGCTGGGTACCACTCAAGTAGCAAAAGATGTACTTAACCACCTACCAATGCTTGACACCTATGCAATGCATAAACCCACTCATTTATGAGACAACAAATTGAATATCACACCGAGTTATGCATAAGTAGATCAAGCATCGAATAGCTTGTTGATAGAGAAGAACATCAAATGCATCTCTAGCATCATGAAGACTCACTCATAAATGTGTTTCCATAGGGTTGGCGATAGGTTTGCAGTCCTCAAGCCAAAATGCTAAAATAATGTGTGAATATATTTTGTTTGTCACAAAGCTATTCCGCCATCAACTTGCATAAATTGAATGCCCAAATAATGATGCAAATGCCCCGAATCTGACATCTCATATGAGGCATGCAAATTAGGCTTAAAATCAGCAATATGCTTCTCATTAGGACAATGAGTAGCATGCCATTATCTTAGACAACAATGATCAAAGCACATCATTTGCACACTTAACATATAAGGTGCTCTGAGTTGGACTATTCTCAAAACCATGTGCAATCAAGTAGGAATGTATCTTTTCATACTAGGCATGTGGTTCTTGCTTCAAAGCATATAATGCCTTTTTCAACCTACACACTTTGTTTTCATGCCCTTTCTGCACAAAACCATAGGGTAGAAAAACATACACTTACTCATGTAAGTCACCCTTCAGAAGTGCACTTTTAATGTCCAACTAATGTACATTCCAAGCATGATGAGCTGCAAGTGCACAGATGCTATGAACAGTGGTCATTTGGCATGCAAGAGTAAAGGTCTCATCAAAATTAATGACTCTTTCTTGAGCATAACCTGTTGCAACAAGCCTAGTCTTATACCTGTGAACTACTCCATCAGGCTTACACTTCAGCTTGTATATCAACTTAGTGCTAATGGCCTTCTTGCCACGAGGCAAATCACATAAAGACCAAGTACTATTCTTTATAATAGGATCATATTTTGATTGCATAGTAGCCATCCAATTTTCTGAATGTTGTCCTTCATCAAACAAAACATGCTCATTCTCATTACAAAGACTAGAGGCAGCTATATCATAGAAATATGATGCAAAAGAAGCACTATGAGATCCTGAACGAGTAATGTATGATAGAGGTGCATGCTATCTAACAAAGTCTACACTAGCCATTTTGGCATAGTTTTTGCCTCCTCTATATGAGCCCTCTCATCAACAAGTGCATCATGTAAATTTGCATAAAAAATGGAATGATCTACATCATCACATGAAACATGCTAACACAAGTCTCCTTACTACATGAAAGGAATGGTTGAATTGCATCTTCCACAAAAACAACATCACAGCTAACCAAAATGCCTTTAATTTGTGGATGATATAGACAATAGCCTTTGCTTTCAGAATTGTACCCAACAAAACTACATTCCACTACTTTATCATCCAATTTCCTACATTGTTTTTCAGGCACAAATGCATGTGCCAGACAACCAAAAACATGTAGATGAGCAACAGATGGCTTGGGAGCATGCCACGCCTCACATGGAGTGATAGACTATAGTGCTTTGGTGGGACATGTGTCATCTCCATGAGAGACATGTTCTTTCTTTTAGCAACTCCATTCTACTGAGGTGTATATGAGCCTATACACTGATGTTTTATCCCACGTTCAGCTAGAAATGCATTAAAATCAAAAGACATGTATTCCCCCTCAATCAGAACAAAGGTGCCCATTTTACATGTTGATAATTTTTTAGCCAAAACCATAAACTTTTTGAAGCACATAAACACTTCGACATTGCTTTCAATGGATACACCCATGCATGCCTAGAAAAATTGTCAATAAAAGTCACGAAGTAAAGGTGGTTCCCAAAAGAGGGTGTGTGCATAGGGCCAAAGACATCATTGTGAAAAAGCTGTAATTTTTGAGGAGTTAGGACTCAACCATCTTTTGGGAAAGAGGAATGCTGCATTTTGCCAAAAATAAAGCCTTCATAAACATGTTTACAAGGTGCCTCAAGTTTGGACAGAGAGGACCCCATTTCAGATTTCTATAGGCATGGCAATTTAGCATAATTCGGATGACCAAAGCATGCATGCCAAAGCTTTGAATCTGACATAGCCTAAGAATCTTGAACTTCACATGCTAGATCATTCACAAATTTTGCATAATCTATGAGGTTATACAGCCCATGACATAAAATGCCAAAAGTAATAAAAACATTTCCATTTGATAGATCATGAAATGTACATCTCTCATCAACAAATTTCATAACCAAGCAAATCTTGGATAATGCTGAAACTGATAACACATTTTTCTTGATCCCAAGCACAAAGAAAGCATCTGAAAATATGAAAGAACTACCATCATTAGTAGTCAAAATGGTCTTACGAACTCCCATTATAGGATAATAGGAGTTGTTAGTGCATGTGATAGTATTCACTATAGTGTTAGAGTCAAGTGAACTGAAGAAATTGTGCTTCAACGTAATATGTTTGGTTGCCAACACTCCGAAAGTACCAAACATCTGAGTCTACTATAGACATATACTCTTCTTGAGAAGATGGTTCATAATTGCAAACAGTAGTAAACAACCATTCTTCATTCTGCATAGAATTAGCAAACTTTGTTTTAGGTGTAGAGGTCTCCACAACAACCATTCCAGCCTCTTTTTTCTTTTCCTCTTTTGTAGCAAGTTTTGACAACTCTTTATGACCTGATCATTTCCTTTATAGTATTTGCAAAAAAAGTTTCTGCTTTTTTGTTTTCTTCTTATCTTTTTCATCCTTCTTTGATTGTGTAGAATTCGGATATTTTTGCTTACTAGTAGATGAGCCGCATTTACCTTTGCCCTTCTCACTAACTAGGAAAGCTTGATTTGCAAAATGCATAATGGACCTGTTCTACGTGTACACATCTTCTTGCAATAAAATAGAGACTAACTCCTCACATGTTAAGGCATTTGGATTTCCTTTCATCATCAATCAAAGAGTAGAAGAAAAACTCTGATATGAATCTGGAAGACCATTCAGAATAGCCTGCATACTATTGAAATATTTGGCAAGACTTCAAAATCAACTGCTCCTTCAAAGCTTTGATCTTCGTCAAATAAATGTCCATAGAATCTCCTTCATTCGTATGCTCTCTCTCCAACTATTTTTGGAGGTAAGCAACACGAGCCTCATTTCTTTCCTAGTAAAGTGGTAAGTGTATCCCAAGCATTGTTTGCTACTCTACAAGAACAAATATGAGAGATAATGCCAAGTTTGACAAACAAGGCTAAGAATGCATGCGCCTAAGCATCTTTGCCATCCCAACAAAGTTGCTCTATAGTATGTGCACTAGGAACTATAGCACAAACAGGAAACCTAGAGATCATCATCTTCAATGCCATTTGCATCACCTTCAATAACTATATTTGCAAGTGTACTAGGTCATTTTTCAACACCCTAAACAACATTCCATAGTCCTTTCCCAACCAATACATGACACATCATATATGCCCATAATGGGTAATTAGTATTGTCCAATCTATCCTCAATAGCCAACATATAGAATACATCATTGCTTTTAGCCATGGCCACTGATTAAAATACCATGATGTAGAAAAATGACTATATCTCAAAACTTTGAACAAAACTACCCTATCAAGCTTTGCTACATCTCTAGTAGACTTTGAGGCACTTATACTGGCAAATCAAGACCTTTATATATATTTGGCACAAAAGGATGAAATTGCATACATAGGCCCTGTGATAGTGCATTTGAAGACCAAAACATGCTCACCAATTTTCATGTGATTCTAAGACTGTGATTGGAGGGGTGTCAAGGATGCCCTAGATGAAGCAGCAACTTACTGTGATACCAGTTGTTGGAGCTTGAGGTCTGTAGAAGCACACAAAAAACACAAGGAAGAAGAAGAATCTTGGAGCACAATACACAATATTGAATGTATTACCAAGTGAATGTACAAAGATAAGTGACCCATTAGCATTATAGCCATATATATAAGCTAAGGGAAAAAAACCTCTGTAAGAGGGAAAAAGTGCCCCGATGATCCTAGTGTGTTCATACACATCACTACTAAAATATATCAACAATGATGATAAGGTGG
Source organism: Ceratopteris richardii (assembly GCA_020310875.1). Classification (NCBI taxonomy): domain Eukaryota; kingdom Viridiplantae; phylum Streptophyta; class Polypodiopsida; order Polypodiales; family Pteridaceae; genus Ceratopteris; species Ceratopteris richardii. Next base: position 112,702,915 of record CM035426.1, on the reverse strand, counting down.
AATTGTGCCTTCGTTGTTTAAAAATTGCATTTAAGCATTTCAAAACTTCTATTTAGACTAGGGAAAATATTTAGAATTTTTTGATTTGGTGTCCATGATGATAACTAAAGAAAAGGACCTTGGTGAGGAATCAAACTCCCAAGGAAAACCTAGTTCTAGGTAGGTATTCTATTGTAGAAGTGGCAGAGGTATAGGCTTCCAATGTTGAAGAGGAAACAATAACCAAGCCAAAGTTCAACAATAGAATCACGCAGGAGGTAGACGAGAATTTCGAGGTAGGGGGGGCCAAAGAGGCCAAAACAATTTCCAAAGAAATGGTTTAGGTAATGACAGTAAAGGATGTTGGAATTGTGGTAAACTTGGTCACTTTGAAAGTGATGGTAAGTTGAACAATCCAAATAATAGAAGGCAAAAAAACAACTATGCATCAACAACTGTAGATGATTTGGAGAATTTGTTCATGGTCCTACATCACATGATGAATACAATGTCTATTGATGTTTTGAAATCAAATGGTAATGTCTGGTATGTTGATTCAAGTGCTTCAAATCACATGACCAATCATGCACAATGGTTTAGTAGTTTGCAAAATTTGTATGTTCCTAAATTTTTTGGAACATGTGATGACACATCACATCCCATTGAGCATACAAGAAACATAGCACTATCTATGGAAGAGTGGAAGCTAAACATCTTGCTGATGCACTATATGTTCTGAAGACAAAAAAGAATCTAGTTTGTGTCAAATGGTTGACTAGGGATTACACGTCGGGTCTAATGTTGATGGTTTATATGTAGAAAAGTACAAACAGAATGGAAGATGGATTGCCAAAGGAAACAAGGTGGGTAGGATGTTCAACATAAATGTCTTGAAATGAATGCAGCCATGTTTGCAAAAGGTGCAAGAGTTATTGATAACATAGAGATTTAGCACAAGCAAATTGGACCTACAAATTTGCAAGGTTGAAATTTATGTAGTCAAAGGAGATTGTCAATGGACTACCAGATTTCAAGGTTGTAGAGATGTAGAAGGTATGCGAAGCATGTCAATCTGGTAAATTTTCAAGGGCATCATTTCCGCATGACAAGAAATGTTAGTGAGAATGTGCTAGAAATGGTACATATAGATGTTTAGGGTCTCGTAAAGACCACATCTATGGGAAGATGCAAGTTTTATGTCACTTTCATTGATGAACATACATTGAAAGTATGGGTATACTACATCAAAGAGAAGAATGAGGTTTTAATTAACTTCCAAAATGTTAAGGCTATGGTGGAAAATAATTCAAGGAAGTATATTCCCACATTAAGAACTGATCCAAGAGGTGAATACATGTCAAATAAGTTTAGTAACTTTCTAAAAAGTCCTCGAATTTGATGAAAATTTTCATGCAGGTACACACCACAACAAAATGGCATTGTTGAATGCAAAAATAGCAAGAGCCTTGATGGGAGAGAAAAGCATGCCTCATTATTATTGGGCAGAAGCTGTGCATACTATTGTATATATCATGAATAGAACTCTGACTATTTTTGTACATCAAGTTACACGTGAACAGAATTTTATAGGTAAAAAGTCAAATTTATCACAAACGAAAGTATTGGTTTGTATTGCATATGTACATGTTCCAGATGAGTTGAGGATAAAGCTTGATCCAAAAGTAGAAAAATGTATATTCGTTGGGTGTAACCCCTTGAGCAAAAGGGATACAAATGCTACAAACCACTCACACGACATGTAAAGGTAAGCAGAGATGTGTTTGATGAAATGTCAAGCTTCTATGCAGATGCCAAAGTAGGGCTTAACCTTGACTCAAATGGCAAAGGAAATTCTGAAAATGCGAGTGTAGAATCTTAAGCTTTGAGTGGACCTGATATGTGAACAAATAATAGTTCCAACTCAAATCCATGGAGTGCAAGATTGCATGGAAAGTTTAATCTAGCAAATGCATTGGCTACATCCAAGAAAGGTAAGGAAAATTTTATTGCTGGTAATAAAAGATTTATAGGTTTTCAAGACATTGATGGAGATTCAAGTAGCTCAGAATGAAGTAGAATGTTGATTGTAGCATAAGCAAGCGATGCCAATGATATATGATGGACAAACAACCAAATCCATACTAGGGTCAGGTTTAGGAGTAGCCATTGATACTAAGGAGCTTTAGGAAAAGTGGGGAAGACCTAGTCTTACACCTACACATATGAAGTTGTAACTAGTGGATGTTCATGTTGAGAGACCATTGGGTCTATTGTAGAGTATTCTAATCACAACATATATGGTGAAATCTGAGCATATGGTAGTAACTTTTTAGTTTGGAAAGAATGGAAATTATGAAATGAGCTTGCAATGGCCTTTCATGTATCAACTGAATGTGGTACAAGATCAGGTTAAATGAATTTTATTTTAGAGAAATTTCTCCAAAATTCTCTTCACACAAATGATTATGAAGTTTTATTCCATGATGTGCAATCGAGTGACTGTTCTTAGATGCATGACAATACTCACTTTTTGAGTAGTTGTTCAAAAAGAGGAAAGAAGACATAAGAGCCAAAAAAGAGTACATAAATCAATGCCTTGATCCATTGAGGATCCTTCTTATATCATTTGCATAAGATAATAATATCATGTGTGACCTCTTGAAAATCCACATCAACCTCTTGGAGAACAATGATGAGCACTTATTTATTTCATCCAATATTGGCATACGTTATAATCTCCTAAAGGCTCAACTAGATAGGTGTAACACCTTGAGATCCTTTGGACCACCTTATGGAATTAACAGTTAGCATATGTAATGATGTTGTGTTATCTTATCATTAGTTCATCTTTATGTTCTTTTATTTTTCTAACATCAAAGTCTTGAACCCTATTTCACATGTGATTCTATTATTTTGCTTCCCCCTCTATTAAAAGAAAGATTGATGATATTTGAGTCATGCAAGCTACACTCATGGAGGTCGAGAAATAAAAAAATTCAACAAGAAGATAAAGAACAGAAAAAGGCTACATTAGCTTGATTAACCCTGAGAAGGATGATAACAATAGAATAGTAAATTTGCTCCCATACTCACCAATGCTAGAGGAAAATCCCATTTGCAAGAAAAGATGAAATGTCAATTTTTGAAGATCTTCTTTAATGAAAAAGGATAGGGAAAGTGGGAAAGCTCACTAAAAAGATGTGGAAGTGATTGAAAAGAGAACAAAATAGAAACTTCATCACCTTAATGAAAAAAAAGGGGTTGCTTCATTTACTGAATGAAATGAGAGAATTATGAAATGATGTAAGCCCGTAAGGGAAGAGATATGCACGTATCCACCCAACAAAATCCACGCATATATATATATATATATATATATATATATATATATATATATATATATATATATATATATATATATATATATATATATATACCTCCAAAGCTAAGGGGAGAGGTGAGGAGAAATAGAAAATTGCTCCCTCCACACGGATACTAATCCAAGGCTCATCACGTTGGCTTCTAACCTTGGAAATCACATTATCTTGACATGGTTGCTAAAAGGGTACCTATGAGGATTGTATGTTGAAGTCTTAGAGGTTTGAGAAAGTTCCCTAAGGGTCAAAGAATATGCCCTTATGAAAACAAAGCCTAATAGCAAGAACCCTTCATTGGAAAATAAAGTAAGTCCAAGGGTTCAAGCTAGAACCCAAGGGTTAATTCCGATATTTCAATCCATATATTTATCCTCTTTATCCATGTTTTATACAACACAGTCTCCCTATGATGTCCAAACTTTTGAACATGTCTCTTACAGAAATGTATTTTTAAGTTTTCATTGATTCTATATCACAGACTAAGGACCCAAAGCTTGGGTGCGCTCACTAATTGATGTTTTAAAACTTCTTCAAGAAAATATTCATCAAGTTGCCCAACATAATCTCATTTAAAGCACTCAAGTATGGCGCTCTTCTAAGAGTTTTAGATGAAGGAGTTATAAAAATAATACACAGAAAGTAAGATAAGAACAACATCAAAAAATGGTTCCAATTATTGCAATGGAACTTGCCAACACGATTGTGACAAAGTTGCAGCATGAGATCATGAAAGAATAAAAAGGTTTATCAAGGGTAGATTGAATCTAGAGGCCCTCATAGATATTTGGGAAGGGATGAAGTATATTAAATACTTAAACTAAGATTTCCTCTTTCTCAAGGTAAATCTCTAGTCCTTGGCAAAAATGGCCTTTGGTAGAACGCTGTGTATAATGGTAGAAATCATATTTGGAAATGTGTCCAACAATGTTAAACATCATTTTAGGCTTTTATAGCGTTTCTATCCCAAGTAAGCTATTAATCAAGAGTGTTTGCATGCACCTCTTTTCTTTGCCATTGTTGTAAATGGTCTTCAATGCCACCAAATGAATCGCATTACCTAATAGAAAGGATAAATTGGTAATGATCCAATGATGGATGTGGATTTTTGGGATTGCTTTACACTTTTTTTGGCCTCATCGAAGAACTAAATCAAACATCACAAGGCCATGTTCACGTCCCTCTTTAACCCTCCATAACCAATTCTTTGAGACTAGTGGCTTCAAGAAATTTTATCAAGAAAAATCTATAGACTTTTTTTCATCTTATAGGATTCCAAATCTCACTTAACCAATGTTGGGAATGGGTCCATAACAATTTAGAATATAAGTTGGATTATTGGAAGGTCATGCAACTTAAAGGGTTTGATATGTTTCTTTTTTCTGAATATTGTTCTTGTTTCCTCAACTATATACTTTTTCTCATCTTTGCGTTTTTAGTACATAAGACCAACACCTTGAGTTTTTCAATCCAAGGAGGATAGGTTGTAGACTTGCAAGCAAGATGACTCATCAACATTGTGTGATTTGATCAGTCTTAGCATATCAATATGTGTGTTTGACCAGTCTCCGAGGTGTATGAACAAAACCACAATGGGAAGAGAGAAAGGTGGTCACATAATTCTTGTGAGTAATATGAATGACTCAAGCAAAATGCTCCTAGAGTATGGACAAGGATGTGGGTGTCAAAATACACTCATATGCATAAAGGGAGATCTAAGAGATGTGCAAAAATGTGGACAAGTTTGATCACAAATTCGAAACTCGCTATCCAAAATTGCAAGTGATGGGCATTGTGTTTTATGCTTTCTAGATGAGAAAGCTTAAAAAATTCTAATATATGTTGAGATATCAAGCTCAACATGTGATGATCCAGGATGGCATGTATCATTTTTTTATTTCTCTAACATGTATAGTGGTCACACCAGTATATGTCAGGGATACTTCATTGAGCTTTACTAGATTTATCCACCGAGAGTGATGGCACATTTGTTTTCTTCCGAGCTCACTCATTTGCCAACATTAGGATTTTCTTTGTGTACTGTTCTTTATATATTGCACTTGTATTGTTGTTTGAGGTCATTCTTGTACATTCCTTTTATGTAATAGAAGAAGAAGAAGATTATTCTTCCTTGACTCAATCTGTCTGTGTGCTCTTCTTTGATTGTGAGAGTGTGTATGTGAACGCTCTTCCTTATCTCCTTCCTCATGACATGGTATCAAAGCCATTCTAACTGTAAAGAGCTCGTGCAGAAGGTGAAGATTATGCAAGAAGGCATGGAAAAAGCACGATTCACAAATGACCTCAGGCTGCTATGAAAATTGGCATCAGATTTCTATTTCAGAGCCATCTTGACCTCCGTTTTGAGCCCGCACGATGGGCGTCACAAAAAAACCAATTCAGTTTGCAAAATTCTAACTTGCGTCCTATTTGGCAACACTCAAATATTCTAGATCCAGAATTTCAACCAATTCTATGTACTATTGATACAGGAAAATTGTGTTTTTCCGAAATCAAAATGTCATGTCAAAGTGCGACAATGTTCAAGCAGAAGTATTTCTTGTATTGTTTTTGCAGTGTTATGAATTGCTGCAAAAATGGCAAATGCAGATGGAATGAGTCAACTTATGAGCGATAAGCTAGAAAATAACAACTTCCATGCTTGGAGATTCAGAATGACAAATTTCTTGATGGGAAAAGCCTACTAGAAGTACATCAAAGGAGAGAAAAAAAATGCTCCATAATTACTAAATAGGAATTGGAGTATGGACCAGTTAAGAGCATATGAGGAATGGAATCAAGGAGCATGAAATTTAATGTATTGGCTATCTGTTAGCATACAAGATAGCATGATTGGGCACATAAAGGATGCCAAGACTCTAAAAGAAGATTGGAGCGGTTTGGTCACATTGTATGATGTTGGTGCAAGTCAATCACGAATTGATGTTTTGAATGAAGGATTGAAGTCAAAGATTGAAGAAAATATTAGCCTATGAAGCTTGAAGATAGTGCACATTTAGGAAATGAAGACTTGTATACATATGTACATTGAACTTATAATTAGCTCACATATACCTTTAGTTTTGATCATGAACTTGTACATATATGCCTATATATAAAAGAAGAATGTCGGGATATGTATGAGAGAGTATGAAAGTTGATGCATTTTTCATTTTAGATGATTGAGAAGTGAAGTAGATGTCTCTCATCAACAAATGTAAATTCTTCTGGAATAGAAGAAAAGTTGCGCCCGATATTTCTCTGAGTTCTCCTTCTGTGCTTCATCATTTCAAGACTCATTTTGTAGATGTCTAAGTCCATAGTTAATCTATCTATGGCTAAGATTTGAGAGCCTAATTGTAAACACACTGGGAGAATTATGAATAGGAACATTTGTATGTGTAAAGCTGTTGAGTCTCCTCTAAAACAGGCACAATCTTGATGGTCAAAGAATTGATCAGTTCTCAGTGCACAATGTAAAGTTTTGCACAAATGAGGAGTCAAAATCTAACTTGGAAGGTAAGCCATCTATGGCTAAATGCATTTGATTAAATGGGTTCTAGTTTGGGAGAACTATGTGTTAGAAGTTGTAGGTGTCAAAATTGATTATACTGAAGAACAGTTTCAGACATAGATGAACTGTTTGATTCATTTCTCAAGATCTACGAAGTCTTTTGAAATGATTTAACTTGGAGAAGGTGTGCAAATACTAGGGAACATATTGTACAAAGTTTATCAAAAAACGTTACACATTTGATAAGCCAATGAGTGTATTATGTGCAACAGACTTTGTGAGTAGTGACTCTCTTCACAGTTAGTTCAAGATTTTGATAATCTGGTATTGATCCTCAAAATTGGCAAAGGCTTTGAGTTATTCCTGATATAGAGGTGCTCTAACATCAAACATAACTTGTTCTTTTGGATATTAACACTCTCCTTCAGTGGTATCAGAGCAGGAATCATTAAAATTGAAGAAAGGAGGACCCGGACTGTTACAGTCATACATAAATAAACACTTGAAGGTTCAAAAGGTGAAAGCTTGGAGAGAAAGCTTGAGAAGGAGGCAACATGCTATCAAGAAGATCAAAAGGAACTTCATCCAAAGTAAAGGTACACTTATTCATCATAAATTTTGAAGGATTTAATACACAGGTGAAGAAAGGATGGGAGATTCTCTTCAGATAGAGAAATTGGATAGAGAAAATTATCCAACATGGTCAATGAGAATGGAGGCTCATCTCATTAGCAAAGACCTGATAGGTTACATCACATGTGAAGAAGAAAAACCACAATTCAGAGATCCTAGTGTTCCAACTAAGGATGAACTATCAGATTTGAAGACCTGGATGAAGAGAGATGCTCAAGCAAGGAGCATTATCTACATGGGAGTCAATGACTACTTGCTACCTCATATTAGAGGTCTTGAAAGTGCAAGTGATATATGGAATGCTTTGGAGGAGCATTTCCAAAACACTACAAAGTCAAGGAAGGCATATTTATGGGCAAAGTTTACCACATTCAAGAAAAAGGCATCTCAATCTATTTCTGATTATGTAACAACGATGAAGGACATTGCATATGCATTAGGAGCAGTTGATGAAGATATTGAGGAGGATAATTTGTTAAGGTAAATCCTCACATGTTTGAGAGGAGATGAGAAATGGAAGCCATTCATTCTGTCTACTAAATTGTCACTAGATCATTTCACTCTTGATTTAAGTCAGTTGCTAGGACACATGCTAACTTTTGAGCAGGATGTCAAAGGTGATGGTGATAAAAGTGCAGGTCAAGCAATGTATTCAAAGGATAAGAAGAATAATAGCAAAGGCAAGCAACAAGAAAATGAAGAAGAAGGTACAACTAGTCAAGACAACTTCCTAAGAGGAAGAGGAGGTGGCAAAGGTAGAGGAAGAGGCAGAAGCAATAAAGATGGAGCAAAAGCTTGCTGGATTTGTGGTAAGACAAATCATTTGGCTCATGATTGTTCGCATAATAATCAGAATAATGGAGGATATAATTAGAACTTTAATTCAAGTGGAAGAGGTGGCAGAAATCAAAGAGGTAATTTCAGAGGTAGAGGTAGTAGAGGTTACTTTGGAAGAAATGCAAGTAGAGGTTTCCCAAGTCAATCCTACAATAATACCTACTACAATTATGCTTCAGATCAGAAGGAGGATTCAACCTTGATTATGAATGCAACTTGTGAAAGGCAAAGTGAAGACCAAAGAGTTTTCTACATTGACTCAGGGTGTAGCAATCACCTGAGTGGTAACATAGCCTTGATGAATGATTTGGAAAATAAGGTAACTAATCATGTAGTTCAAATAGATGATAATACAAAGCATAATGTGAAGTCAATTGGATCAGTGAAGGCCAAGGATGGAAGTACTCTTCTGAGTAGGGTCTTGTATGTTCCTACAATTCCAAAGAATCTGATAAGTGTAGGGCATTGTTGAAAAAGGTTATGAAGTAAGGTTCACTAATGATGGAGTTTTTGTGGAAGACCCTAGAAATGGGTATAAACAAATTGTTTCAAGGAAGAAAGAAGGAAGACTCTTCACATTGAAGATTCAAGGTAATGTTGGTCATGCCTTGTTCACTTATGGAGGACATAAGATCTGTGAGTTAGATTTTTGGCACAAAAGGCTTGGACATTTCAATGAAAGAGGTATTAAGGATATGGTTAACAATGGTTCAGTGCTTGGATTGCCTAATGTTGCAGGTCAACATATGACATACAGATGTGGCATGTCAATTAGGTAAGGCTCATAAGCAATCATATAATAAGCATGGATTCATGTATTCAAAAAAGCACACAAGACCATCAAAAGATTTCAGTATAAATGGTTCAAGATATTATGTGATTTATGTTGATGATGCTACCAGGTGCATCACTATCTATGTGATCAAAGATAAATCAGAGGTATTTAATACATTTAAACATTATCATGTGTAAGAATTAAAGGTCAAAAGTTGAAGAGACTAAGGTCAGATGGAGGGGGAGAGTATTTCTCTAAAAATTTTAGTGATTACTTATGGAATGCAGGAATAAAAAGGGAAGTTACTTGTAGATACTCTCCTCAAGAAAATGGTGTAGCAAAAAGGAGAAATAGAACTCTTGTTGAGTTTGCAAGATCAATGATGAAGGAGAAAAATTGTCCAAATTATTTGTGGGCTGAGGCTATAAATACAGCTATATATTTGGTCAATAGGTTACCATGTAAAGCTTTGCAGGGTATGACACCATATGTGTATGTGCCATCTCAGTTGAGGCGTAAATTGGAACCTAAAGCTGAAAAGTATGTGTTCATTGGATATGATGAGCAGGCGGGTTATAGGTTGTGGAGTCCATCCACAAAACAATTCCTTGTATCAAAGGATGTTACATTTGATGATCAAGGTACTTGGTATGCAGGTACAATAAATATTCATGCAGGTGATGAAGAAGTTTTGGATCAGAAGAAAGGAAAATCAAAGGTTCAGATATTTGATGAAGAAGAGAGCAATGAAGTACAAGTTGAAGTTGAAGAAGTGCCAAGGTTTGATCTAGAATGTGATGAGCAATAAACTTCAAGAATTGGAGAACTCAGAAGTTCATCAAGACACAAATGGCAACCTACAAGGTATAGCTATGACACTTCTTTTTTGACTACTAAAGACTATGCTTACATGGTGAAAGCAGATGAAGACCCTTCTACATATGAAGAGGAAAAAGGTAAGGAAAATTGGGAGAAAGCTATGCAGGAAGAATATGATGCATTGATGGAGAATGAGACATGGGATTTGGTTCCTAAACCAAATAGTCAGAAGATCATTGGATGCAAACGGGTCTACAAGACAAAGAGGTATGCAGATGGAAGTGTGTCTCGGTATAAATTTTGTGAAAGGGTATGCTCAGACATATGGTATAGATTATGATGAGACCTATAGTCCTATGGCAAATATGACAACTATCAGGACACTCATAGCCATTGCTGCATGTAAAGGTTGGAGACTATGTCAATTAGATATGAAAAATGCTTCTCTAAATGGTTATATTTCAGATGATGTTTTCATGGAACAACCACAAGGGTTCAAAGATAGAAGGTTTCTTGATTATGTATGTAAGCTGAAGAGAGCTTTATGGCTTGAGGCAAGCCCCAAGGGCATGGAATTATAGACTTGTGAAGTTCTTGAAGGAACTTAGTTTTCAAGTATCTAAAGCAGATAGTAGTTTTCTTGTCAAAGCAAGTGATGATGGGCTCATTTACATGTGCATATATGTTGATGACATAATTCTTACAGGTACAGATGAGAAGGGAATTCAACGTCTCAAGAAACAAATGGAGAAAGAGTTCAAGATCAATGCTTGGGAGATTTTCCATATTTTTTGGGCATGGAGATTTCATGGTCTCAACATGGAGTATATGTAACTCGAAAGGTATTTGAAGAACTTATTAATCAAGTTTAAAATGGAAGATTGCAGGGTAGCACCTACTCCGATGGAGGTGAATCATACATTGAGCAGATATGGAGGATAAGAATTCAAGGACATGAAGCTTTATCAGATTTTAGTAGGTAGTTTAATTTATGCTACATTAACAAGGCTTGATTTGTCATATGTAGTTGGAGTGTTATCTCAATTGATGCATTGTCCTAGGAGAGAACATTGGGTTGCAGGACAAAGAATGTTAAGGTACATTAAGGGTACACTCAAGGAAGGTTTGTATTATGGTTTTACATCAGATACAAACATCAAGATATATAGTGATACAGATTGGGCAGGTAATCTTGATGATAGGAGATCAACATATGGATACTTGTGTTATGTGGGAGATAAGCTAATCTCTTGGTGCTCTAAGAAGCAACACACAGTTGCTTTATCATCTACAGAGGTAGACTACAAAGGTATGGTTGAAGTTGTAAAGGAAGTCATATGGCTAAAGACTCTCATGAAGAGTTTTGACATCATTCAGAGTACACCCACTATTCATGGAGATAACATGAGTTCATTGTATCTAGCTGCTAATCCTGTTTTTCATGCCAGGACTAAACATATTGAGATTCAATATCACTTCTTAAGAGAGAAGGTGATTGATAAAGAAATTGAAGTCATACATACGTCAACAAAAGATCAGATTGCAGATATGCTAACCAAAAGCTTTGATGGACCAAAGCTACAGAGATTCAAAGACATGGCATGTATAAAGAAGATAGAGAAAACCTCAATTGATGATTGAGGGGGAGTTGTTGGTGCAAGTCAATCACCAATTGATGTTTTGAATGAAGGACTGAAGTCCAAGATTGAAGAAAAGATTAGCCTATGAAGCTTGAAGATAGTGCACATTCAGGAAATAAAGACTTGTATACATATCATGTACATTGAACTTATAATTAGCTCACATATACCTTTAGTTTTGATGATGAACTTGTACATATATGCCTATATATACAAGAAGAATGTCACCAATTGATGTTTTGAATGAAGGATAGAAGTCAAAGGTTGAAGAAAAGATTAGCCTATGAAGCTTGAAGATAGTGCACATTCAAGAAATGAAGACTTGTATACATATGTACATTGAACTTATAATTAGCTCACATATACCTTTAGTTTTGATCATGAAATTGTAGATATATGCGTATATATACAAGAAGAATGCTTGGGTGCACTCAGTAATTGATGTTTAAGAATTCCTTCAAGAAAATATTCATCAAGTTGCCCAACATCATCTCATTTAAAGCACTCAAGTATGGCACTCTTCTAAGAGTTTTAGATGAAGGAGTTATAAAACTAATACACAAAAAGGAAGATAAGAACAGCATCAAAAAATGGTTCCTAATAACCTGCTACATATAGGAGACACAATTATTGCAATGGAACTTGCCAACACGATTGTGACAAAGTTGCAGCATGAGATCATGAAAGAATAAAAAGGTTTATCAAGGGTAGATTGACTCTAGAGGCCCTTATAGATATTTGGGAAGGGATGAAGTATATAAAATACTTAAACTAAGATTTCCTCTTTCTCAAGGTCAATCTTGATGAATCTTAAGTAAACTAGCATGGGATTTCATTCTCTAGTCCTTGACAAAAATGGACTTTGGTAGAATGCTGTGTAAGATGGTCGAAATCATATTTGGAAATGTGTCCAACAATTTTAACATCATTTTAGGCTTTTATAGCGTTTCTATCCCAAGTAAGCTATTAACCAAGTGTGTTTGCATGCACCTCTTGTCTTTGCCATTGTTGTAAATGGTCTTCAATGTCCAATGGATGCCACCAAATGAATCGCATTACCTAATAGAAAGGATAAATTGGTAATGATCCAATGATGGATGTGGATTTTTGGGATTGCTTGACACCAAGAAAAATCAATAGAATTTTTTGTCATCTTATAGGATTCCAAATCTCACCTAACCAATGATGGGAATTGGTCCATAACAATTCAGAACATAAGTTGGATTATTGGAAGGTCATGCAACTCAAAGGGTTTGATATGGTTTTTTTTTTTAATATTGTTCTTGTTCCCTCAACTATATACCTTTTCTCATGTTTGCATTTTTAGTACACAAGATCAACACCTTGAGTTTTTCAATCCAAGGAGGATAGGTTGTAGACTTTCAAGCAATATGACTCATCAACATTCTGTGATTTGATCACTCTTAGCATATCAATATGTGTGTTTGACCAGTCTCCAAGGTGTATGAACAAAACCACAATGGGAAGAGAGAAAGGTGGTCACATAATTCTTGTGAGAAATATGCAAGATTCAAGAAAAACGCTCCTAGAGTATGGACAAGGATGTGGGTGTCAAAATGCGCTTGTATGCATAAAGGGAGATCTAAGAGATGTGCAAAAATGTGGACACATTTGATCACAAATTCGAAACTCGCTATCAAAAGTTGCAAGTGATGGGCATTGTGTTTTATGCTTTCTAGATGAGAAACCTTGCAAAATTCTAATATATGTTGAGATATCAAGCTCAACATGTGATGATCCAGGATGGCATGTATCACTTTTTTATTTCTCTGACATGTATAGTGGTCACACCAGTATATGTCAGGGATACTTCATTGAGCTTTACTAGATTTATCCACCGAGAGGGATGGCACATTTGTTTTCTTCCCAACTCACTCATTTGCGAACATTGGGATTTTCTTTGTGTACTGTTCTTTATATATTGGACTTGTTGTATTGTTGTTTTAGGTCATTCTCGTACATTCCTTTTATGTAATAGAAGAATAAGAAGATTATTCTTCCTTGACTCAATCTGTGTGTGTGCTCTTCTTTGATTGTGAGAGTGTGTGTGTGAGCTCTCTTCCTTATCTCCTTCCTCATGACATGGTATCAGAGCCATTTTAGCTGTAAAGAGCTCGTGGAGGAGATCAATGGTAAAGATTATGCAAGAAGGCATGGAAAAAGCATGATTCACAAATGACCTCAGGCTGCTATGAAAATTGGTGTCAGATTTCTATTTTAGAGCCATCTTGACCTCTATTTTGAGCCCGCATGATGGGCTTCACAAAAAACCAATTCAGTTTGCAAAATTCTAACTTGCATCCTATTTGCCAACACTCATATATTCTAGATCCAGAATTTCAAGCAATTCTGTGTACTATTGATACAGAAAAATTGTGTTTTTCCGAGATCAAAATGTCATGTCAAAGTGCGACACTGTTCAAGCACAAGTATTGCTTGTATTGTTTTTGGAGTGTTGAATTGCTGCAAAAATGGAAAATGAAGATGGAATGAGTCAGCTTATGGGCGATAAGCTAGAAAATAACAACTTCCATGCTTGGAGATTCAGAATGACAAATTTCTTGATGGGAAAGGCTACTAGAAGTACATCAAAGGAGAGAACAAAAATGCTCCATAGTTACTAAAGAGGAATTGGATTGTGAACCAGTTAAGAGCATATGAGGAATGGAATCAAGGAGTTGGAAATGTAATGTATTGGCTATCTGTTTGCATACAAGACAGCATGATTGGGCACATAAAGGATGCCAAGACTCTAAAAGAAGATTGGAGCAGTTTGGTCACAATGTATGATGTTGGTGCAAGTCAATCACCAATTGATGTTTTGAATGAAGGATTGAAGTCAAAGATTGAAGAAAAGATTAGCCTATGAAGCTTGAAGATAGTGCACATTTAGGAAATGAAGACTTGTATACATGTGTACATTGAACTTATAATTAGCTCACATATACCTTTAGATTTGATCATGAACTTGTACATATATGCCTATATATACAAGAAGAATGTCAGGATATGTATGAGAGGGTATGAAAGTTGATGTATTAGTCATTTTAGATGATTGAGAAGTGAAGTAGATGTCTCTCATAAATAGATGTAAATTTTTCTGGAATAGAAGAAAAGTTGCGCCCGATATTTCTCTGAGTTCTCCTTCTGTGCTTGATCATTTCAAGAATCCTTTTGTAGATGTCTAAGTCCATAGTTGATCTATCTATGGCTAAGATTTGAGAGCCTAATTGTAAACAGGCTGAGAGAATTATGGATAGGAACATTTGTATGTGTAAAAGTGTCGAGTCTCTTCTAAAACAGGCGCAATCTTGATGGTCAAAGAATTTATCAGCTCTAAGTGCACAGTGTAAAGTTTTGCACAAATGAGGAGTCAAAATCTAATTTGGAAGGTAATCCATCTATGGCTAAAAGCATTTGATTAGACGGGTTCTAATTTGGGAGAACTATGTGTTAGAAGTTGCAGGTGTCAAAATCGATTATACTGAAGAACAGTTTCAGATATAGATGAACTGTTTGATTCATTTCTTAAGATCTATTGAGTCTTTTGAAATGATTTAACTTGGAGAAGGTGTGAAAATATTAGGGGAAACATTGTGCAAAGTTTTATAAAAAATGTTATACATTTGATAAGCCAATGAGTGTATTATGTGCAACAGACTTTGTGAGTAGTGACTCTCTTCACAGTTAGTTCAATATTTTGATAATCTGGTATCGATCCTCAAAATTGGCAAAGGTTTTGAGTTATTCTTGATATAGAGGTGCTCTAACATCAAGCATAACTTTTTCTTTTGGAGATTAACACTCTCCATCATATGAGAACAATACAAAGGCACAAAAATTGTAGCTCAAGAAGGAGTTGCATACACTAGAGAAAAAGAGCATGTCGGTAAGTAACTACACCTTGAAAATCAAAAGAATATGTGAGTCACTTGCATCTATTGGTGTGAATGTAGATGATGATGATGATAAGGTGGAAGTGTGCCTTCTTGGTTTAGGAGCTCCATATAAGCATTTCAGAACTTCTATACAGACTAGGGAAAATATTCTGAACTTTGCTGATCTAGTGTCCATGATGGTTATTGAAGAAAAGAATATTAGTGAGGACTTGGAACTCCCAAGAAAAACCTAGTTCTGAGTAGGTATTCTGCTCTTGTAGAGGAAGAGGTAGAGATAGAGGCTTCAGAAGTGGAAGAGGACACAATAACTAGGACCAAGGTGAGCAACATAATCATGCAGGAGGAAGAGTACAGTTTTGAGGTAGGGGGAGCCAAAGAGGCTACAGAAATTTCCAAAAAAACGATTCAGGTAATGACAATAAAGGATGCTAGAATTGTGGTAAACCTAGACACTTTGAACATGATTAAGGTTGAAGAATCAAAATACAAGAAGGCAGCAAAACAATTATGCATCTACAAGTGCAGATGATTCTGAGATGCTATTCATGGTTCAACGTCATATAATGAAGATGATGTTTGTTGAAGTTTGAAAACGAATGGTAATGTCTGGTATGTTGATTCAATTGCTTCAAATCACATGACTAATCATGCAAAATGGTTTAGTAGTTTGCAAAAATTGCGAGTTCCTGGATATGTTGAATCAGGTGATGACACATCACACCCTATCGAGCATATGGGAAACATAGAACTATCTATGGAGGACGTGAAGGTAAAAAATCTTGCTGATGTGATGCATGTTCCAAATATAACAAAGAATCTCATTTCTGTTGGACAAATGCTTGAGCAAGGATTACAAGTTAGGTTCAATGCTGACGGGTTGTATGTAGAAGAATACAAACAAAATGAAAGATTGATTGCCAAAGGAAACAAAGTGGGTAGGATGTTCACCTTAAATGTGAAAATTCTTGAAATGAGTGCATGTTTGGAAAAGGTGCAGAGTTATTGTTGATATAGAGATCTGGCATAAAGAAATTGGACATGAAAACTTACAAAGGCTGAAATTGATACAATCCAAGGAGATTGTCAATGGACTACCAAATTTCAAAGTTGTAGAAATGCAAAAGGTATGTGCAGATCATGTCAATTTTGTAAGCAGTCAAGAGATCATGTTCGCATGACAAGCATGTTAGTGAGAATGTGCTAGAAATAGTAGATACAGATGTTTGGGGTCCTGCAAAGACCACATCTATGGGTGGTTGTAGATTTTATGTTACTTTTATTGATGATCATACACAAAACATATGGGTATATTTCATGAAATTGAAGAGTGAGGTGTTCACTCACTTATATAATTTTAAGGTTATGGTGGAAAAGCAAACAGGAAGTATATTCACATATTAAGATCAGATGGAGGAGGTGAATACATGTCAAATGAGTTCATCAACTTCCTTAAAAGTCATGGAATTCAATGTCATTTTTCATGCAGGTACATACCATAGTAGAATGGCATTGCTGAATGCAAAAATAGACAAATTAGAGAAATAGCAAGAGCTTTGATGGATGAGAAGAATATGCCTCATTGTTATTGGGCATAAGTTGTGCATACTGTTGTATACATCATGAAGAGAACTCCAATTGATATTGCACATCAAGTTACACTTGAAGAGAAGTTTATATGTAAAAAGACAAACGTATCACATATGAAAGTATTTGGCTATATTGCATATGTACATGTTCCATATGAGTTGAGGAGTTTGATCCAAATGCAGAAAAATGTATCTTGATTGGGTACTCCCTTGAGAAAAAGAGATATAAATGTTATAACCCACTCACACAATAGGTGAAGGTAAGAAGAGATGTGGTATTTGATGAAATGTCAAGCTTCTATGTAGATGCCAATCATGGACTTAATCTTGAACCAAATGACAAAGAAAATGTTGAAAAATCGTGTAGAATCTCAAGTTTTGAGTAGACTAGATGTGTCACCAAGCAATAGTTCTAGCTCAAATCCCTAGAGTGGAAGATCGCATGGAAATTTTAGTCCAAAAAAATCATCAACTACATCAAAGAAATGTAAAGAAAAGCTTTTTTATAGTAGTAAAACATCTACAAGTTTTGAGGACATTGATGGAGATTCAAGCGGTTTAGAAAAGAGCCTTGATGAGGAACTTGGATTACCCTCTATGAAGACTCGAAGAGTTAGACAAGCAAATGTAGACGATACAAGGAGAAGTGACCCAAGACCAAGAAGATCTGGGAGGATGCAGAATTCAGAGCAACGATTGACATATGATAGTTATATGGATCATCATTGTGCCTACATGACCAAGATAATACAAGATGTTGAAACTTCTTGTTTTGAAGATGCAATTGGAAATGCAGATTGAGAAAAAGCTACCGATGAGTAGATGGTTGCACTTAATGGAAACAAAACATGGAAGCTGATTCCATTGCCACAAGGAAAGAAACCCATAGGTCGCAAGTGGGTTTGCAAGGTAAAGCACAATGTTGATGGTAGCATAAGTGGGTATAAAGCATGATTGGTAGCAAAAGGATATACACAGACATATGGCATTGATTATGAGGAAACGTTCAGCCCTGTAGCTAAAATGTCTACGGTTAGAGCACTTGTTGCATTAGCTAAAGCAAAAGGAAGGACTTTGCATTAGATGGATGTGAAGAATACTTTCCTACATGCTGAGTTATAGGAAGAGGTATACATGGACCAGTCACAAGGATATGAAGATTCAAAGCACCTAGAATATGTTTGTGGGTTGCAAAAGGCTTTTTATGGGCTTAAACAAGCCCCTCGTGCTTGACATGCAAGGATTGCTGACTACGTAAGCACCATTGGGTTTTCTATGTGTATTGCAGATCATTCACTATATGCAAGGAAGGGTGATGATGGCATCACGATTGTGGCTATTTATGTTGATGACTTGATTGTAGATGTTGATAATTAAGAAAGCATTAAAGAGGTAAAGCAACTTCTTATGCAAGAATTTGACATGAAAGATCTTGGTGTGCTATGTTATTTTTTGGGCATTGAGTTTATACATATAGAAACAGGTATATGGATGTTGCAAAGGCAATATGCCTTGAATATGTTGCAAAAGTATGGTATGGATGATTATAAGCAACATTAGGATTTTCTTTATGTACTTTTCTTTATATATTGCACTTGTTCTAATTTGTTTTAGGTCATTCTTGTACATTCCTTTTATGTAATAGAAGGAGAAGAAGAAGAAGATTATTTTTCCTTGCATCAATTTGTGTGTGTGCTGGTCTTTGATTGTGAGAGTGTGTGTGTGTGAGCTCTCTTCCTTATCTCCTTCCTCGTAAAAATATAATATATAAGAATGTTGATTCTCGAAAACTCATTGACCTTTACAAAATGGATTTTTTATTTCTCTCAAAAAAGAGAGTGTTTTAATGTAAAAACCTAACCTAGATGCAAATTAAATAAATTTAATTTTGGGGACATTCATTGTTTGGATCTTCCTTTTATTCATTTTGCCTTTTATTCCTTTCAAGCATCTGTGCTTGTGCTTTCTAATGCATCTCTACTGACAAGTACTTTCTATCATCCTCGATAGACCTTTTGCTAGGGTGGTGGTTTGCTTAGCTAGGCTTGGATTCTTGAAAAATCTTTTCATTCCACTTTTGATTTGCATTCTACAATATTTTTTATTAATCGATTCTATCAAATGCCACATGTTTGCGTTTAGTGGAATCTTGTTTATATCTCTTTGGTGCACTTCATATGTTGTGAGCGTTGATGCTAGATGGGAATATACCTCACCAAATATCTATATGTGTTAAGGTCTCATGCTTGGACTCTTTTTCTTCCTAGTGTTAGGTCTTGTGTGTTACCAATGAAGCCTCTTATTTTGGAGTATTTTCTCTATGTTTAGCCAAGGTAGCCAATCCCATGATTAAGTTTTCCTTTTGCATGATAAAGATACCTACACTAGATGCCTCTACATTTGTCCTGCCAACCAAATGATAAGTCTATATCCTATCTTTCTATGTCTATAAATATAGAACGTCATTAGTCCCCTCTACATGAGTGCCACATGGTGCTCATGTAGGTGTCTTTCTTATCAAGTACTAGAGAGGGTTTCCCTCAAGTATATTTGTATAACAATTCCTTCCCCTTTAGTATATTTTTGTCCTCGAAAACGGTAATGGAAATTCCTAGTGAAAGAGAGACTTAGGATATGCTAACCACTCCCATTGAACTCCATACATGGTATGTAAATGTTCATTTCCATGTAGTGTTTCCTCATATCCTTCCCCATAAGAAGCCTCTTAGGAAGATAACTAAACATTGGGAGACCATTCCTAAAAGTGTCTAATATCCCCAATATACACCTAACTTTATAATTGTCACTTACATTATCTCAAGCATAATATAAGTGATCTAAATCTATAAAATATGAATCTGTTAAATTCCTTATAAAGCTCCTTTGGAGTACTAATAAGTCTCAAAGGTCAATTACGCCAATATTAACATTTACTCTATAGAGATAATTTACCATACAATCATCTATATAATAGAACAAATTCCCTTCACGAAAGTGATTTCAAACCTTTGTAAAACTCGATTATAGACTTGTTGTCATGCCACTTTGGCTGCACCTAGACCTTGAGTGTACTAAAATAATAATATTTTTAGCATACAAATATTCATGTGTACTATTTGAATCCATCATCCTAGTTCATATATGAGACGTTTTTGGCAATATAATGAAATGTGTACATTACCACTATCCAAGAGAAATTCTTGGTTTATCATCCAATTTGGACTAAGTTCCTTCATTTTGAAGGAAATGATCATATTTCCATTATCTAGTTATATGCATATTTCATTTCTATGAGTGCATCTGCATTTGGTATCTAGGAGTCACTCCATTTTGTATTTCTTTAGATCTCTTTGGGATCCCTTGCCATTTGCTTCTACCTTGTACCTATTCTCCTTCCAAGGGAATTATCCAACATATGATGTACTTTTTAGACTCTCCTTCAAATCTATATAAGGAGGAGGTCTCCCCCCACTTTGTACTTGGTTAGAAGCTTGAGAGCTCACTTCATGCTCTTGGCAAGCTCACTTTTATCGATATGTGAGTTTTCCCATTGTATGGCCTACTCACTTTTGAGTCTCACACTCATTTCCATTTTCTTCTAGTACATTTTCTATTTCATTCAGCTTTTGCTTATGCACTCTCTGCATGATATCATAGCTCTAGGCTCTTTTGGTGGTCCATTTGGTGGTGGTGGCGGTTCTTGTGGCTTTGTGCTGCTACTTCCTTCTCATAGAGAGTAGCTTTTGGCCATCTAGTTCATGCTCATAAAGCATTTTGGGTTACCAATTTTCCCATTTTCTCACCCTTGCACCTCTTTCCACCTCCCTTTTCCCACAATCCCATCCGATTTGCGGTAGCTCTTGGCAGTATTTAGAGGTGCTTCTGCATTTTGGCAGCAATTTCTATGAAGTTGATGATCCACATCCACTTTGGTGGAATCTTTGAAAGCACTTTGTTGGAATCTTTGAAAGCACTTCATCACTAACCATTTAGCAAGAGTTTATGTCGATCTTAAGCATCTGAAATGTTCATAAACACTCTCATTGTTGTGAATTTAATAATTATTTATATGATTCTTCATTGCACATCAAAGCATTCTATAGTGATATCTCTACATGTGTACATGTTTGCATGTATCATTCAAGACTCTTTCATTCACATGTGCTAGCCTCTTATGCCACACTTCAAGCTCACTTAGTTTGAGATTTGATGATAGTTTCACTAAACTCAAAGAATTTTTATGAGAATCTAGTTTACTTCTCATAAAGATAGTTATAATACTTATGAACCTTGACTTGAATGGATCCTTACAGTTTTCAGTCTCATCACGTTTGACTCGAGCCGGTTTTAGTATCTTAGAAGCTTCAATTAGTTACACATGGTATCAGTTCTTCCCCCTTGCTTCTCAAAACCTTGGACTTTCAAGAATAATGTGCTCAGTGGCTAAGCAGTCTCTAATGAAGTGATACCGCACCTCAACGTGCTTCATCTTTGCATGATAGACTGGATTCTTAGCCAATGCAATGGCACTCAGACTATCACTGAGCAAACAAGGTACATGCTTAGGTAAACCCATATCACAAGCAAGATGAGAAAGCCACAATGCTTCCTTAATTTCCTCAATTGCTACAACGTACTCTTCTTTTCTGGTGGAAACAATTGTACATTCTAGAAGTTGATATCTCCAAGAGATAGCACCTCCAACAAAATGAAAAATGTACCTTGATGTAGAATTATGATTGTCTATACAACCAGCATAGTCAGAATCTGTGTAACCAATAATGGATGCTTTCCCTCTACCTAAGCATAGACACTTTTCCTTAGTGCCACTTAGATATCTTAAAATCATCTTGAATGCTTCCCAATGCTTCTCACTAGGATTAAACATATATCTATTCACAACCCCCACTACAAATGTAATGTTTAGTCTTGTAGCTACCATAGCATACATGAGACTACCGATAGCAGACTGATAAGGAATTTTGGTCATGAACTCCTTTTCCTCATTTGATTTGGGGCAATCATCCTTGCTCAATTTCACATATGTGGGTAAAGTGTACTCAATACTCTGGATATGTACTCACTTTGAGACTATTATATGCATCTTTTACTCCTATCATGAGTAATGTGCATGCCAAGAATATGTTTGGCATCCCCCAAATCCTTCATATCAAATGTTACTCAACTTCTTTTTGAGAATTGACAAGTCATAAGAGGAATCCCCAAGAATCAACATATCATCGACATAAAGTATCAAGCATATTAAGCTGCCATTTGAGCATCTCCTTGTGTAGAGACAATGATCCTCATTGCTTTGAGAATAGCCTTGAGAAATCATAGCTCTTCTTCAGCTTATAAACTAGACTTTCCTTGCCAAGAACTATATAATCCTCTAGTTGTTCCATATAGATCTCATCTGTAAGATCTCCATGTAAAAAATGAGTTTTCACATCCATTTGGACTAGCTCTAAGTTTTCCATTGCAACAAATCCAAGTAACATTTGTAGGGTAGTCATCTTGACCACCGGAGAGAAGATTTCCTCAAAATAAACACCATGTTGTTGGTTAAAACCATTTGCAACAAGTCGTGATTTATACTTTGGAGAAGCAGTATCTGATGTGAATTTTAGCTTATATACCCATTTACATGGTAAAGCTTCCTTGCCCTTTGAAAAAGGTACTAAATCCCAAGTACCATTCTTATGAATAGAATCTAACTCACTCTTCATGCCATGTTCCCACTTGACATGATCCTTTGTTTGCATGGCCTCTTTGTAGCAAGAAGGCTCTTGAGCATCTATTAGCATAACAAAATCCAAACCTAGAACATATCTATCAGGTGGATGTGTGACACGTGCAAAGCATCTCAATGGTTGGTGAACAACAACATTTGCAGACTAACGTGGTTGGACATTCTCGTGAACATCCCTATGTGCAACATTTTTATGCATGCTAACTAGAGGATTAGTATCCTCAAACACCACTCTTCTCACTTCAACCTCCTTAATGGGCTATTTTTGCATCTTAGATTCATTGAAAATGCTATCACTACTTATGATCATTGATCATGTTTCAGGATCCCATAAGTGATATCCAGATTGTCCTTCTCAACCATATCCAAGAAAAATGCATTTCTTTGACTTATGGTCTAGCTTTTGTCAAAGATTCTTGGGTATATGAACATTTGCTTCACATCCAAAAACTCAACGATGATCATAATATGTTGGCTTCCCTGTCCATAAATCTTGTGCAATTTTCATACCTTTGGAAGTACTAGGTGAAACATTAACCACATGAACTTCATTCAATACTACTTCTTCCCAAAAGCCTTGTGAAATGTTTGCATGATGCAACATAGAAACTACTCTATCCTGAATAGTTATATTCATCCTTTCAGCTACATTTCGTATTGGGGTATAAAGAGCTAAAAACTCTCTACGAATTCCTCTAGACTGATAGAAAAGGTTGAATTCATTTGAGGTATACCCACCCCCATTATCTGAACGTAAAGCTTTGAGCTTAGTTCCTTTTTCTGTCTCAACTAAAGCAAGCCATTTTTTAAAAAACTAGGGAATACCCCATCCTTGGATTTGATAGGATATACCTAGAATTTTGTAGTAGCATCATCTATGAAATTGACAAAGTAAAGAGAACCACCTAATGACCTTGTAGGCATAGGACCACACACATTTGTATGAACAAGAACTAAAGGCTGAATTGAACAGTCAATGTGTGTGTTATGCACATTCTTAGTTTGCTTTCCATATTGACAATACTCACAAAATGAAAAATCAAAGAAAGATAAAATGGGTAAGTAGCCAAAATGAGAAAGATTTTCCATTCCACTACAAGACATGTGGCCAAACGGCCATGCCAAATACAATTCATAGGTTGTTTAGTGATAGCTAACAAGTGTTCTTTCTGTGATACAAATAAAGGATAAAGTGAGCCAACTTTGCTTCCTTTTGCAATAACCATATTGCCCTTTGATATGCAAAAGGACTACTCATTGAAGACCACCTTATAACCAAGATCATCAAGTTGACCAACTGACATCAAACTACATGAAAACCAAGGAACATGGCATACATTATGCATAGTAACTTCTCAACCATCAATGAACTGCACAACCACATCTCCAATTCCCACAATGTCACACTAGTAAGTGTGAAGAGATGGATTTAATCTTGGAGAAGATGAAGCCAAATAAACTCCAGGGATATGTAGTGGGCCCTTTTAGCTTGCCAAAGTATGTGTTAGACAACCTATGTACCTCAGAAGATCACTCTCAAAAAGATAAATCAAAACAGATAGTTAGAAGTTGAATCAAGTGCAAAAAACTTGTTATTTTTGTTCATACACCTGCTTAGTGTTTTGAACAATTCTCTGGCCACAGCAATTCAAATGAACATATCTCATGGTTGAAAAACCCAATTGCAATGAAATTACCCTTTGCCAACTTAAAACATTGAAAACGATGCACCAATCTCGGAGAAATCATCTCTACAATCTCACTGAGAAAACTGAGAGATATGGCAATGAACAGTATGCTCACAAAAGCATGAAGATATGAACTCAAATGATCATAAAAATGAGAGTATATTCATTGTAAAGTACAATGGATGTACTGATAGATATGTGTGCCTTGAACCCACACTTTGATGTGGCATAAAGCTCAGCTCGTGCAGGTCCAAAAAATGCAACTAGAAGGTCATGTATTTATAGTGATATTTGGAGCCCAAATTTGAATTTGAATCTCACCTAAAATCACCCTCCAATCTTTTTCTAATTGATTTGATTCTCCAAATACCTTCAATCATGAATTTGTGGCTTCTTATCAAGTGGACTCAACCACTTTAGATTCCTTTTACGTTTACATCAAGTAAAGACTTCAAAAATTACAAGAGGTAGTTCACAAATGTACTTTACAAAGACTAGACATTTCCTTCAAGTCTCTAGGTCTTTTGATGACTCAAGCCATCACTTGGACTTGCCATGGACTTGTTCCAATAGCTCCCCCTCAATTCAAGTGATCTTGAGGTCTTCAATCTTCTAAGATTACCTGCAAACCAATCATAGGGTTGAATTTGCAAAGCTTTGTACCATGCAATGCTTTGGTTAGAATATTCGCACATTGTTGATGATTGGACACATAAGTTAACTGAATTTCCTTACTCACAATCTTCTCTCTTACATAGTGATAATTTACTTCAATATGTTTAGTCCTTGCATGAAAAATTGGATTAGCACCAGGTGAATGGAGCTCATGTTGCCAGCAAAAATATTTGGAGTTCCAATCTCCAATCCAAGATCTATGAATAGTGTCATCATCCACATTGCTTCTTCAGTAGCTATTGCAAGACCTCTATATTCAGCTTCAGTGGAAGAGAGTGCAACTGTGGGTTGCTTCTTGGATGACCATGAGACAAGTTTTGATCCTACAAAGGTAAGATATCCTGAGGTGCTCCTTCTGTCTTCCTTGGAGCCAGCCCAATCTGCATCAGAGAACAATTTCAAACTTAAGTCAGATACATAAGGGTAATATAACCCTTAATTCATGGTCCCTTTGAGATATTTGAGTATGCTCTTGGCAGCCTCCATGTGAGGTTTCCTAGGTGTGTGCATAAATTGACTTAGCACACTCACACTATAACATATATCAACCCTTGTCAATGTGGCATGGTTCAAGCTACCTACAAGGCTTTCATAACCTATCACATCTTCTATGCGTTCACCTTCATGTGAGCTCAATTTATGATTGACCTCCATTGGAGTACCTGCAATCTTGCATCTTGAATTTTTCCAACATGTCTTTAATGTACTTTCTTTGAGTGAGAAACAAACCATGATCTTTGTAGACAACTTCCAATCCTAGGAAGTAGGTAAGTAAACCCAAATCACTTATCTTGAATTCTTCTCTCATCTATTCTTTGATTCTCTTCATTCCATCTGTATCATTTCTTGTAAGTATAATATCATCTACATACACACACAAATAGATGACTTCAGAATTACTCCTTTTTATGAATACTGATGGATCTGCCTTGCTAGGTTGAAATCATTTGTCTTAGAAGAATGAGACAAGCCTGTGATTCCAAGCCCTTGGGTCTTGTTTCAGTCCATATAAAGCTTTATTAAGTTTCCAAACATAATCAAGATATATGTGATTCTCAAAACTAGGTGGTTGTGCCATATATACCTCTTCTGTTATCCATCCATTAAGAAATGCATTTTTACATCCAATTGAAGTATCTTCCAATTCTTGGAAGAGGCAATACTAAGCAAAACCCTAATTTTAGGCATCTTTGCCACAGGAGAGAGGTCTCCTCATAATCAATTCCCTCAGTTTGTGCAAAGCCTTTTTCCACAAGCCTTGCCTTATACCTGTTAATGGAGCCATCTCAATTCTTCTTCAATTTGTAGATCCATCTTGAGCCTATCACTTTCATTGTGGAGACTTGGGAACCAACTCCCAAGTGTTATTCTCCTCAAGAGCTTCAATTTCTTCTTCCATTGCATGCCTCCATTCTGATTTCTTCTTTGCTTCCTCAAATGTTGAAGGTTCCTCTTTATTTATGTCATGTTCTAGATAGATTGAATGTTTAGTGACTAGAGAAGTATCAAACCCATACCTTTTTTGTTTTCTTTTCTCCCTCATGGGACTTCTTAGGCCATGATGTGAAAATTTTGCCTCTTGTCAAGGTTCTTGCATTTTTGCTTTACCTTTAGATTTCCACATTTTGAGTTTTTCATACTGAATTTCTTCATCATCTTCTGAGGTATCCTGCCCTTCAAATTAAGAAGGATTATCCTTAACAAGTTTTGGAAAATCTTCTTCAAGATCATAAGGTAAGTTGACCTTTCTACATGAATCTTCATACCAAGAGCTATTCTCATCAAATACTACATCTCTAATCACCAAGAATCCTTTGGTTGTTGGGTTGTATAATCTATAGCCCTTTTGATTGTTGTCATATCCAATGAATACACACCTTTTTGCTTTGGGATCCGTCTTGCCTCTATCTTGTGAAGGAACATGAGAAAAAGCAACATATCCAAAAATCTTACAATGATCCAAGCTTGTTCTTCTTCCATTCCAAGCCTCATATGGTGTCATTCCATCAAGTGATTTTGAAGGTAACCTATTAATCAAATAAGTGGTTGTGGATACAGCCTCAACCCATAAGTAAGTAGGTAAGTGCTTATCATTTAGCATAGACCTTGTAGCTTCAACGATTGCCCTATTCCTTCTTTGTGCCACTCCATTTTGCTGAGGAGTGTACATTGTAGTGATCTCTCTTCTGATTCCTCTTTCTTGAAGGAAGGAGTCAAATTCATGGGTGAAGTACTCTCCCCCTCCATCTGACCTTAGCCTTTTTAATGTCTTACCTGTTTGATTCTCCACAAGGGCCAAATATCTTTTGAAGCATGAAAAAACTTCATCTTTGTGTTTCATAAAGTATAGTATAGTCCATCTACTGCAATCATCAATGAAGGAGACATAATACCTTGATCGAGATATTGAAGCATCCTTGCTAGGTCCCCATACATCTGTATGAGCCAAATCCAAGAGATCTCCATGCATATATCCTTTCTTCATGAATGGTAACCTGTGAGACTTTCCAAATTGACATGCACTACACTTATAAATCATATGTTGTTTTGACAAGTTAGGGAGTCCAAGTACACTTTGGTCCTTGCAAAATTTTTTAATGATCTTTCACCAATATGTGCTAACCTTTTGTGCCATAATTCCAATTCTGTGAGTGTCTAACTACCATAGTTAAAGAGAGCAATGTTTCTAATGTCTTGAAATTCAAATGCGAACAATCTACCTGTCTTTTCACCGTTTGCAATTCTCCTTAATCCTTGACTTGGATCTTCAACAAATGCTCCTCCACTTGGGAACCTCACTTGCAACCCTTTCTCTACTATCTGCCCAACACTTATCAAATTCTTTGTAATGGTAGAAAAATAGAGTACCTTACTAAGTATGTTGATGTTTCCATCAGGTTCATTGACATTTCCTATTTTCTCCACAAGGTGTCTTGTATCATCTCTTGTCTGCACTTCATGCTTGTTCCTTCGATCTTCTACATATGATAGGAGTGCCACATTTCCTGCCACATGATTGGAGCAACCTAAATCTATTTAAAAAACATGCTCATCATATTTACCTTGTGGCATGGCCATATTCATGATTAGCAATGAGTCCTCTTGATTTGAGTCTTCTCTGTAGTTATTGAAGTCTCTTCTTCCCCTATTTCCTCCTTGATAGTTTGAATGGTTGTAATTGTTATGGTTGCCATGGTAATTGTTGAAGCTTCCTCTTGAGTAGGCATAACTTCCTCTATTGTAGCCTCTATCTCTTTGATTCCTGGAATTCCTAAAGCAATTTTCAGTTGTATGATTAGTCAATCCACAAATAGATCATGAAATAGAGTCTTGGGATTTACCCCTGCCTTGCCTTCCTCCTCTGCCTCTACCTCTACCATGCTCTTCTTGTGTTGGTTGACCTTTGTTCTTGAAACTTGGCATAACTTCATCTCCAGCTATATAACCATATAAGTTCCTCCCTTGAAGATAAGCTTCCATCCTTAATGGCTAGGCTGAGTGGTTACCTCTATCCAATTTGTTAATTGATGAAGGAAATCAATCTGCCATGTTGTCCAACCTTGCTCTGATACCACTGTGAAGAGATGGATTTGAACTTGAAGAAGAAGAAGTGGTGCTGCAAAAACTTTGCACTATACCAACCAAATAAACTCTAGGGATATGTAGTGGGCCCTTTAAGCTTTCCAAAGGATGTATTAGACACCATATATACCTTGGAAGATCACTCTCAAAAGGATAAATCAAAACAGATAGGTAGAAGTTGAATCAAGTGTAAAAAACTTGTTATTTTGGTTCATACACCTGCTCAATGTTTTGAACAATTCTCTAGCCACAACAACAATTAACTTAATTCTTTTTGGGGAACTCTTATTGACTTAGTAAGCTAAAAATAAGGAGTTATTTAATAAAAAATGATTAACCACATAAAGATAAAAGTGTTTAGCAAGTTGTAGCATCACCCCGATTTTCATGGGATGTAGTAGTACTTTGACCTATGAGCAGAGAAATGCTAATATCTCAAGATTCCAAGAGACAATGCTTATAAAATTTTGTAAGCATATACTACACAGTATATGGATTCTATCAAGCTTTAAATCATGGAAAATGATTAAGTACACACTGAGAAAAAGCTCTGAGTAAATGAATGTTCTAATGGAGTGCTGACAGAGAAGTAGAATATGAACAGGTATAGTCGACTTCAAATGAACAAGATTGAAAAACCCAATTGCAATGAAATTTTATGAGTAGTGTACCAAATTAAATCATTTAAAATGATGCACCAAGTTCAGAGAAATCATCTCTACAATCTGACTTAGAAAACGGAGAGACATGGAAGTGAACAGTATACTCACAAAAGCATGAAGATATGAACTCAAATGATCATAAAAATGAAAGTATATTGATTGTAAAGTAAAATGGAATTATTGATACATATGTGTGCCTTGAAGCTACACTTTGATATTGCATAAAGCTTAGCTCATGGAGGTCTAAAAAATGTGACTCGAAGGTCATGTATTTAAGGTGATATTTAGAGCCCAAATTTGAATTTGAATCTCACCAAAAATCACTCTCCAATATTTTTGTAATTGATTTGATTCTCCAACTACCTTCAATCATGAATTCTTGGCTTCTTTTTTCTTTTCTCATCAAGTGCACTCAACCACTTTAGATTCCTTTTACTTTTACATCAAGTAAAGACTTCAAAAATTACAAGAGGTAGTTCACAAGTGAACTTTACAAAGTTTCGAGATTTCCTTCAAGTCTCTAGGTCTTTTGATGACTCAAGCCATCACTTGGACTTGCCATGGACTTGTTCCAATAGTAAGAATCATCAATTCTTAGAGTATCAAGAGACTTTTCTCCATAATTAGAGAACCATGATCTACGTGGTGTCACATGGTTCAAGAAGCACCAAAATCTAGCATCCACATGTGGGAAAGAGAATCAGCCATAAGAGCCTCAGTGGGCATAGTATTGTCAAGTGTCAACACATCAGCATCATCAAAAATAGCATTAATTTCTTCAATCTTCATAATCAAAGAAGATGGTATAGGTAGTTGTTTAACATGCCCATCAATATTTTATCCTTTTCCTTTAGCATTCTTTAATGCATAATAATCTTTCTTCATCTTTCCTTTCTTCTAAAAATAATGGCATTTGATATCCCTCTTTCTTGGTTTACTTCTACTCTTATTCTATTGATCATTCTTTTCCTTGTTCTTGCTCTTTCCAGATTGTGGATTCTTTCTAGGGTAAGAATCACAAACATTATATGCATCTCCACTCTGAGTGCCAACCACAGATTTTCTATGAATCTCCTCACTCAAGAATGCTCCACATATGTCATCATAGACCAATTTTCCATCAAGTCCACTATTTCTAATAAGGTGCATAACAACAAGACTACTTTCATTTCATTATCCATATCCATTTTTTGAGCCTTTAACTAGGAGAATAATGATTGCATCCAGCTTCTCATGACCCAATTTCATCAAGAGTATTCCATGCTAAACTTTAGACTCCTTCACTATTTCTTAGGCATGGAACTTTGGCAATTACATGAAGGTATCTTTCTATCAAAAAGGAAATATTATTCTCATCTCCATTCCAAGTCTAATCTAGACCACTGATCTCTTTCCATTCCTTTGGATTGCAACATCAAGCTTACCTTGGGGGACACAGCATCACTTGTGGATGTGCATGTGTATCGTCAACTTGGTGGCTCTTTGCTCTACTTAGCCAATGTCACACCCGACATCACATATGCAATTGGTGCTCTTAACTAGTTCTTCAATCAGACTTTTCATACACATTATGAAGCTCCTTAGAGACTACTTTGCCACCTTGCCCTCACTCGACATCATGAGCTTTAGTATAGAGTAGACATTAATCTTGTCAGATATTTTGATTTAGATTGGGTTGGTGATCCTGATTCTCAACGTTCCATCTCTGGTTACATCTTCGTGGTTGGCTCAAGACCCATCTCTTGGGCATGTAAGAAGCAGCCTATAGTCATTCTTTCATCCATAAAGGTTGATTATTGAGCATCCTATTTTGTAGCATGTGAGTCCATATGGCTTCAACGATTATTAAGACATTGATATTTTTCAAGATAGTTTTACATGCATCTACACCAAAAGTCATTCAACCTTTGCCATTGCCAAAAATCAAATCCTCAATACTTTGACAAAGGACACTGAGATCCAATACCACTTTATCTATGAAAAGATTCTATGTGAGGAAATTACTTTGGAGCAATGTACCTCTCAAGAGAACTTGGTGGACATGTTCACAAAGGCTCTACCTCCAATTCTAACCTAGTGCTTGGTTGACCTCTTCAACATTCAACCTCTCAAAAATGGACTTTTAGAAGGGATGTTGAGGAAATGATCCTAATTTCATTTTCCAGCTACATGCATATTTCATTTCTATTCATACATCTCAATTTTGTATCTAGGAGTCACTCCATTTTGTACTTCTTTAGTTTTATTTTGGATCCCTTGCCACTTGATTTCAGCTTGTATTCGTTCTCCATAGGGAACTATCCCATATATGATGTACTTTTGATAGTCTCCTTCAAATCTATATAAGGAAGGACCTCCCCCACTTTGTACTTTGTTAGAAGCATGAGAGCTCGCTTCATGCTCTTGCCAATATCACTCTAATTCATATGTGAGTTTTCTCATTTCATGGTCTACTCACTTTCAAGTCCCACACTCATTTCCATTTTTTGAGTAAATTCTCCATATCATTTAGCTTTGTCTTGTGTACTCTAGAGAGAATCTACTGCCTCTACAAATGAATCCCTAAATTCATCTTATAGTGCCCACCAAATCTACATCTACTCCTTATAAGAGAAGCTACCAAATTCATTTCTATGAGAATATTAAACTTACCTCCACTAAAGCAATAAACAATAATCTCTCAATTTCTCATATGGAATAGGGAATCAATTGAATTCTTTTCTCTTTTACCTTCTCCTTAAATGAGACATTAGTGGGTTCATTTTCCCTTTTCTACCTTGAATGGGAACATATACACAAGTTCTCAAAATATCATTCTTTAGAAACAAAGGAAAAAACTCCCATGTAATGTCAATTCTAATGAAGAGTAAAGAAAGTGGATTCATACCTAGAG
The DNA here is from genome assembly GCA_020310875.1 of Ceratopteris richardii. NCBI lineage: Eukaryota > Viridiplantae > Streptophyta > Polypodiopsida > Polypodiales > Pteridaceae > Ceratopteris > Ceratopteris richardii. Next base: position 112,670,586 of record CM035426.1, on the reverse strand, counting down.
CCATTGATCTAATCCTAAAACCATATCTAATCTCCTCTATCTCATGGAAATTGATCCCTATGGATGATGAATCATTTTCTTCCTAATCATAAAAAAAATAAAAATCTTAAACATATCCCCCAAAGACCAACACAATAAAACCTTCACCATGGAATAGAGTTCATGCATTCAGGGCCATGCCCTTTGGGCTTGTAAATGCATAAAAAACCTTTCAAAGACTGAAGTGCCATGTATTTAAGGAGCTCCTTTGGGAATGTCTAGAAGTTTATCTAATTGAACTTTGTTTACATTCAAGAGTTGGAAGTCCACATATATTAGATTCAAGGTGAGTATTTGATGAACTCCATGTCTAAAAAGTCTATTTGAATCCAAAGACGTACATGTTCATGGTATGCAAAGGCAAGATCCTTGAACACATTATTTCTAAATATGGCATTCCCATAGACAAGAAGAAGATGAAGGTAATAGTAGAGATGCCTAGGCCAAGAAATGCTAAAGAGGTTTAGACTTTCATGGTCCATTGTGGTTATTACCATGTGTTCACTTGTATGTATGATGTGATAGAAAACCTCTTTATGCTCTTATAAACCACTTATAGAAGACTACAAAATATATTTTCAAGAGCTTAAGAAAAGTTTTATGTCGCTCTAATCCTCAAAGTTCCTAAGTGGAATAAGTCGTTCCTTATACCAATAGGACTTTGAGGCCATCATGAAAAAGGGAAAGCATCATGTGTGAGAAGACCATTTTCCTTAGTTAACTAATGGAGAAGCTATGAGTGGCATCAATGATGACATCCTTGATGCATATCTATTTATATGAAAGTTATCCCAAAGTGGACAAAGCCTCTCGTTCCTACTCTTACCTATGGACCAATCCGCCCAAATGCCCGAGTTTCAAGAAAGGGGATTAGAGGAGCTGAAAAAATCATGATCAATGCAAGTTGTGTATATCCCAAGACAACTGAAGCATTTTGTATTGTTGCATGGATGATAGTGAGCGTCGTGTTAATTCAATTAGGACACACAAATATCCTTGGCTCACACTAATCCTACTCCTAAACTCTAGAGAATTTGAAACATGATGGAGTAAATTGGTCAACCATGGAGAAGGATGTGATCAATTATATACAAAGTTTTTAGGATTGAATGTAGCAAAATCTAGCTGACCATGCTACTTTGTATAGACTTATTGCCAATCCTGCATAGATTCAACCCATGGTTAAATTCCTTAGGATGGGCAAGTTATCGAAAGATCTATCCATCTCAAGGAGAAATTTTTTGAAGAAGATGCAAGAGACTACACATCAATCTATAATCAATTATACAAGATAGGAAAGGACGTGTTAGCAACTAGTTAGAATGTTTGTATTTCTTGGAATCATATACTTTTTAAACCTTATTGTAAATAGTGGAATGCTAGGTGATTAGAAAGATCAGCTCAAGCCAAAGTGTAAATGATTGCTTTTCTTTTAGCTTTTAATTGTTCCACTCTCTCGTATCAAAGATCATATCATGTAGTCTACAAACTCTATGAACTTTGCATTGTCTATTGTTTGTTTATTGCATTTTACTATGTATTCCTTGAAGTATTGTCTGATTGAGTAATGTACAATTTCCAAAGTTGATTTTATTGTGATGGGAGTAGAAACATATGATTGTGACTAGTTTCTAGTAAGAGTTCCCAATTCCTTGAACCTTGTTTGCATAAAGGGTTGAAGCACCACAAACATGTGGCAACCATGATGGGATGGGGTGTCCATTTTGGGAATAAACTATAGAAGGAAATTTCTCGATTATCAAGGACATGGAGGTTGACCATGCCAACTTGTTTTGGTACATAGTTTTCATGATTTAAGGAGGATCAAGAGACACTAGCAATAATGGGATCTTCTGCTTCAAAAGCCAAAGAATGTTTTGATAGTGTGATTTTGGGTAGTGTGTGTATTTTGAAGAAATTGCTTTCACTAGTTGGAAAAGAGTGCTTATGTATCCATTAATTGCATTACTCCTAGGGGTGCAAGATGTATTGAGGCCGCAAAGAAGGTGGAAGGCACAGGAGATAGGCAAGCCATTAGAGAATCACAGAGGTTGAAGGGCAAGAAAGCTTGGGATTTAGGAATGGAACTGTCATATAAGTACATGGGTCTAAAGTGTAGGACCCTTGGGTTTTAATGTGTGAATCCTTGTGATTTATAATTTATTTACCCCTATTTGAAGTGTCTTGAACCTTAGGGTTAATTCTTGATTAGCTTAGCCTTGACTAGAAGCTTCTCCTAGCCACGATTTGTATGTGAGAGTTTGGGGGGTCCTCTTTTAGAAGGCATGTGATTTCATATGTTTTCCTAAGCTTGGAGAAGGTGGAACTTACCTCAAGGATGGAAAAAGACCAGAGTGTCTACTCTGTGTGGAATTGAGACATAGGAGATTGAATTCTCAAGAAGCATAGCAATATAATTGGCAAAAGCAAGAAGCTAAACTTAAAGCACCAATGACTAGCATGGTCACGTTATCTTATGAGAATCCACTGATCACAACTATCAATGGATCTAGAAAACAACATCAACCAAAGATTCGAGTCTACAAAATCCGAGAGAAATCACAATGTATACAACCATGCATCTAGTTGGGCTTCTCAGGTACCACCATATTTCTCTATACTAGAGCAAGTTACTTGGAGCTAGTGAATTGGATGTAGTCCATCAAAGGTGCAACTTATTCAGATCTAGTAGAAGCTCGAGATGAACCAATTTTAAAAGATTCCACTATTGATGTAAAGGAAAGCACAAAAGCTCAGTGATAGGATGAATCATCTATTGGGAAAAAAGATTCAACGAAATTGGATATTGTTCCTGATGCTTGGTATGTATTTTGTAAATCTATGGTTTAGTTACCTTTAAGTGCCTTAATTCTAGTTGTTAAGGAAGCTCTCTTAGCTAAACTTTGGACTCATATTTTAAATTCTATGGTAGAATAGATTTTTGCCCCAGCTAATTAAGTGGAAATGATGGAGGACAAACTAGCAGATGATGTTGTCCATCTAATTATGGTTTGGTATAAATCCACACCTATTTCTATAAATGATGTTGTCCATGTAATTATGGTTTTGCCCAAGCTAATTAAGTGGAAATGATGTTGTCCATCTAATTATGGTTTGGTATAAATCCAAACCTATTTCCAGAGTTTTGGTTGATGGAGGCTTTGGAGTTAAAATTGCTATCTTACCCATTTGCTACCAAATGGGATGGAAAAATATTCAACCTGCTCCTTTCAACATTAGGATGACTAACTAATCTTGAGTTTAGCCCATTCTGTTAATTAAGGATATTCTATTGAATTGTTGGGAAAAAGAGATGATTATACTTTACTCTTGGATCACCCTTGGCTTAAGCATGCCAAAGTCCAGAAAGATTAGGGATCTGAAGCTATGACTTTCCACAAGAGGCATAGATGATATTCCATAGCATTGGATGATAAGCATGCCTACTCCAAGTCTTAGTAACTGATGATTGCAAAACCATCACATATGCTAGAAGGCATAGGGGAGGATGAGGAGGCTCAATTCTTTGAAGCTAATAAAAATCTTTGATGAGTAAGTTTTATTAATATTTTGAAAGCTTTGGCACAATATCAAGGTCAAGAACCTATCAGAGTACTATCACCAATCGAAGAAATTTTAGAGCAAAATAATCTTCATGTGCAAGAGGATCATGTGCAGTTTATTAATTTGGGTCCTAGTGGTAAACCTCAATTGGTCAAAGTTTGTGCAAACTTTCCAACACACTTCCAAAGTGATTTGGTTGCCTTGTTGAAGGAACTTAAGGTTATTTGTGATGAGGACTACACAGATATGCAAGGCCTTTATCCACGTCTGTGTCAGCACAAGTTTCATTTGAAACCAGATTCATCTCCAATTATTCAACAACAATACCAGATGAATCCAAAATTTCTAAGCAAGCATGTGATGGCTATTTATTTTATAGGAATTTGATTTAAATGTGGTCCATTAAATAGGTTCTTCACATGTAGTGATTGATTTTTTATGTTGACTAGAAAATGGTGAGCCTCAAGACTATTTTGGATCAATCATACTTTAGGGATCTTACTTATGTATGGCTATGGTGTGTTTCCCCACATGAAGCTTAAGCTATGATCTTGGGTGCTCATTCCAAAATCACTCGTGTTCATTCTGATGTGGACCTCACTGCTTGAAAGATTTTGCAAAGTGGTCTTTGGCCTACATTGCAAAAGGATGTTTGTGAATCAATAAAATGTGATCATTGTCAACGAATGGGTGAACCACATGTGCATAATTGTTCTCTCCAATGAGTATTACCCTTGGAAGTGGGGACTTGATTTTATTGGTCCAATTTGGAAACGAAACATTTCTTCAAGAAAAACTTTATTTTTACTTGCACATTTTATTGCACTCGCTAGGCAAAAGCCTAGGACCTCAAGCATGACACTACCAGTAGTGTGGCTATGGTTTTGCTAGTTGAATTATTCACGTGCTTTGGACTTCCCTTGGAATTATTTTTAGATCAGGGCACTCACTTCCTTCATTAGCTCATCAAGAATATTACACATTATGATCCCATTGAGCATAAGTTCAACTCTCCATATTATAATTGTGCTAATGGTTTGGTGGAGCACTAATAAATTCCTATTAATGATACTTCAAAAAATGTTGCTTGATTATCTAGCTAAGTGGGAACAATGTTTGCCAACAATTTTGGGGTCCTACAATATTTTGTACACAGTGGTGGTCAGATTACCAAAGCCACATAGTGAAGTTAATCTAGAGATCACTTCTACCCAAGCTAGATCATGCATGAAACAAATCCCTTTTAAAAATATTGGGGATTTGAGTGAACGAGATGAGAATAACACATGTTTTCAAGTACTCTAAAATGATGAGAAAAGGAAACACATCTTAGATTTGGAAGCATGAGTAGCAATTTCCACGAAGGAGTTATGGGAGAAATTGGGGCAACCTACTCTAAGACCCACATGAATGAAATTATAGTTGGAAGATGGACTTGTAGAGTGTCATAATGAACTTCTCAAAGACATAATTCCTAGTACATCTGGAGTGTAGAAAGGTGGGAAATCATGAACTGATCTTAGGAAGGCATTTCATGCACCAAATACACGTGGTTCAAGATTGGGGATCAAAGTCCTTATATTTGTAAATCTAGGAGTCCAGACCAAGGTAAAACTAAAGGACTCCTCTTTTTATGAATATTTATCCACTTCAATAAATGGCCTTCATAAGGATGAAGAGAAGACATCCTTCCATAGTGTGCAATTTTAAGATCCTTCTTGGGTGCATGAAGAAACTGATCTATGTGCATGTAAAGTTTCCATTAGAGAGGATGAAAGATGAAGAAAAGGAAAAGGAGTTTTACAAATGATGATGCCTAGATCAACTGAGGATACAACATACATACCTGTAATCTGCATGAGAATCCTATCAATGATCAATGTATCAGTGAACGAGCAACATATGGTATAACTTTGTGGTGTGGAAGGCTACAACATCTTCATGGTTTCCATTCTAGAGGAAGCCATGGAGCCCACTCACTCATGCTTTGGTTCAATCTCAAAGTATAACTCGATAATCACGGAGCCCTTTGACATATATGAAGCTTTCTTAAAACATGTAGAAGCTTCTATTCCACTACCTATAGAAGTGAGGGGAGAAGAGTCTCAATGAAATGCAAGAAAGAGTGAACATGATAAGACAAAACAAAGATAAGAAAGATAAAATGAGAATGAATAGATAAAAAAGGAGTGATTCTAAATGAGTGTTTGAGTCCAAAACATTTTAGGAAGTATCATGTAGAGGATAGGAAGATAACATTAATGATGCATAGGCAAGTTGCTACTAAGGTGGAAGTATATGTAAATAATGAGAAAACTAAAAAAAATGGTTATGAAAATGGAAACCAAGGAAGAGAGATGCACACATATAGGCAATGATGTGACTAATGGTAGAGAGAAAGACTTATTGTAGCTACTGAGAGACTACTGTGAATTCGTTGCATGGATGTATAGTAAACTCAAGGGAGTGGATTCAAGCATTTTCTCACATAGAATTCCAATGATACTTGATGCTAAGCTGGCAAAGAAAAGACCACAAATTGATAAAGAGACTTATTTTTACAAAATTAAAGAAGATATTGATAAGCTTCTACATGTAGGATTCATCTACAAGATATATTAATCTCCAAAAGAACAAGTTATTCTTGATGCTAGGACACCTCTATATCAAGAACAACTCATAACCTCAACCAATTTTGGAAGTCTAATGCCAAATTATCAAGACTTGAGTTAATTGTGAAGAAACTCCTTACACAGAAAAGTGTGCTACACTTAATCCATTCATTGACTAACCAAATGTGTAAAGTTTTAAATGAAACTTTATATAAGATGTTTTCCTAATTTTTGTGCACCTTGCCCAAGTTAAATCTCTCCAAAAGAGTCAAAAGATCTTGTGATTTCCTCCAAACAATGTACCTATGCCTGAAATTGTTCTTTTGTATAGTCGACTTTGGTATCTGCAACTTCTAATGCGTGGTTCTCCCAAACTAGACTCCATTTATTCAAATTCTTTTAGCCACAAGTAGCTTACTTCTTAACTTAAATAATGAGTGCTTAGTTGCTCAAAACTTTTCACTGTGGAGGGAGATCTAATCAGAACATTGACCATCGAATTTGCACCTCTACCTATCTTCACTTCTTCTCTTTACACATGTAAATGTTCCTACTTAAAATTCTCTCAGCCTAATTACAATTAGGCTCTCAAAACTTGTACAGAGGTCACTCAGCTGTAGAATTAGACTTGTACAAAAGCATTCCTCAAGAAGATAAACATAGAAGGAGCATTCAGCAAAAGATGGAGGTGCAACTTTCTTCTATTCAGAGAAATCATACATCTGATAGGTAATCCATATTCTTCTCACTCTCTAAAGTCTCTAATGACTCCCAAAACTTGTCATTCATCATTTCTCAATGTGATATACATCTATATTCAGGTATATATAGACTTACATCTCGACTCATCATAGAGACAAGGTTTTTCATGAACTAATTACTGAAAGAATTTGGAGAAGCTTGTAGAAGGTAGAAAAATGTGTTTCGAAGCGATCGAAGTTTGGTCTAGCCAACCATCACAAGACCAACCCTTGAGCTCATGGAGACTCAAATAGACCTTATAATCATGTGATAAGTGCAAAGGAACACACTATGTACTTTGGAGCATCAAGGAGAATGAATCGATACAAAACAGATAGGTTCGTGGGTCTACTAGCTCAAAAAACTTACTATCTATGGAAGAGACAATGAACTTCAAATGCCCATAGCGACCAGCATGATTACAATTAGAAAAAAATCCTTTTATGGGAGTGATAAACATAGGGTTGAGTGTATAGAATGCACAAATGTATAAAGAATAAGCAAAATATGCTATAGGAATGAATGAGACATTCACTGGTGGTACTTCCTATTTTTTAGGAATATGCAGAGATTGACCCCGAGATAGAAAAACTCATATTTTTCCCACTCTACTAAACCAATGGCTATGAAAAAGTATAGGCATAAACTATTCATTAATACCTTTCTAATGACCCATCTTTCACTGAATTTAGAGCTCTGTAGATAGAGTAGCAGCCTCTGCAAGATTACTATTGCGAAGAAGATGATGCAGAGAATTGAAGGAGCAAGACAATGATGGTAACAAGTGTATGTATATTGCTTCCATGTAATGTTCAAGTGATTTCAAGTCTTTATATAGACTCTAGGAGTGTTCCAAGACTTCCACAAGTGAAGTTTGAATTCAAATGAAGGTGGGAATGGTCGTTGGAGGGAATCAATTCACTTTCCTACAATCTAAGAAAAGTGAAGATCTAGTTTGATCTACTTTTAGATGATTGCTTGCTTGATTGAATGCAACTTCAACCACCAAAAATTTGTGGTATTCGGGCTTTATCTCTCTACCTTTACATGTGTAAAGCTCAAGGCTTTTACAACGGTAAATGAACCATCAAAAATCTCTCAAAAAATACAATAAATGAGCATAAGAAAAAGAACTCTCCAATAGATATTCTTTCGATGTGATAGCCTTTGATGTAGGTCAAATCCACCTCAAGCATAGTGTAAGCTTGATGTTCCAACAGCTCCCCCTCAAGCTAAAGTATGCTTGAGTCTTCATTCTCTGATAGGTTGAATGCCTGCCATAGCTTTGAATCTACAAAGCTTTATTCTATCAAGTGCCTTCGTCATCATATCTGCGACTTGCTTTTCAGTTGGAACAAAAGAAATGTCAATCTCCTTTCCATGAGCTTCTCCCTGATGAAGTGGTATTGGACTTCTATGTGCTTGGTTCTCGCATGGAAAATAGGATTTGTTGCTAGATGCATGGAACTTACATTATCTCCAAATATGTGAGGTTTGGAACTCACAAGTCCCAAATCTGTATACAATGCTTTTAACCATATTGCTTCTTGAGTTGATATGGTCAAGCCTCTATACTCTGCTTCAGTTGAGGATAAAGAAATTGGTGGTTGCTTCTTGGAACTCCATGATACTAGCTTCGAACCTACAAATGCTAAGTAACCAGATGTACTTTTTCTATCATCCTTAGCTCCTGCCCAATCTGCATCTGAATAGATTTTGATATCCAAATTTGAAGAGTAAGGATAGAATATACACCTTCGTTGATTGTACTTTTGAGATACTTAAGTACTCTCTTAGCTGCATCCATGTGTGGTCTTCTCAGTGAGTGCATGAACTGACTAAGCACTCCCACACTATATGAGATGTCTGCCCTTGTATGAGTAGCATATATCAAGCTACCTACCAAGCTTTGATATTCTTTAACGCCTTCAATTTTCTCACCTTCATAAACACTAAGTTTATGATTCATCTCCAAAGGTGTACCTGCAGGTTTAGTGTTCTCCATTTTGAACTTGAGAAGAAGATCCTAATGTATCTTCTTTGAGTCGAATACATTCCTTCATCTATATATATTGCAAGAGAGCAAGGATTACGACCACCACAAGCTTGAGAGATAACTCTCCTCCCAACCAAATGCCTCTATATATAGCTCTCTCCAAGGGACTACCTTCTTGGGCAGGTGAATGCTAATCATCCACGTGTCAGCCATGTAACTACATGTGCGCCAAGTGTCCAGTGGATGCTTCTAGAAGGTTCTAGAGCTCTTTGGGCAAAATACTCTTCCCATGTACCTCATGGGGATTGAACCCAAGACCTCGTCCTTCACACCCTTGAGTCTTAACCATTAGGCTAAGTGGATCACTTGTTCACAAGAGCACAAGACCTCCTAGTAAGTCTAAAACTCGAGATCTTTGGTCATACACACGGATGACCAAACGGTGTCCGATTTCAGATCTGTCTGAACCGGCCAGACCCTTGGATCATAGACTTACTTTATTACATTCTTCCCCCCTTGGAAAAGATTTTCGTCCTCGAAAATAGAGCTATATACATACTGTAGGCAACCCCCGAGCCTCATGTTCTAAAACTGGAAGAACATGGTCATGTTCTAGAACTGGAAGAACATGTCTCATCTCTGTGGTGGCATCCTTGCCCAAATGATTCAAAACACTATCTGGTTTTGTACTTTGATGAACGGGACAAAGTACAAACTAGTGAAGAATAATAAGGGTGGATCTAATGACATCCCTGGCTAATTCACAGTGTCTGGATGTGCGATCTAGGCACAAACATGTGAACTAGGTGGATTCAAATTACTAGTCCATTTCTAGGCATAACTGGTGCATGGGCTTAGTAATGAAGGTGGGATTCTTATCCCTCACAAGACTTTGAGAATTCTTGATTCACTTGAATTTGTTTTGGAGAACTTGAAGTTTGGTTGTCCCATACATCTAACTTTAGATGTCTGTACAATGGTTTACTTTTATCTAACAGTTACTTGATTTTTTCACCCGACTAGAGGACTACTTTGTCCTTATGAGTTTAAAAATCCTTTGTAAACTGTAGGAGAAAGTTTACCATTTCGGTGGAATCAACCATACTAACTTCACCAATTCAAATTCAAAATGAAAATTTGTCCAACTTAGGACACTTTTCTCAAAGACTTTAACTGAAAGTTCTTGGGAATTGTCAATCTGATGAGCAATTCCTAACTTCTCTATTCTAGAGTATACTGGACTCTAGGAAATCTTTTATGCTATAACTTGAAGCAAAATCAAATGAATAAGTCTACTTAGACTTATCATCTTTTGAAGATTGAAAAGGTTCTTGTACATAACATCTATCTAGGACGTTCAAGTTAGTTATTTTATTCTAACCGGCTAACCCTGGTCTTTTGCAAAAGGAATCAGATACCATATCTGAGCCAATTCCAAAAGATTTGGAAAGCGGAAAGAAATAACTAAGACTCTGTAGAACCAATTCAAACTTCGAATATGCATAAACTTGCTATGAGTCAAAGACTAGATGACTCAGGACTTTTTACTTTTCAAAGATCTATTTCAATAAGATATTGAAGCATTGACTTTATCTTTAACAGAAATAAGCTAGCTTCTCAAAAAGATTCAAAGCAAATAAAAAACATCATCCAACCACAAGATACTAGTGTGGTAACCAACATCAGTGTGTCGACCCACTGAGGTTACGCTGATGAGTTTTGTATTCAAATAATGCTTCACTTGAGACTAAGTTCAAGTCATATTCAATCTTTTTTACTCCTAATCGTGAATGCAATTCTTGTGCATTTCTTTGAGTCAAAAGAGTGAATTTTTCAAGTTACACTAGGAACTTGATGCTTAGTCAATTAAATCTTTAGTTGAAAAGATCAACTCAAAATCAAAGTCCAACTTCTTTCAAAAATTTATCAAATATTTGTGATCAATAACACTTAAACTTGAAGTGTTCTATGAAGATCTTGGAAGTTACTTACTTCATATCTTCAGTTTCCTTAATCTTGAAGTTACCTTGAAGTATCGTAAGATACTACTTTCATCCTTTACGAATTAAACTTTTCCTTGAAGTCTTAATTCCCTTGAGGATGAAACCTAACTTCAAAATCCAAACTAGGACTAAAAGATAATCATCATCCTACGGTCCGATGTCCCATTCCATCTTTCCTACATCAATCTGAGTATAAAATCTGGTGTCCCATACCACCCTATTTTATATTCACATTAATGTGTGGGTGATTCTTATCCTAAAGTCTAAACATCTCTTGATAGAGTACCTTATTTCTTTAATTCTTTTACAAGAATTGGAAGTTTCAGGCATTACCTCTAACTAGATTTTCTAGGTTTTGATTCCTTCACATGATCGTCTCACAATCATGTGCTTTACCTTGGGAACTTGAAAACCTTTAATAGAATATCTCCAATCCTTTTTGCTAGGGTTTTCAAATGAAAACCAATCAAAATTCCAAGTACTTGAATTTTCTTGAATTCAAGTTCAATTGGTTTACCCTTGTAGCGACAAGAGCTTTTGACTTCTTGTCTTTAGATTCCTTTCTTTACTGTTGCTTTAGGTACCTACCCCGGGGACTTTATTTAGGAATCTCTTTACTGCTTAAGTCTTAAGCATCCGCTCATGCTTTCTGGATTTGTACCAAAATCCCTTTAAGGATAGGTAAACACTTATGTTTTATCTTCCACAGACTTAATTACCATTTTCACGGTTGCAGACTACATTCTTGGAATTTCTTTACTCTGTTCAGACTTGGAACAACTTACTTTTTTTTCATAGTTTTCCATCGAATAAATGGAACTTGAGTGAATAATTCCCAAAAGGAATTTTATTGCCAATACTTGGGCAATCTACAAAGTAGTTCTAATCGCACATTACTTGGACAATCATGGCCAAGATTGATCAAGTCTGGTTGATCTTGCGATAAAAATAAAGACTTAGTCTTTATCCTTAAGATCTCTTAAACTATCTTTAAGCTTCTTTGCTTACCTGCAGGATTTTAGAGATCTTTCCCTCAACTTAAGTCCAAGCATTTTCTAATGCTTTTCAGATTCCAAAGCTAAGAATCTTTGATATACCGTTAGGTTATATCACTTATTTGGACTTAAATACCAAAACTGGTGGTTAGGGATTTACTGGGAACTACTTACTATATAACTTTTCTTGAAAGATGCTAGTCTCACGTCTGGGGAGATTTTTCTTTCAAGAACTTTTTGATTCCTATCAAGTAATACTAGGCTATAATTTGAAGCAAATGATTCATCTTGGAATTTTTTGCTTTCCAGTCTAATGATTCATCTTGGAATCGTTTGTAAAAAGAACATTTGAAAGAACTTCTTTCAAATAATATCCAAAAAATTTACTGATTCAATTGTATTCATTTCGTGAGTATCAAACTAGAGATATTTGCCAGTATGAAAGTTTAAGTTGAACTTTCATTTATGTGATATCGACTTCTATTCTTGAGTTTGATACAAGACTCATTATTATTGGTCAATCTTCAGATGTTACTAGAGGGCCTTTAAACATATTTCACCAATCAAAATTATGTTTAAAGTCCAAGCATCTATTGATGATTGATCCAATAGTAATGTTATTGTGAACACAACTTTGAACTTTATAACTTGTTTAGGAGAAGTTCATGGATTGAAAATCCATTTCTTGGAACTTTCTATTCCTAAATGAAAAGTTCACACTTGCTTCAAGTCTTTATGAACTTATATTATTTCCTAAAGATTGCTTAGCTAGTTGCATCATTTACCAGAGATGCAATTATAGAACCTAACATCCTTTTATTGATATCAAGGATCAATTGATGTTGAGGTTTAACCTTTGATTTCCATCACTCCTTGGGATGAAATCAAATGAAAATTTATAAAAGCTTGGTACCTTTATATTTTGGCAAAACATTTATATCCTAAAGAGATTTTGCCTTCATCATTCCTTGGACCTATCATATAATATGAATTTATGTGTATTTTGGGAAGAGTTCATGAATCAATTAAGATCCTCTACTTGGAACATCTACCTTCCCAAAAATAAATTCATCTTAAACATGGTAGGAGAATGATCTCACATGAAATAGAAGGCTTGACTATTTCATATCTCTATTCCAAAAAGTTACTTACCGAGGTTTCATCATGAGATACAAATCTTGAAACCACAAGAAACTTCTTTAAAACTTTCGAAATCTTCTAAATAGAAGAGTGCTCATGGAACTTTGGAAATATAGTTGATGTTCTCATCCAACCTTGGGATGCTTGAGAAGTTACATAAAATATATAACTAATCAACTAAAGCTTTATCCGCATGACTTTCTAAGTACATCCAGGACTTAGAGTCATCATACATCATAAAAGAGTTTGCAAGTAATTAAATTTTCTTGGTTATCAAGAAAATTTATTACTTAACTTTCTCCTAGTGCTTACTTATACCTAGCAAGACATCTATCATACTTAATTATCATTAAGTATTTGTCTTTGATAGAGGCGTATCGACTTGGGAAGAAATCGACTAATTACTTCAGTTGCAAACTAGAACTAGTATGTCTTTGCAACTAACTAGTCCTTGGTCTTCCCTAATGTCAAACTGCGAGCTTTACAAAGTAAGCTAAATACTAAGAGAGTACATTCTCATATCTACTTGCAAACAGCATTCCATTCTTCCATGCAAATGCATGTATCTACATGCAAAAGCATATGTTCACATGCGTATGCATGCATGTTCTTTGCATGCTCAAAAAATAATACAATAATCATGCATGAACTTGATGCACGATTTTTTCCTTGTACTAAGAATGTATATCATGCAATCCTGATGCATGTATATCCTTTCCTTTGTCTAAATGCACTATGATATAAAAATACCCTTAAGGTGCAATAGAAAACTTACTCAATGGAAAGGAAATCTGTATTTAAACTACCAAAATACATTCTTTGATGCACAAGGATCTTTTTGAAATCAAGTCTTTCCTTAATGCAAACTAATGCTTGGAATGAGGAATATTCTAATCTAGACTTAATCAATTGAAATCTTGGCTATTTCAATGTGCATCTAGGATTAAGTGTAGAATAATGAAAACAAGATAAATCAAGCATTAAGGCCAAGCAAAAACTGGAAAATACTTAGCTCCACATAGAGCTACGTCCTTCCCTTGATCCTCTGAAAGAGCTTTTCTCTAAAGTCTTTGGTCCGAATTCAAAGTTGGTTTGACTTGGATCACCAAAGGCCTCCGGATCTTCACTCCATAGCTCCAATTCCTTCAAGCTTTGCTCAATCTTTGATTCTCCTTGGTTGTTTCTTTGGCTAAAAACAAAATACTTCTCGGGTTCGGCCTGCAACAATTGCTCTTTTTGTAATCCGTGTCCTTAATGCCTCCCGATGGATCTTTAGTTTTGCGACCCGTTCATGAATCTTCACCGCCGACTTCAGATTCAGGGAGCTTTTTCTGCGCACTTGAACCAGAGAAAGGCTTAGAGTGGCTTGGATATCTGATGCAACTTTCAAATATGCCACCACGGTTCGAATCCTGGACGGAACTGTTCAGTAATCGCCCTTTTAGCTCTCGAAGTGAGAGCTTCTGCAGAGCGAACAACGAACAACTTTATGTGCTCTGGGGATGGTTTCGTGCACCTCGTTTGGCCTCGTGGATAGGCGGACGCGTTCCAACACAGAGGTTCTGTGTTCGATCACCCACGGGCTCTACAGCAGAGAGGAAATAACCTTTTGATCTTGGCTAGAGCTTGATGAAGAATTTACAGCGCCGATCTTTAGCAAAAGAAGATAATCTGCAGCTTCTTGGACCTGATCCCGCCGTGGGCGCCTTGGATAAGCGATCGCAGTCCTATTGGGGGGGCGAGGGATCGATTCCCGCCGGCAGCACACAGAGAATATATTTTGCCTTCTTTTTTAGGTCCTCTTCACCGATGTTCTATGACAGTATAGACCGCCTCCAAATACAAGTCGTCAACGCCCGCGGGCTCTTTGGATAGGCGAGCGTGCTCTATTCAGAAGGTCGGGGGTTCGAATCCCTTGTTGTGCACAATAGAGTACTAATCTTTTGCTAAGCCCGCGAGCAGTCATCTACGTCGTAGAAGGAGCAATGCACACGCAAGATGAAGAAGAAGTGAGCTATGGAGAATGAAGCTCTGATACCAATGCAAGAGAGCAAGGATTACGACCACCACAAGCTTGAGAGATCACTCTCCTCCAACCAAATGCCTCTATATATAGCTCTCTCCAAGGGACTACCTTCTTGGGCAGGTGAATGCTAATCATCCACGTGTCAGCCATGTAACTACATGTGCGCCAAGTGTCCAGTGGATGCTTCTAGAAGGTTCTAGAGCTCTTTGGGCAAAATACTCTTCCCATGTACCTCATGGGGATTGAACCCAAGACCTCGTCCTTCACACTCTTGAGTCTTAACCATTAGGCTAAGTGGATCACTTGTTCACAAGAGCACAAGACCTCCTAGTAAGTCTAAAACTCGAGATCTTTGGTCATACACACGGATGACCAAACGGTGTCCGATTTCAGATCTGTCTGAACCGGCCAGACCCTTGGATCATAGACTTACTTTATTACATATATCACCTGCATACCTAGGAAATATGTGAGCTCACCTAGGTCACTGATTTTGAACTCCTCTTGCATGTGTCTCTTGATCCTTTGAATGCCATTTGGAGCTACACTTATCAATGTCCTGATTGTAGTCATATTTGCAAATGGTGAGAATGTTTCCTCATAGTCTATACCATGAGTTTTTGAGCATCCTTTGGCAATTAATCTTGCCTTGTACCCGCAAACTGATCCATCTGAGTTTCTTTTAACTTTATATATCCATCTGCAACCAATTACCTTTTGATTCGGTGACATTGGAACCAAATCCCAAGTGTCCATTTCCTTCAATGCATCTATCTCTTCTTTCATGGCCTTTTCCCAATTAGGGTTTCCCTTTGCCTCTTCATAGGTTGAAAGTTCCTCTAAAATAGAGTCTTTTGCCAAGTATATTGAATGCTTCATAACAAATGTGGAATCATATCCATACCTTTCTGTTTGTTTCTTCTCTCTTGCTGATCTTCTAGGTACTTGTTTGGAGCATTCTCCAACCTCTTGCATCTTTGCTTTGCCTCTTGACTTCCATAGCTTGTAATCCTTTTCCCTTTCATCTTGGTCATTGTCTGTATCACTTCTTGGATCCTGGACCTGTGTATCATGCTTGCTTCCTAATTGATGAGAGTCAGAATCAAGATCATATGGTAGTGTTACCTTTTTTTTGTCTTCATCATACCAAGACCTGTGTTCTTCAAACACAACATCTCTACTTGTAGTGAATTGCTTGGTTGAAGGATTGAAGAACCTGTAACCCATCTGAGTTGAATCATATCCAATAAACACTGCCTTTGTTTCCCTTTCATCTATCTTACCTCTTATTTGTGATGGTACATGAACATAAGCTAAACAACCAAAAACCTTGCAATGTCCAAGATTGGGTTTTCTTCCATGCCATGCTTCATAAGGAGTCATACCTTGAAGTGATTTAGATGGTAGTCTATTGACAAGGTACACAGCAGTTGAAATAGCTTCTGCCCATAGATAATGTGGCAACTTCTTCTCTCCAAGCATTGTTCGGGCTGATCCAACCAATGTCTTGTTTCTCCTCTCTGCAATTCCATTTAGTTGAGGAGAGTACCTATTAGTCACTTCCATTTTGATACCTTTTTCCTACAAGAACGCATCAAACTCTTTGGAGAAGTATTCTCCCCCTCCATCACATCTGAGCTTCTTTAGTGATCTACCTGTATGATTCTCCACATGTGCAAGATACTTCTTGAAGCAATCAAACACTTCATTCTTACTCTTGATAACGTATAGAACAGTCCATCTACTATGGTCGTCAATAAATGAGACATAATACCTTGATCCTACCAATGAAGGTTCTTGACTTGGTCCCCATACATCTATATGTACTAAATCCAATAAGTTGTTGTGGATGTAGCCTTTGTGGTTGAATGGTTGTCTTTGTGCCTTCCCAATCTAACATGCATCACACCTGTTGATCATGTGTTGCTTTGATATGTTCGGCAGTCCTAGAACACTTTGATCCCTGCATATATCCTTCAAGGTTCTTTCATTCACATGAGCAAGTCTCTTATGCCTTTACACTTCAAGCTCACTTGGGGTTTGAGACCCAAAGTTGAATAGAGCTATGTTCCTAGTTTCTCCTACTTCAAAAGTAAAGAGCCTACGATGCTTCTCACCTCAAGCTATCTTTTTGAAGCCTTGACATGGATCTTCCACAAAAGCTCCATGTTGGGTGAACCTAACTTGCAGGCCTTTTTCAACTATTTGGCCTACACTTATTAGGTTTTTAGTGATAGTGGATACACAGAGAACCTTACTTAGAATGTTTCTCCTACCATTGGAAGCTTTGACATTACCAATCTTCTCCACATTGTGCTTTATGTCATCCCCTGTTTGCACTTCATGCCTATGCTTTGGACTTTCCAAATCAGATAGAAGAGCAATGTTGCCTGCAACATGATTCAAACATCCTGAATCTATGTAGAACAAATGATCATCTTCTTTACCTTCTTTGTGGCTTAGATTCATAAGAGGCAATGATTCTTCATGTGGTTGATCTTCTGAATAATTGTTGTAGTCCCTTCTATTATAGCTTCTATTGTTATTGTTGAAGTTGTGTGCACCTCATCCTCTATTGATGCCATATCCACCTCTTCCACTTCCTTTCGGGTCTTCCCATTGAACTAGCAATTCTGAGTGGTGTGGTTGGTCTTATCGCATATGGCACAAGGTTGAACATTCTGACCTTTGGATTTGTCTTGCTTTGGTCCCTTCTTCTTCCCTTTCCACTTGCTCTTGCTTGCAAAGTTGGCTTGGGACATCTCTTCTTCCTTCTTCTTGCCTTTCTACTTCTTATCCTCCTTATCTGCATGTAGAGCACTAGTTGAATTACCATGATAAGAGTTACCTTCCTTTATGCTATTCTTGGCTTCTTGATTGAAGAGTTGTCCAAGAAAGATGTTGAAGTCTGGAGTTTGCACATCCATGATGAGATCATAAGCCATCGTGGAGGATTGCCATTGCTTATTACTTCGAATGCCGTTGAGAATTTGCCTCATCATGACCTTTTCTTCAATCAGCTCTCCAATGGATGCTAACTAATCTGCAACCTCCTTGACCTTAGTAACAAACTCTGTGATGGTTTGTTTAGGTGTCTTCTTCATTTGGTTGAACGCGTTCCAAAGATGATTCTTTCTTGCTTTGGTATTAGCAGAAAAGAAAGTCTTCAGGGCATCCCAAGTCTCTTGAGATGTCTTGCATCCTCTAATATGTGGTAATAGAAAGTCAGAGATAGAGTTTAGTATGTATGACCTTGCTTGAGCATCCCTTGCACCCCAAAGTGTGAGCTTATCTATCTCCTCTTGTGTTAGTCCTACTTTGGATCTTGGAATAGGCATAGCTTCATCACCTGCTACAATTCATAAAGATTTCTACCTTGCAAATAGGTCTCCATTCTAATTTTCCAAGCCACGTATTTGTGTCGATCAAGCTTCTCGATCATTGCGGGAAATCCGTCACCCATCTTGATCTAGCTATGATACCACTGAAAGAACTTGGAGAAGCTTGTAGAAGGTAGAAAAATGCGTTTCGAAGCGATGAAGTTTGTTCTAGCCAACCGGCACAAGACCAGCCCTTGAGCTTATGAAGACTCAAATAGATCTTATAAGAATGTGATAAGTTCAAAGAAACACACTATGTACTTTGGAGCATCAAGGAGAATGAGTCGATACAAAACAGATAGGTTCGCGGGTCAACTAGCTCAAAAAACTTATTATCTATGGAAGAGACAATGAACTTCAAATGCCCATAGCGACCACCATGATTACAATTAGAAAAAATACTTTTATGGGAGTGATAAACATAGGGTTGAGTGTATATAATGCACAAAAGTATAAGAAATAAGCAAAATATGCTATAGGAATGAATGAGGCATTCACCGGTGGTACTTCCTATTTTTTAGGAATACGTAGAGATTGACCCCGAGACAAAAAAAACTCCAATTTCTCCCAATGTAATGAACCAAATGCTATGAAAATATAGAAGCATAAACTAGAAACTAATATCTTTCCAATGAGCCATCTTGAACTCAATTTGAAGCTCTGGAGAGAGAGCAGCAGCCTCTGCAAGATTACTATTGGCGAAGAAGTGATGCAAAGAATTGAAGGAGCAAGACAATGATGGTCACAAGTGTATGTATATTGCTTGCATGTAATGTACAAGTGATTTCAAGTCTTTATATAGACTCTAGGAGTGTTCCAAGACTTCTAAAAGTGAAGTTTGAATCCAAATGAAGGTGGGAATGGTTGTTGGAGGGAATCAATTCACTTTCCTACAATCTAGGAAAAGTGAAGATCTAGTTTGATCTACTTTTACGTGATTGATTGCTTGATTGAATGCAACTTCAACCACCACAAATTCGTGGTATTTCGGCTTTATCTTTCTACCTTTACATGTGTAAAGCTCAAGGCTTTTACAATGGTAAATGAACCATCAAAAATCTCTCAAAAAATACAATAAATGAGCATAAGAAAAAGAACTCTCTAACGGATATTCTTTCGATGTGATAGCCTTTGATGTAGATCAAATCCACCTCAAGCATAGTGTAAGCTTCATATTCCAACAATTACAAGAGTAATATACATGTATATACAAGATTCCATCTTCTTATCATATATACATATTTAAGCTTCATATGGTGATCTTTGCTTTACTTATTGACTTCAAACTTTGTCCTAATCATCAATTCATGATTGTTTCAAATAACTTTCTTGATTCACATATACTCCATGTTGAGTATATGAAATCTCCATTCCCAAAAAATATGACAAATCTTGAACTCTTTCTCCATCTACTTCTTAAGACTTTGTATGCCCTTCTCATCTGCACCTATAAGGATTATGTCATCAACATATATGCAATGTAAATAAACCCATCATCACTAGCTTTAACAAGCAAGCTATTATCTGCCTTAGACACTTGGAAACCAAGCCCTTTCAAGAACTTCACAAGCCTGTAATTTCATGCCCTTGGGGCCTGCTTCAAACCATACAAAGATCTCTTGAGCTTACATACATACTCTGGATAACATTCATCCTTGAAACCTTCTGGTTGCTCCATGAAAACATCATCTGAAATATAACCATTTAGAAAAGCATTCTTCACATCTAATTGGCATAGCATCCAACCTTTACATACAGCAATAGCTATGAGAGTCCTTAAATTTTTCATCTTTGCCACATTATTATAAGTCTCATTATAATCTTGACCATATGTTTGAGCATATCCTTTCACAACAAGTCTAGCTTTATACCTAGACACACTTCCATCTACATACCTCTTTGTTTTGTACACCATTTGCATCCAATGATTTTCTAATTATTTGGTTTAGGAACCATATCCTATGTCTCATTCTCCATCAATGAAGTACCATAATTGTACCTTATGGGTTGCTTTCTGTTCCTTGTTGACCTAGCTTCTCCACTCTTTAAAGTCTCTGGTTCTTCATATTCTGGGTCAGACCTTTGCAACTCATCATTATCAATTTGATCATCAACAATCTCTTCATCATCAAGAATTTGAATCTTTGATTTCCCCTTTCTTTGGGTCATGACTTCTTCATCACCTGCATGAATATTAATTGTACTTGCATACCAAGTACCTTGCTCAACAAATGTAACATCCTTTGACACAAGGATTTGCTTTGTGGATGGATTCCACAATCTATAACCCATCTGCTTATCATCATAACCAATGAATGCATACTTTTCAACTTTAGGTTCCAATTTATGCCTTAATTGAGATGGTACATATGCATAAGCCAAACATCCAAATACTTTGCAATGATCTAAGGTAGGTCTCTTACCCCACCATGCCTCATAAGGTGCCATACCATTCAAAGCCTTACATGGAGCAATCCAAGCACTAACCATTGTTAATCATATCCTTATCACCTCTTTCATTGAAATGTCCAAGCCTTTTGTGCCAAGATCTAACTCAAAGATCTTATGGTCTCCATAAGTGAACAAGGCATGACCAACATTGCCTTGAATCTTCAATGTGAAGAGCCTTCCTTCTTCTTCCTTGAAACAATTTGTTTATACCCATGGTTAGGGTCTTCAACATAAACTCCATCATTAGTGAACCTTACTTCATATCCTTTCTCTACAATTTGCCCCACACTTATCAGATTCTTTGGGATTCTAGGAACATACAAAACCTTACTCAAAAGAGTGCTTCCATCCTTAGCCTTTACTGATTCAATGGAATTCACATTGTGCTTTGTGTTATCACCTTTTTGGGCTATATGATTACTCATTGTATTCTCCAAATCAGTCATCAAAGCTATGTTGCGGTGATTGTTGCACCCTAAGTCAATGTAGAAAACTCTTTGATCTTCATTTTTTCTTTCACAAGTTGCATTCATAATGAAGGTTGAATCCTCTTTCTGATATGAAGCGTAATTGTAGTAGGTATTATTGTAGGATTGACTTTGAAAGCCTCTTCCTGCATTTCTTCCAAAGAAACCTCTATTACCTCTACCTCTGAAATTGCCTCTCTGATTTCTACCACCTCTTCCCCTTGAATTAAAGTTTTGATTATATCCTCCACCATTCTGATTATTATTCCAACATTCATGAGCTAAACGATTAGTCTTACCACAAATCTAGCAAGCTTTACCACCATCTTTATTGCTTCTGCCTCCTCCTCTTCCTTTGCCACCTCCTCTTCCTCTTAGCAAGTTGGCTTGACTCATAGTGCCTTCATCTTCATTCAACTTTTGCTTGCCTTTGTTAATCTTCTTCTTGTCCTTTGAATACATTGCTTGCCTATACTCTTATCAACATCACCTTTGATATCGTGCTTAAAGGTTAGCATATGTCCTAGCAATTGATTCAAATCAGGATTGAAATGATCTAGTGAAAATTGAGTGGATAGAATGAATGGCTTCCACTTCTCATCTCCTCTCAAACCTGTGAGAATTTGTCTTACCAATTTGTCCTCTTCAATGTCTTCATCAACTGCTCCTAATGCATCTGCAATATCCTTCATCCTTGCTACATAATCCGAAAGAAATTGAGAAGCTTTCTTCTTAAATGTGGTGAGCTCTGCCCATAAAGATGCCTTCCTTGACTTTGTAGTGTTTTCGAAATGCTATTCCAAAGCATTCCATATGTCACTCGCACTTTTGAGTCATCTAATGTGAGGTAACAAGTAGTCATTGACTTCCATGTAGATAATGCTCCTTGCTTGAGCATCCTTCTTCATCCATGCCTTCAAATCTGAGAGCTCTTCCCTAGTTGGAACACTAGGATCCCTAAATTCTGGTCTTTCTTCTTCACATGTGATGTATCCTATCAGGTCATTGCTCATAAGTTAAGCTTCCATCCTCATTGACCAAGCAGGATAGTTTTCTCTATCCAATTTCTCTATAAGAAGAGAATCTCCCATCCTTTTCTCCCAAACTAGAACCCATTTATTCAAATGCTTTTAGCCATAAGTAGCTTACCTCTTAACTTAAAGAATGCGTGCTTAGTTGCTCAAAACTTTACACTATGGAGGGAGATCTGATCAAAACATTGACCATCAAATTTGCACCTATACCTATCTTCACTTCTTCTCCTTACACATGTAAATGTTCCTACTTAGAATTCTCTCAACTTGATTAGAATTAGGCTCTCAAAACTTGTACAGAGGTCAGTGAACTGAAGAATTAGACTTGTACAAAAGCATTCCTCAAGAAGATAAACACAGAAGGCGCACTAAGCAAAAGACCGAGGCACAACTTTCTTCTATTCAGAGAAATCATACATCTGATAGGTAATCCATATTCTTCTCACTATCTAAAGTCTCTAATGACTCCTAAAACTTTTCATTCATCATTTCTCACTCTCATATTACGTCTATATTCAAGTATATATAGACTTATATCCCGATGCATCATAGATACAAAGATTTTCATGAACTAGTTACAAGAGTAATATACATGTATATACAAGTTTCCATCTTCTAATCATATACACATCTTCAAGCTTCATATGGTGACGTTTGCTTTACTTATTGACTTCAAAATTTGTCTTAATCATCAATTGATGATTGTCTTAAACCAACAAGCTTCCCATGCATGCATGAATCTTCATAAACATGAAAAGATCCCTTCAATGTATCTATATCCCTTGGGACACTCATTTTTCACCATATCCACCATCAAGGAGCAAGGAGAAGAGATAAAAGTTGAAGATAAAGGAGAATTACGAGCTTTAACAAAGATCTCTCTATTCACAACAGAAAAAAGTCCACAAAAATATTCTCTTGTTGAGATTTATACAAAAATTAGTGGCCTTGTCCACACCAAAATGCCCACCATAGTTAAAAATAATGCTACACTAAATATAAATTTATTTTAAGTGGGCTATCTAGCATATGGGGAGTGGAATAAATACATGTGTGAGCTTTGCCATGCTCTTAGGAATTAGAAAATGTAATAAATTAGTAAAAATATGAGGTCGAGCCTATGAGGGAAAAGGTTCAAGGTTTATCATCAACAAAATTGAAGTCTTTTGGATCACCTGGAACTTGTAAAATCTATCCAGGTTGTACATAATTCTTTTTGTACCAATTTCTTTGCTTAGTTTTCTTACTTTTATCCAATATCATGATTTTTTTTTAAGTTTTTTCATGCATTTTAGAGGCCATTTGTAGTCATGAGAATCTTCTTGGATTCTTAGGATTTTTGGGGGATTTTTTTAGAATTTTTGTAGGATTTTAGGTTTTTTTGGGAATTATTTCTCATTTTTTAGCCTCTTTTTCTTGTTGAAATAGAGGGAAAAAAGGAAGCTCTATGAGTTTTTGACTTTGGAAGTTGTCTTGCAATTGTGGCCATTTCTTGAGAATTTTTCCTTGATTTTTTGGCTTTTTTTTGGATAATGCTTTTTTTTTGGGTTTTTCTTTTCAAAACAAAAGTGCCCCTTGCTTTTTGGGTTCCAAAGAAACAAATTCTCTTTACCTTCTCTCTCTACTTTCTACCTGTATTTCTCTCTACATTCACTCTCTACCTTCTCTCTCTAATTTCTCTCTCTATCTTCTCTATCTACTTCTCTCACTCTATCTACCTCTCTCTTCCTTCTCTCTACCTTCTCTCTCTACTTCTCTCACTTCCTTCTCTCTACCTTCTCTCTCCCTCTCTCTCCCTCTCTCTCTCTTGCCCCCCACCCCCAACCATAGGATAAATTTTATCCTATTATTGAGACATGTATTTTTTTATTTTGTCAAAATGAACATTTGTGGCTCTAGATTCTACCTTGGGTGCCCATTTTTTCAATCTTGGAGTCAATTTCACATTTCTCGACATTCTTGGACTCATTTTTCTCATTAGTTTCATCACCATCCATCACTTTTTCCTTCTTTTGGTCAAAACCCATATATTTTGAGCACATCTAACATGTGATTTTTATCTCCCATGTGTTCCACATGGTCCCTCTCATCTTTAATTTTCCATGTGAATCACATTTTTCATATGCAACGCATGTTGCTTCCAAATTGTAAAATTTTTTTCCTATCATCAACTCCCATCCTACTCCATGCCCCTCCCTTTATACCTAAACCAAGCCCTCACCCTCCCCCCTCCCTACCCTATCCTCATTAGCCCCTCAACCCTGGACTTAGAAGATATGCATAATCGATTGTTACATTATAAAGATCCATTCTACAAATGAAATTTTTCTTGACACTAATCCCCTATTTGCATGCAAAAAATTCAAAATAGGTGCATAAAAAGAGTGCTCTTTAAGTTCTTCTTGTGATTGAGCAAAATTTATTAATAAAAGGACATTATATAAAGGTCTCTGAATCAATGCATCAGGGACCTTGTTTTCCTTACCAACTAGATTCTTAATGTCAAAATCATACTCAATTAATAATTCAATCCAACACTTCTGCCTATTGCTAAGCGATGGTTGTGTGAAAATGTATTTTAGACTCTGATGATCTGTTTTCAATTCAAACTTAACCCCTAACAATAGATGTCTCCAATGTTTAAGTGCATGAACAACAGCAATCATTTCTAGATCATGAGCATGATAATGAAGTTCATGTTTTCTTAATTGGACTGATATGCAACCACCCTACCATCTTGTGAAAGAACACATCCTATCTGACTACCACTTGCATCACCTACAACCACAAACAGCTTTCCCATTTGTGGTATTTTCAAAACACAATTTTCAATGACTCATATGATTTTTGACATGCAACACTCCACACAAATCCTACATTCTGTGAAGAGATTAGATGCACTCTTGGAGAAATCTTGGAGAAATCCTTAATATGTGCTCTTTCATATTCCACCAATCCTAAAACACGTATAGCATCCCTTAGATTTTTATGAACTAGCCAATCAACTATTGTTTTCACTTTATCCTAGTCTATAGGAATTCCCTCTTTAGATATCACTCTTCCTAGATACACAAGTTTATCCTTAGCAAAGAAACGCTTACTCTTCTTTCCATACAATTTGTGTTCTCTAAGAGTTTACAAAGTCTTCTTGAGATGTACAAGATGTGAAAGATCATCTTTAGAGTATACAAATATATCATTACGAAATACTAAGATGAATTCATCTAGGTAATCATGAAAAACATTGTTCATCAAGCACATAAATGTGACAGGAGCATTTGTTAATCTAAAAGGTAAAATCATAAACTCGTAGTGGCCATAATGTGTTCGAAAAGGTGTCTTGGGTATATCTTCTATTTTTATTCAAATTTGGTGACATCTGGATCCTAATTCAATATTAATTAATAGAATCACTCCACTTAATTGACCTAATAAGTCATCTATGTGAGGGAGCGGATACTTATTTTTAATTGTTCTTCTATTTAACCCCCTGAGCCATCTTTCTTCTTTTGAAATAAAACAGGTGCACCCCAAGGTGAAACACTCAGTCTTATCAAGCCTTTCTTCAAAAGACATCTAATTGAATCTTAAGCTCCTTTAATTCATCTATGTTAAATCTATAGGGTGCTCTAGAATATGGTTCACTACCTGGATACAAGTCAATTGCGTGGTCAATTGGCCTAGGTGGAGGTATACTAGGTAGGTCTTCTAGAAATACATCTACATATACTTTCAAAAGATTTTCTACATAATTTGGAATATTTTTATCATTATCTTCCTCATGCAGATTGTTCATATACACTACAAATGTTCTTAAAGGTAGAGCATGCATAAGAGAATAAAAGTGTCTCTATGAATGTGAATCATGTTTTAAGTACCTTGTTTAGGGCTCTACATTTAGTTCATTGTAAGAAAATTCCTTCATTTTATTCTCTCTCTAGAATTTCTAAACTTGCAGGGATCAAAAGTGACACTTGGAGGCAGTTTGGACCTAGGTCATCTCTAACACTATTGTGCAGATTGAAAAACTTGCATAAAATTTTCTCTCACAAGCTTAAGCTAATTGCTCACTATTTTTGAGTTACAGGACTCAAAAAAAATTCATTTTTGTAGGTACTTAAAAAAAACAGGGCTTCTCTATTTCTAATCGATCCATGATTTTAAAGCACACATCTTGTCATGCCTAATTACATATGTCTTTTTGGTGCCTTTCTTTTATTTTTGGATAGGTATTGCTAAAGAAATCACTACTAAAAGTGCATGCTTTTTGCGAAAGTTTTGCAGAGAATCGACTTTTTCTAAATCTCGTGGTTCGCACACTTCTTTGGGCGGCGATCAACTTTGTTATAAGAAGACATGTGCATCAAAGAGGAAGAGGCCAGAAATCAGAGAATTACCTTGTAATTGAGAGTGAGATTCAGAGTGAGAATGTGATTGAGAGTGTGAGTGTGAATGCAATTGTGATAGCTCGAGCGCGTTCAAGAGGTAGAGGCTTTATCAAGAAGCTATTTTCCAAATCTATTGTATCGATTGATTCACATCTATCATATCAAAATTTCTCTATCTTTCAGTCATATCTTGTTTACTTTTGTGCACTAAATTTTCCCTTATCTTTTGTAAGTTCTGTTTTTCTCTCTTCCACTATTCTTGAGTGATCGGAAGCTTGTGATTGAGGAAAAGCTACAAGTGGTATCAAAGTGGAATCCATCCACGAGAATGATGGAAGGTTTGATGCAAAAGTTCCATGAGAAAGAGGGTCTTATTTATAAGCTTCCTGGAGAATTAAGCAACGAACGAGGTGGAAAGCAATTAGAAGGTGCAACAGATTTGCTCATGGATCTAAATGATGAAGTAGATGAAGGTGTAGGAACATCTAGTATGCCTAGAGGAAGACAAAAATGCAATTATGAAGATATGGAGCCATGTGAGTTTGCCCTTAAGTCTTCAAGAAGGCAAAATTGAATGATTTTGATGGTGAGAAGAAGAGCGGTGAAGATCACGATTCATGGATTGAGGAGCTAGAGGATTTCTTTGATCTTCCTCAATTTAGTGAGGAGTCCAACACAAAATTTGGGATCATGCACTTGTGTGGCATCACAAAGCTATGGTGGAAGTCCTATATGCAGACTCAGACATGTTCTAGTCCACTTCTATGGAAGGAATTTAGAGAGCAAGTAGAAAAACTTTATTGTTCTCCACACTACCATATGTACAAGAAGATGGAGTTCTAAAATTTTCAACAACACAAAAGTGATAAGCATAGCTTGTCTATTGATGAGTACAAAGAAAAATCCTACATCTTCACAAATATGCATTGGAGGTTAGTGGTGATGCTTTGAAGAGCAAGGTTATTGAAGGGCTTCTTGAGGAACTTTGCAATCAAGTCAAGGGATCTAGATGTTTCGATTTTTTGGATGTTGTTGTGATGGCCAAGAATTTTGAGAAGATGGAGAAGTTCAAGTTGTAGAAGGTGAATAGAACCAGATTCATTGCAATGGGACATAGTCCATAGAGATCTATTGTAACAAACATGAATAATTCAAAGAAGACTCCATCTTCTAATAACTCAAGTGGAAAATCAAAGGAGGCATCAGCCCATCCATTGGAAATAAGACCCTGCCTTTATTGAGCAAGCAAAAAGACTTGTTCTCTGTTTTTGTTGCGGGGAGCAAGGGCATTGGACATAAGAGTGCCCAAACAAGGCAATCTTTTGGCCTGCACAATCGAAGGTGACAAACATCATCGAGAAAGGTACAACAATTGAGAAAGTAGATAATGGAGTTAAGTGCCCTAACTCTACTTTACATTGCATGGTGACTAGTTCTTTCCCAAAGGCTTCTATAATTACAATTTTGGGTATGGTATCTATGCATAGAATCAAGCTTGGATACACCCATGCATGCTTGGAAAAATCAACAATGAAAGTCATGAAGTAAAGGTAGTTCCCAAAAGGTGTCTGCATAGGACCATAGACATCACTATGAACAAGCTACAATTTTTTAGTAGCTCAAATTGAACCATCCTTTGGGAAGGAGGAACACTACATTTTGCCCAAAATATGGCCTTCACATACATTTTTACCAAGCACCTCAAGTTTTGGTAGAGAGGACACCATTTCAAATTTTTGCAAGCATAGGAAACTAAAGAAATTCATATGACCAAAGTGTGCATGCCAAAGCTTTGTATCTGACATAGCCTGAGAATCTTGAACTACACATACTGAATCATTCATAGATTTTGCATATTATATAAGCTTATACAACCCACGACATAAAATGACAAAAGAAATGATGCCGTTACCATTTGATAGATCACGAACTACACATCTGTCATCAACAAATTTGATAATCAAGCAGATTTTGGCTAATGCTAAAATTGATAACAGATTTTTCTTGATCCCTCGCACAAATAAAGCATCTGACAATGTAAAAAAACTACCATCAAGAGTACTCAGAATTATCTTACCAACTCCCATGATAGATAAAAGGAGTTCTTTGTGCATGTGATAGTATTCCTTGTAGGGGCAAGATCAAGTGAAGTGAAGAAATTACACTAGGAGGTAATATGTTTGGTTGCCCCCCTATCAAAGTACCAAACATCTGAGTCTAGTATTGACATACACTCTTCATGAGAGGATGGGTCATAATTGCACATAGTAGTAAATGCCCATTCTTCATTTTGCTCAAGATTTGTAGACTTTAATTTGGCTGTAGAGGCCTTTACAACAACCATTCTAGCCTGCTTTTTCTTTGCCTCTTTTGTAGACAATTTTGGACAAATCTTTATGAATGATAATTTCCTTGCATTATTTTCAAAATAATCGTTGCTTTTCTATTTTCTTCTCGTCTTTGTCATCCTTCTTTGATTGTGTAGAATTATAAAATTTTTTCTTACTAGTAGATGAGCTCCATTTACCTTTGCCTTCTGACTAGCCAAGAAAGCTTGATCTTCAACACTCATAATGGATCTGTTCTACCTAGACTGATCTTTGTACAATAGAGCATAGACTAGCTCCTCAAATATTAAGGCATTTGGCCTTTCATCACCAATCAAAGAGTAGAAGCAAAACTCTAGTATGAATCTGGAAGACCATTCTGAACAATCTGCACAAGTGAAATGTTTGGCAAGACTTCATCAATAGAAATCAACTGCTCCTTCAAATCTTTGATCTTTGTAAAAAAACATCCATGGAATCTCCTTCATTCATGTGATCACTCCCCTGCTCTTTTCGGAGGTAAGCAACCTGAGCCTCATTTCTTGCCTCTACATAAAGTGATAAGTGTATCCCAAGCATCCTTTGCTCTTTTGGAGGAGCAAATGTGATGAACAATGGCACCTTTGACAAACAATGTTATCAATGCATGTGTTTGAGCATCTTTGCCATAATGAAGTCGATCTATAGTAGGTGCAACAAGAACCACAACACAAATAGGAACCCAAAGAACATATTTTTCAATGCGATCTGCATCACCTTCAGTAACTCTATTTGTACTTGTCGTGGGCCATCTTTCAAAACCCTGCACAATATTCCAAAGTCCTTTTGCAACTAATACATGATGCATCATATATGCCCATAATGGGTAATTGGTACCATCCAACTTATCCTCAACATCCAACATATGGAATACATCACTACTTTCAGTTATGGCCACTAATTCAAATACCTTAATGCAAAAAAATGATTATATCTCAAAACATTGAATAGAGCTACCCTATCAAGTTCTACTAAACATGTAGCAGACTTCAAGTCGCTTATACTAGGGATCCAAAACCTATATATAACTTTGGTACAAAAAGACAAAATTGCTTGCATAAGCACTATGATAATGCATTCAGAGACTAAAATGAGCTCATATCACATTTTTCGACCACAACAAAGAAAATTTGTTTTGAACTCCTAATCGCCTTGAGTATGCTCACTAATTTTTGTGCAATTCGAGATTGTGACTCGAGGGGTGTCGATGATGCCCTAGATTAAGTGGAAACCTGCTCTGATACCAATTGTTGGAGTTTGAGGTCCATGAAAGTATGCAAGGAGCACAAGGAAGAAGAAGAAGCTTGGATCAAAACACACAATCATGAATGTATTACAAAGACAATGTACAAAGATACGCAACCTGTTAGGGTTATAGGCATATATACAAGCCAAGGGAAAAAAACCTCTTAAACAGGGAAAAAAGTACCCCAACGGTCCTAGTGTATTCACACACATCATTACCAAAATATATCAATAAAAACCATGTGCAATTAAGTACGCATGTATCTTTTCATACCAAGCACATGGTGCTTGCTTCAAACCATATAATGCCTTTTTCAACCTACATACTTTGTTTTCATGGCCTTTGTGCACAAAACCACAACGCTAAAAAACATACACTTCTTCATGCAAGATTCAAAAATGCAGTTTTAATGTCCAACTCATGTACGTTCCAACGATGATGAGCTGCAAGTGCATAGATGCTTCAAACAGTAGTCATTCAACATGTAGGAGCAAAGCTCTTATCAAAATCAATGCCTCTTTCTTGAGCATAACCCTTTGCAACAAGCCTAGCCTTATACCTGCCAAGTGTTCCATCAGGCTTATGCTTCAGCTTGTATACCCACTTAGTGCCGATGGCCTTCTTGCTGGCAAGCAAGTCACATAAAGTCTAGGTACCATTTTTCATAACAGCAATATATTATGATTGCATAGGAGCCATCCAAATCTCTGAATTGTGTGCTTCATCAAACAAAGCAAGCTCATTCTCATCAGAAAGACTAGAGGTAGCCATACATAGCAATCTGATGCAAAGAAGCAATATGAGAGTTTAAACGAGTATGATATGATAGAGGTGCATCTAATTTGCTATCTAGCAAAGTCTGCACCAACCATTTAGGCATAGTTTTTGCCTCCTCTATATCAATTCTCTCATCAACAAGTGCATCATGTAGATCTGCATCAGAAATGGAATGATCTACACCATCATGTGGAACCTACAAAGGTTGAGAAATTGCCTAATTTGGACCAACACTAGATTGTCCACCAATAAAAAGAGGAAGCAAAGTGCCATACACATCTTTGGAGCTAACTGATGTCTCCCTAGTACATGAAAGTAATGGTTGAATTGCATCTTCCACAAAAACAACATCATGGCTAACCAAAATGTGTTTACTCTATTGATGATAGAGATGATAGCATTTTCTTTCAGAATTGTACCCAATAAAAAAACATATCATTGCTTTATCATCTATTTTCATGTGTTGTTGTTTAGGCACTAATGCATATGCCAGAAAACCAAAGACATGTAGATGAGAAAGAGATGGCTTGCAACCATGCCAAGCCTCATATGGAGTGATAGACTACGTCTTAAGTGCATATGTTGCACACATAACAGTCTCAAGCTAGACACTATGTGGTAAAGCTTGGCTCTTGACCATGCACCTTGCCATCTCCATGAGTAACCTATTCTTCCTTTTAGCAACTCCATTCTATTGAGGTGTATATGGAACTGTACATTGATGTTTTATCCCACATTCAGCCATAAATGCATTAAAATTAGAAGACATATATCCCCCCCGATGAGAATGGAGGGCGCCTATTTTACATGCTGTCATATTTTCAACCAAAGCCAGAAACTTTTTGAAGCACATAAACACTTCGGAATTTGCTTTCAATGGATATACCGATGCATGCTTGGAAAAATCATCAATGAAAGTCACAAAGTAAAGGTGGTTCCCAAAAGAATGTGTTTGCATAGCACCACAAACATCACTGTAAACAAGCTGCAATTTTTTAGTAGCTCGAGTTGAACCATCTTTTGGAAAGTAGGAAGGTTCAATTTTCCCCAAAAATACAACCTTTACAGACATGTTTACGAGGTGATTCAAGATTGGGCAAATAGGACACCATTTCAGATTTTTGCAAGCATAGCAAATTAGCAAAATTCAGATGACCAAAGTGTGCATGCCAAAGCTTTGCATCTAACATAGCCTAAGAATCTTGAACTTCACATGTTGAATCAGTCACAAATTTTGCATAATCTATCAGCTTATACAGGCCACGAAAATAAAATGCTAAAAGCAATAATGACATCACCATTTGAAAGATCATGAAATGTACATCTATCATCTACAAATTTCACAACCAAGCCAATCTTGGCTAATATTGAAACTGATAACGTATTTTTCTTGATCCTTGGCACAAATAAAGCATTTGATAATGTAAAAGAACTACCATCAGTAGTAGTGAGAGTGATCTTACCAACTCCCATGACAAGATAGGAGGAGTTGTTGGTGCATGTGAGAGTATTCCCTATAGGGGTAAGCTCAAGTGAAGTGAAGAAACTACACTACAAGTTAATATGTTTGGTTGCCCCACTATCAAAGTACCAAGCATCTGAGTCTACTCTAGACATACAATATTCATGAGAACCTGGGTCATAACTACAAATAGTAGTAAATGCCTATTCTTCATTTTGCACAAGATTTGCAAAATTTGATTTGGGTGTAGAGGCTTCTGCAACAAACATTCTAGTCTTTTTTCACTTTGCCTCTTTTGCACCCAATTTTGGACAACTCTTTATGACATGATCATTTCCTTTACAGTATTTGCAAAATAATTTTTTCTCTTTTGTTTTCTTCTCGTCTCTGTCATCCTTCTTTGATTGTACAAAATTAGCTAATTTTTTCTTACTACTAGATGAGATCGATTTAACTTTTCCCTTCTCACTAGCCAAGAAAGCTTGATCTACAATATGCATAATGAACCTATTCTACCTAGAGTGATCTTCTTGTAGAAGAACAAAAACTAGCTCCTCAAATGTTAAGTCATTTGGATTGCCTTTCATCATCAACCGAAGAATAAAAGCAAACTTGTGATATGAATCTGGAAGACCATTCAGAACAGTCTGCACAAGTGAACCGTCTGGCAAGACTTCATCAACATAAATGAACTACTCCTTCAAGTCTTCAATCTTTGTCAAAAAACTATCCATGGAATCTCTTCA
This sequence comes from Ceratopteris richardii, assembly GCA_020310875.1. NCBI lineage: Eukaryota > Viridiplantae > Streptophyta > Polypodiopsida > Polypodiales > Pteridaceae > Ceratopteris > Ceratopteris richardii. The sequence goes on along the minus strand of CM035426.1, from coordinate 112,637,153 downwards.
TTCATGTGCTCACTCTCCATTTGTTTTCGGATGTAAGCAACACGAGCCTCATTCCTTAAATGGTATAAAGTGATAAGTGTATCCCAAGCATCCTTTGCTATTTTGCAGGAATGAATGTGAGGAATAATTGCACGTTTGATAGACAAGGCATGTTGGAGTTAGAGGTCTACGGAAGCACGCGAACAGCACAAGGCTGAGGTGGATGTAGCAAGAACCACAACACGAATAGGAACCTGAAGATCACCATCTACATCACTTTAGTAACTGTATTTGCAATTGTAGTATGATGTTTTTCAACACCCTACACTATATTCCATAATCCTTTTGCAACCAATATATGATGCATCATATATATCCATAATGGGTAATTGGTACCATCCAACTTATCCTCAACAGATAACATACAGAATACATCACTAATTTCAGCCATGGCCACTAACTGAAAAACCCTAATGCAAAAAAATGATTGTATCTCAAAAACTTGAACAAAACTACCCTATCAAGTTTTGATAAACCTGTACTAGATTTGAGGTCCTTATACTAGGGAGTCAAAATCTGTATATATTTTTGGCACAAAAAGATGAAATTGCTTGCACAAGTGCTACAATGGTGCATTTGGAGGCCAAAACGAGCTCAAATCACAATTTCAACACCATAAAGCAAAGCCGTTTTGAAATCCTAATTGCCCTAAGTATGCACCAATTTTCATTTGATTCTGAAACTGTGATTGGAGGGGTGTTGTCGATATCCTAGATGAAGTAATGACCTGCTGTGATACCAATTATTGGAGTTCGAGGTGTGCAAAAGCACGTGAACAACACAAGGAAGAAGAAGAAGCTTGGAGTACAATACACAATACTAGATATATTACCAAGAGAATGTAGAAAAGATAAGTAACCCATTAGGTTATAGGTGTATATACAAGCCAAGGGAAAAAACCTCCCAAAAAGGGAAAAAAGTGCCTCGATGCTCCTAGTGTGTGTTCACACATACTACCAAAATATATCAATAATCTGATACGTCTATTAGAAATCAATGTTTGATTCAATAAATCTTCAATAGCTTGTTGGTCTAAATAAGTAAAACCTTAGAACCCATAAGGTAATGTTTCCAAATCCTTAAAGCATGTGTAGCTCAGTGATGAGTGGCACATCCTTAAATGTCAATCCAGGAAGATGTGAGAATGGTATGAAGACCTCAAACAAGTGATGGCACAAGTGTGTGAGTAAGAAGCACACTAACATGCACACACATACACACACGTGCACACAAGGCAAGAACAAAGAGAGAGACAAAGGAGTTCTTTAGATTACTCAAAACTGCTCTTACAAGTTCAATTCTACAACAAGCTTACCCCAAAAATGAGCTCTCTAGCTCTTTTTATAGTTTTTGACTAGCTTTGGTCCTGTCCAGACCTAGTGTCCGGCCTAGTTAAAAATTAGGTACTTCTAATGCTCGTCAAGCTCAAGGACTCCTTGGCTTGCACAAAATGGAGCTACAAAAAAGGTGGAATGGTATTTATAGTGGTGTGGAGTGACTAAAATCACTATTTGGGAAGGATTGTTTCATGGAAAATTTCTAGGGCCTATTTGCCAGATCTGTGTTGACTACTTTGCCTACTTGTTCCTTGCTCTGACTCCCTTCTTTGGATTCCTTGTCTTGTAAGTCCTTGACTGCCCTGACCACTACCAACACTCCCCCCTCTCTCGCATCTGTCGTCTCCGATAGACCCTTGTTTGGTTGATGTTGGTAACTCAGGAATCGGACATCTCTCTAGGTATTGCCTAAACCTTCTTCCTGCAAGTCTAACTGTCTCTTGAGGTGTCTGCTTGAAGCTGTGAATCAGTGAGGATGTATTATGCCTTTTGCCACTCTTAGAGAATTCAGTAATGAAAGCCTCTAGGAGTTGGTCTATGTTCCTGAAGTGTCTCTCATTTAGTGGTTGAAACCACGTAAGGGATGTGTTCCTTAGAGTTAGACCAAAAGCATTGTACTGCGTGAATAAGTCCTCAACTTGTTCCACTCTCAAGACTTGCCTAAACTCAGCCACATGATCATAAGGGTCTCCAGTGCCATCGAAGTAGTTCTTCATGGACTTAACCAGCTGGGTTGGCCTCAAGGTCCTAGTGTGTTCTCTAGGCCTTGGCAAAGGAAAATCATCAACATTTCTTAGGTTCCTTGGGGCTCTAGGTCTCTCAGTTTCTTCTCTATCCATCTCTGTTCTCATCCTTTCTCTTCCCAAGGGCTTGGCAAAGCTTACTTCTGGTTTTTCTCTACCTCTGTCCCTATGAGCTCCATGAGCTTGGGATGTTCCAGCTCCTTGGTGGCCATAAGAGACATTAGATCTTGGTTGGGGAAAAATAAACTCACCCTTCCAAGTGTAGGCATGTCTACCATGTTCTATGACCACAAAGATCCTCTCCGAAGTATTGTCTAAATACGACACTTTGCATGGGCTATCAGGATCTTTGAACTCATAGATCGTGATCGTACCCACTCTGGTGTGATAATTCTAGTGAGAACTTATTTGCCTCAAGGGGTTTTAGGTTCTCCCCCTATGTTCCCTTGCTCTAGGTCACCTATGTCCATTTTTGGAATCACATTACCAAATTCGTCTGTCCTATCTGGGTGGCTGGTGACTACGTACATGGTTCCTTCTTTGTCCAAGTATGCTCCATTTTCAAACTTGACTGCTGGATGTTCGAGTCCAATGGGTTGGTGTTGGGGATTCGTGGACAAGAAGGAGTTTGAGGGTTTGTACGAGAAAAAAGGGAGATGATGAAAATGGAATAACAGTGAGAACTTCTGCAAAGGAATACTCTTGGAAACCTTGAATATTGATTATCTTTCAACAATTACAATGACTGCGCACAGTCTAATCAATGACTAAATACAACTTCAGAGAATATCAATTACTGAAGACCAATTATCTCAAGTCCTCTAGCAGCGGCCTCTCCTGCACCAATCCTTCACTTGCTTCCCACTTCCCTTGTGCACACCTTGCACTAAGCTTCCGCCAAGCTAAGGAATTGGTATCACGGCGCACACACGCAATAGACCTTGGGACTCTTGGAATCCAACCCGCCTTCTCTGCACACTTTCCTCTTGACACCTCTTGCACTCTTGAGTGTCGTCGCACACTGGAGGCTCTTCTTGCTTCCTCTCTTGCTTCCTCTGAAGCTCTCCCTTGCTCCTAGCTCTCAATGTCCAAGAATAGCCTTTGTCCTTCTTTTGTTGAGTCCGCTGGTTCGCGCACTCTAACTGCAATACAATCTTGGTGTCCTTTCAATGTCCCAAGATTGTCCTTTTGAACTGGTCCTCAACGACTCGCTACTTTGTCCTGTAGTGACTTTAGAACAAGAGTGACTTTAAAAATAAAATTTTTGATTGGGCGGCCTATTTCCACCTTTGCGTACGCGGCCTTCCACCTTCACCTTTCCTTTTAATTCTTTACTTTTGCACCTTAAGATTTTAAATTTATCCTTTGAACCTTAAGAGAAAAAATACTTTGCACCTTTAGTTTCAACCGGTTAGGGCTCTACAGATGCCCACCACCTAAAGATCTCTCCGTCCCGGAGAGACAACAGCAATACAAAACTGAGAAATTGCAAAGACACAGACATGAAAACAACGAAACGGAGGCAAGAAAAGAGGTAAAGGGTGTGTATATTATTTAGTTAAGAAAAAGATAAGGCACCCTACAAGAATTATTTAGAAATCAAAGGGATGAGTAAATTATTGACAAAGCGAGAATGGAATCTAAGAGCAATTATTATGACTGTGGATGAGCAATTTATTTATACTGTGGACGGCAATTTATTGTGGAGGTTGATTGAGATTGTCAGTCGAGGTTGATGGAGAAGGGGGCAAAGGAGCAGAAGCTTGTTCGATCGTAAGCTGTAGCGAACTAAGGCATTGCCTAAGATGATCCCTTTCCCGGCGGATACGTCTGCATGCAACATTAGCACAAAGCCCTAAGTTGGAGCGATTCTGAAGATCTTCTAAGGCTTTCATCGCAGAGTCGGCCATATCGTGATAATGATCTCTCTCTTCTTTGAGCAATCGCGTCGTTTCGGTGAGAGAGTGCCATTGAGAGGTGGCCATGCGCTTGATGTTTTCTATTGTTGAGATGTACTGTTGATGAATCGAAGCGACGGCCGATACCGAATCCAAGGAAATCTGGGAGGCCTGAGCATTGCCGAGAGCGACTACACTCGCGTCCTGTAGTAATTGTAAAAAGGAAGGGGTTGATGGGAGGTCAAAATGCGGAGGGGGATTGGCCGTTGGAGTAGGAGGGGGAGGGGAAGTGGAAATGACCTGCGGAGGAGGAGGAAGGGTTGGAAAGGAAGATGTAGTGGGAAGTGAAGGATTGGGGGAGGGGAGTGGTTGACTGAAAGGGATATTAATGATAGAGGGTGAGGTGGAATCCGGGTGAATTGGGGGCATACAGGTGGGGTTTTGAGGGTTGAGCTGTGTTTGAATGAGTGGCGTGAAAGCTGAAGAGAGGGGAGGTCTAGGTATAATGGGAGGGGTAGGCATGGATGGAGAAGTGGTAGATGCAGGAGGGATAGGGGAAGAAGATTGGGTAGTGAAGGAGGGGACGTGAGGGGGGGTAGTCATGAAAGGAGAAGTGGTAGATGCAGGAGGGATAGGTGAAGAAGATTGGGGAGGGAAGGAGGGGACGTCAGGGGGGGTATTCATGAATGGAGAGGTGGTAGATGCAGGAGGGATAGGTGAAGAAGATTGGGGAGGGAAGGAGGTGACATCAGGGGGGGTAGTCATGAATGGAGAGGTGGTAGATGCAGGAGGGATAGGTGAAGAAGATTGGGGAGGGAAGGAGGTTACATCAGGGGGTGCGGATGCGGGTGTCGATGCGGAAGCTGAGTCAATTGAGATTAGAGGGGGGGAGGGAGATGGAGCAATGGACGGTCCAGGGTGGGTAGGGAGATAAGCAACATTGTGGGCAGATTGTGCGGGAATGTGATAGAGCCAAGCTAAGAAGGGTGCAGAATAGATGGAAAATGCATGAGAGCCTCTAGAGATAGCCTCGCGGAGTCGACGGGAGCGCAAAGTCAAGGAACTATAAATGAGGGTTGCGTAAGGGTAAGGACGGCTATGGAGAAAGCAGAAAAGCGGATCGGCGATACGAATATCTGACCAGGGAAGCGAAGAAGTTTGACTACGTAGTAAGAAGAAAAAGATGAACGCATTGAGAAGGGTGGTCATGCGGAGCGAAAACCTAGCATTACTTTGAAAGTGTGTGGTACAAAAGGCAATAGTAGCCGAGGCGGATAGTCCAGAGTATAGGAAAGGGGGAGCACGAAAATGTAATAGGGGGGACCCAATACTGGCGGCAATGTCTGGGATGAAGAGAGTGCCGGTTCTAAAATGAGGGAAGAGGCGGATAGCTTCATAAACCTGGGTAAAATTGGCGGGGTTATTGAAGAAAACATTAGCCAAGCCCCACAAGCCCGCCTGCTGAAGATCCTCAATGGAAAACATTTGACGAAGGGCAATGGTAGGTAGGGATAAATGCATTCGGATTTGCAGGTTTAAGTCAGGTGGGAGAAACAGGCGCATATAATCCCCGGTTGGTGAAGATGGGTGGGATGAATGAGACATAGATTGGGAAGGAGAAGGAGGGTGCGGGATGGGAGGTGGGGAATAAAGGTCGGTGGAATCAGAGTGTATGGAATAAATAGGAAGATCAAGGGCCGTAGGCGGTGTTGGATTAGCTTGAACAGATTGTTCTGCCGATGAGGGAGGAGGTGGATTGGGATGGTCAGAGGGAATCGCGGAGGTGGGAGAGGATGGATTGTGAAGGTTTGGAGGCAGCTGGGATGGAGGATCGGAACGAGCACCCGGAGCGGAGGGTTCAGCCATTGATGGAAATGGGGAGAAGAAGTGGAGCAAAAGATAGCCTATGTAGGGAAAGGGGAATTGAAGAGGGTGGGGATAGAGGATGTGTCTGTGGCGGGATAGCGGAGGGGTTAGGCGGTGGGGGTAGAGGGAGGGGAGGGAGGTAGTTGGCGGCGGGGTAGTCGGTGGTGGAGGGGGTGGGAGGGGTAGGGGGTGTGCGGGGAATCGAATGGAATGGAGGGGGTGGGGCTTGATGGGTTGAGGTGATGGGAGAGGGTGGTGTGGGTCTGGAGCCGGCGGGGCAGAGGGGATGAGGGGTTGAGGGGGTTGGTAGGAAGAGGGGCGCGTGGGGGCCGAGGAGGAGGGAGGGGGTTGAGGTGGGCGGTATTGAGTTGGTGGGAGGGGGTGGTGTGGGGTGGGCGATGGCGGGTAGAGGGGGGTGGGGCACTGCGGGGTGCCGAAGGGAGGGTTGGGGAGGGTGTGGAGGGGGTTGGAGGGGGTGAGGGGGGTGGTAGGAAGAGGGGGGGCGCGGGGTGCCGAGGGGAGGGTTGGGGAGGGGGGTTGAGGGGGTTGGAGGGGGTGAAGGGGGGTGGGGCGGTGCGGTAGGAAGAGGGGGCGCCGAGGGGAGGGTTGGGGAGGGGGGTTGAGGGGGTTGGAGGGGGTGAAGGGGGGTGGGGCGGTGCGGTAGGAAGAGGGGGCGCCGAGGGGAGGGTTGGGGAGGGGGGTTGAGGGGGTTGGAGGGGGTGAGGGGGGGGTGGGGCGGTGCGGTAGGAAGAGGGGGCACCGAGGGGAGGGTTGGGTGAGGGGGTTGGAGGGGGTGAGGGGGGGTGGGGCGCTGCGGTAGGAAGAGGGGGCGCCGAGGGTACCGAGGGGAGGGTTGGGGAGGGGGGTTGAGGGGGTTGGAGGGGGTGAGGGGGTTGGAGGGGGTGAAGGGGGGTGGGGCGGTGCGGTAAGAAGAGGGGGCGCCGAGGGGAGGGTTGGGGAGGGGGGTTGAGGGGGTTGGAGGGGGTGAAGGGGGGTGGGGCGGTGCGGTAGGAAGAGGGGGGGCGCGCGGGGGTCGAGGAGGAGGGAGGGGGTGCGGTGGAGGATGAGGCCCACGGGTTTTTGTTTGCTTTTGTATTTGTGGCCAGGTGGGGACAAGTTGCTGGTGGCGTTGGTGGAACAAGGTGGGCTTGTCGTTGGTGGCTGGGCGATTTAGAGGGTCAGCGCTCGGGTATTGCAGAGACTTCTTAGTGAAGATGGGAGGAATGAATGTTCTTCTTATATAGCAAATGGGATGAAGGGCTTTCCTCACAGCAAAGAATGGTGTAGCACAAAAGGTAGTTCAAAAGAGAGGAGATGACAATGTTAATCTCATCCATCCGAGAGATAAACAAAGGAAAGGGCATAATTAAAAGTTACTGAGCAAAACTAAGAGCCATTCAAAAAATTGACGCCCATTTTTTATTTAACGGTGGATTTGAAAAGATTGAGTGGATAAAATAAAGAAGAAAAATAAAAAAAAAATGGCGCCAAAAAAAAGGAAACGCGTGAGTTTTTTTTTTTTTTTTTTTTTTTTGAGTTTTGTTACCTAATAAACCAAACCAAAACCATCAGGAACAAAATAAATGAAACTACAATGGTTACGACGCTTGATAATAAGCCTTGAGTCTGGAAATGTTTACTAAAGGTAGGGTGTTGCCAGCGAGGGTTTCCAATTGCACAGCACCCCAATGCAATATCTTCAGCACGCGAAAAGGTCCTTCCCAGTGAGGGATCCATTTCCCTTTTGCAGTCGTATGAGGGTTAGGTTTATGGAGAAGAACTAACATGCCTGCCTCGATGTTGTTTTTCCACAAATGTCGATCATGTGCCTCCTTCCGTTTCATCTGAGTCTCTATCAATTGTTTGGTTGCTAGTAGACGAATCTCCTCCACTTTATTTAAAGCTCCTAGCCTCTGAGAGACATCACAATCCTTCTTTCCCTGCATGAATGCTATCTTAGGCGATCCATGTAAAAATTCAAAGGGCTCGATGGGTAATATGCCATAAACCAGTTGGAATGGGGAATATCCAGTGGCCTCTTTGTAGGCTAACCTGTATGCCCAAAGTGTACCTAAGTACGCACAGCCCCATGAAGTGGGTTGCAACATACACTCCTTTCTTAACATTGAAATTAGAACCTTATTTGTAGACTCAGCCTGTCCATTTGCTCGTGGATAGTAAGCACAAGAGGTCCTATGAAGAATTCTGTACCTGTTGAAGATTTCTTGCAGGACTTTATTGACAAAATGGGTACCTTGATCAGTACAAATTTCAAGTGGACAACCAAACCTGCAAATGATGTTACTATAAATGAAATCAGCAACAGTTTGGGCAGTGCAATCTGTGGAGGCAATAGCTTCAGCCCACTTTGTTGCATAATCTGTAGCTATCAGGAGATATTTTTCTCTTTTTGGAAAAGCGGAAGGGTAGATGGGCCCTACAAAATCTAGCCCCCACTTCTCAAATGGTTGCCAGAAGGTGGAAATAACCAAGGGGTTATTTCTCTGCTTTGTTGGCTTAGGTCCACACCTTTGGCAAATATCACATGTCTTACCCCATTCTTCTGCATCCCTGAAAAGTGTAGGCCACCATAAACCCGCATCCAGTATCCTCTGACTCATAATATGTCCTGGGAGGTGCCCACCACCTGTTCCTTCATGTGCAGAGTGAAGGACTTCCCTCACTTCTTCTTCTTCCAAACACTTCCTGAACCGGTCATCTTTGCCCTGTTTGTACAATTTATCCTCGATGAAGGTATATGGTCTACTCTTGATGAGCAGGCTCTTCTTTTGTACAACACTCGCCTTTTCTGGATACAATCCAGTTCTAATGAAATGTTTAATGTCATAATACCAACCGTGAGCTTTTACAGCAAACAAATGAGCATCTGGAAAGTCATCATTGATTCCACTAGATTGATTCATCATATTTATTCTGGATAGGTGATCCGCCATAACATTGTCTTTCCCTGGTTTATGGACTACAGAAAAATCGAATTCTTGGAACAACAATAACCACCTCTTCTTCCCATTTGAAAGGTACTTCTTTACCTGTGAGTCTAGTCAGAGGTCTAGCTATCTCTGCATACATTTTTATAAACCTTCTATGATAACCGGTATGCCCCAAGAAACTCTGGATCTCTTTAGGAGATTTAGGTTTAGGTAACTTTAATATAGAAAGAATTTTGTCAGGATCTCGGGCCATACCTTTAGCCGATACCACATGTCCTAAAAGGGTTCCTTCCGTCACAAGGAAATGACATTTATTTGGATTGAGCTTTAACTTAGTTTCTCTGCATCTTTGGAAAATATTCTGCAGCTGCCTCAAGTGCTGGTCCAAACAATCTAGATGAGTTTCCTTGTGAGATCCTGAAAATGAAGAGAAGTCATCCATGAAGATTCTAAGTGATTCCAGCAATAAGGGGCCAAAAATGAGATTGACCGTTCTGTTAAATGTGGCTGGAGCATTTCTGAGCCCAAATGGCATTTTTACATACACATACGTTCCCCAAGGTGTGATAAAAGCAGTCTTTTCACGATCCTCTGGGTGTATTGATATTTGATTATAGCCACTGAATCCATCCATAAAACTATATAGTGCATGCCCTGCCACTTCTTCAATGACCTGTTCTGCAAAAGGCATAGGGAACCCATCTGGAATGGTCACCTTGTTGAGAGCTCTAAAGTCCACACAAATTCTGATTTTAATAGTATTCTTCTTTGGTACTATAACCATAGGCGAGAGCCACTCTGAGTGTTCCACAGGAATGATGATTCCTGCATCTTCCATCTTTTGGATTTCCACATAGACAGCTTCGGCATACTTTGGATTAAGTCTATAACTCCTTCCTCTGATGGGTCTGGCTCCATCAACCAGAGGAATTCTGTGCTCTCCATAAGATGCAGGCACTCCTTCTAAGTCTTTATAATGCCAGGCAAAAACATCTGCATACTGGGTCAAGAATGATCTTACCTTTTCTAGAAGCTGTGGATGGCTCCACAACCAAGTGGCTACCAGAACTGGCAGATTATTGTTTTGAGTGCATAAGTGTATTTCTTGGACCGGAGTTCTTGTTACCATGTTATCTCCGTGTGCATCTGCTTCCTTGTCTTCTTCTACTAGCTTTTCGTGCATTGCTTCATAAGCAGGTGTATTTTGGACTTCGATGTGTTCCTCCTTGTCCTGCATCCATCCTGCAGGGATTTCTTGAATTGGGAAAGAACATTCAACCTCAGAATTTTTTACCTTGTTTTGAGCTTTGGAAACTTCATTATCTGGGGTTGACACATCCTCCTCCAATTTGTATTTGAGGGGTATCTTCCTGCCCCTTCTGTGGTCAGTGATGGGCTCTCCCAATCCATCAACCTGGACCTTTCCCTTGTCTTCATCATATCCTTCAATCGTGCCAAGATTATCAAGAAAAATTCCAAAACAAGAAGAAGAGTTGTCGGCTTGAAGCCAACTTAAAATATCCTCTTCTTCCTCAAAATCTATTTGGGGTTGATCCTCCGCTTCTGTTTCCATGCAAATGCTCACTGTTTGCATCATACTAGTGTTGCCTTGATTGTCTGGGCCTTCTTCTAAATGAATTTGTGTCAGCTCCTGCCCTTTCTTTTGTACCCACATAGTGTCCTTACCCCAATCATGAATGACACTGGCATGCCTCAGCCAAGGTCTTCCAATTAAGAGAGGAAATCCTCCTTCAACCTGGGGTAATCTTAAAACCACAAAATCCAGAATGAATAGATTAACTTGTACTTCAAGTGGAACTTTTGGGATTACCCCCAAGGGCCTTACTTTGCTCTGATCTGCCAAAGTGACCGTGAAATTTGCAGGTCTGGAAGGGTGGAGTCCAATCCTTTTCATGGTATGTTCAGGCATCAAGTTAATGCCAGAACCACCATCTACAATAACACCTTGAAATTCATGACCCTTGATTGATATTGTAAGCCGAGGGCTTTTATAATCTGTAAGGGGTGCTTCCCCCCTAATTATCCCTTTATGTAAGATAGCAGTCTTAGCCACTAAGCTTGTCGTAGAAGCCTCATCAATTATCTGCAATAATTCTGACCTGAATTTCCCATCCATCTTTATTAAATCAAAAATACTAACCTCCTTCTTCATTGACTTGAGTAGTTTTGAAGCCTCTGACTCTTTAAGAAAGTGAGCTTCATTTGCTTTGCCAAACTCTTCTTGAGCCCTGTTGAAGGCATGCCCAATGGCATCACTGGTGCCTGTGAGACATTCATTGTGGTTTGTGTCTGTACTTGTAGTATCTTTGTCCTCAATTGCAACTCTGTCTTTGTTCAATTCCTTAATTATCAATTCTTGATTTTCTACCACTTTTGCCGTTCCCTTGCTTCTTGTCTGTACTGCAAAAGATTCGAGTTCTTCTAATTGTACCACTCTAGTGGATGGTGAGGGTTCATTCACCTGAGGTAATGTCTCCTCCTTGAATACAGAGATCATTTGGAGATGGGGTCCGGAAGTAGAGGCTTGATTCTTAGGACAACAGTTTGTATAGTGATCTCTGGCCTCTGGACAATTCCTGCAAGGAGGTGCATTTTCCGGAAGGGTGCACCTAGATTGGTAGTGCCCACATTCTCCACATCTGAAGCAAATAATTGGCCTTCTAGGCCCATTTGCAAGGTTAGTTCTCGGTCTAGGATTATAGTTATTACCTTGGTTTGTTGCTGCTGCCATTACATTTGCTGGTGGCAAGAGCCCTCCTTGTGTCCAGTATGTCGTTGTCGGCATTCCCCTTACTTGGCATTCATGGGCCTCATGCCCAATCTTCCTGCATAATTGACAAGTCACATTTAGCAAAGGACATTCACTTACTATGTGTCCTTGCTTGCTGCACATGGAGCACCAGAGTCCGTTCTTAATGCCGCCTCCTTTTAGTTCTTGCAACTCCTGCCTCAGCTGAGCTAGTTCCTCTGCTTGGGCTTCCTCTTCCTTTTGGAGCTTGAGGGCTTCAATTTCTCTTCTCAGCTGAGCTACAGTAGTCTCCTCCTCTGTGTAGGGCTTATTCCTTTTCAAGCCCTCTAGTTCCCTTCTTAACTGGCTCACTGGGTCCTCCAGTTCTGTACCATATGATGGTTGGGAAGAAGTTGCACCATACTGGTGCCTTATCTGTTCCAAGCGGGTGGCCGTATTGATGAACTCCTCAACAGAGGCAGTAGGTAGCACTAACTCTTTTATTTTGCATTGGGTGACCACAGGTAGAGGTTTGGCTAACCACTTCTTGACAAAGAAGTCGTGTGGTGGATCTGGTAGTTTAGCCATTAGTGCTTTGGCCCTCGTCACGAATTCGGGGAACTTCTCTCCTAGACCCAACTTCAAGTTTTCCAATTCTTCTATAATGATCTCAGCCGTGTTGCCATGTTGAAATTGATTCTTAAAGGCCTCTTTCATCAAATCCGAAGAGGTAAAGTGATTTTCAGCAAACTGGCTAAACCACTTGTCTGCCAGACCTTCCAATGTGGCGGGGAAGAGTATCAAGAAAGCATCTTCCCTACCCATTAGCCCCCTAGTCTTACATAATGCAAGAAATCGTCGAATGTGTTCATCTGGGTCCTCATGGGCTAAACCTCTGAAGGAGGGAAATTTTATGTTTAATCTGGAGAGCAAGATTTCTAGGTCCACCTGTCCTGCCATGCTTCCTACCGATGAAGTCGATGAAAGTGGACTCGATGATCTTCTGTTCGTCTTTCTTCTTGTCTGCTTGCACTTGATTCTCAAGGTTTGTGACCGGGTCGCGGTCATGAGCTATTCATAGTCCACTTAAAATGAGACACTTGATAAAAGTATGTACCTTTTGGCTCACTGGAGTAATGTTGTCGACACTGGAATATTGTCCTCCAATGGCAATATATAGTCTCCTATGCTCAAAGCTCCTTGGATGTCCCACCGGGCGTGCCAAATTTGTTGGGGATTCGTGGACAAGAAGGAGTTTGAGGGTTTGTAGGAGAAAAAAGGGAGATGATGAAAATGGAATAACAGTGAGAACTTCTGCAAAGGAATACTCTTGGAAACCTTGAATATTGATTATCTTTCAACAATTACAATGACTGCGCACAGTCTAATCAATGACTAAATACAACTTCAGAGAATATCAATTACTGAAGACCAATTATCTCAAGTCCTCTAGCAGCGGCCTCTCCTGCACCAATCCTTCACTTGCTTCCCGCTTCCCTTGTGCACACCTTGCACTAAGCTTCCGCCAAGCTAAGGAATTGATATCACGGCGCACACACGCAATAGACCTTGGGACTCTTGGAATCCAACCCGCCTTCTCTGCACACTTTCCTCTTGACACCTCTTGCACTCTTGAATGTCGTCGCACACTGGAGGCTCTTCTTGCTTCCTCTGAAGCTCTCCCTTGCTCCTAGCTCTCAATGTCCAAGAATAGCCTTTGTCCTTCTTTTGTTGAGTCCGCCGGTTCGCGCACTCTAACTGCAATACAATCTTGGTGTCCTTTCAATGTCCCAAGATTGTCCTTTTGAACTGGTCCTCAACGACTCGCTACTTTGTCCTGTAGTGACTTTAGAACAAGAGTGACTTTAAAAATAAAATTTTTGATTGGGCGGCCTATTTCCACCTTTGCGTACGCGGCCTTCCACCTTCACCTTTCCTTTTAATTCTTTACTTTTGCACCTTAAGATTTTAAATTTATCCTTTGAACCTTAAGAGAAAAAATACTTTGCACCTTTAGTTTCAACCAGTTAGGGCTCTACAGTTGGTCAGGGTTCTTAATTTGGACCACAGATCTTCCTAGGCCGTCCTCATAGATGCAAGCACCTAACCAGTTGGTCCTAAGGTATTCCAGTTGATTCTTGTAAGGGCCTTCGACCCTTTGTAAGTATGGCACGCCTGAACTTCCTGTGGGTCTCTCCATACCATGAGACATCTTGGACTCGCTAGTTTCAGAGCTAGGGTAGTGCAAATAGTGGCTCAACTGTTGGGCCCAAGACCCAGCACTATGATTGACACTAGCCTTTGAAGACCTAAGACTCTGTCTATCTCTCCCTACGTGTCGTCCTAATCTAAGGTTCATATGCCTAATTGAATAATCCCAATTTTTACCCAAGGTACAACCTCGTTGCAGATCAATTTGTATCAGTCACTTAGTTCCTCTTTTTTTTTGTTGATTATTGTGTTTATGATCTTGTCTGATGTCACGTCGTCAAGAATACTTGAGTTAATTTTGGCACTTTGAATTGATCGTACCACGTTAGCTTCTTTCCTTTACATTTATCGATCGCACACAGGGATTATGTTTCAGCTTGGACTTGAGTATTTAGGTAGTCTTCAACTTGATAGGCATCTATCGTCACCCTGACTTACTTCTAGCACTACTCGCACTTAGCCTAAGCTAGGAATTGACAAAGGAGGTTGAGAATGATCCAACCTCAAGATGCTTATCCCTTGCCCTTGTAAGCCCAGGAGATGTGTTCCCAAGCCTGCACTCACTCTTGCTTAGAATGCCCTTTGATGCTCGCAATGGACCTGTAAAAGTCCCAAAGTTAGCTCAAGATTTGAATTCCATTGACACAACAACCCATGTCCATTCATGCAATTCAGAGATCAAATGGTTCTTTGGCTTTGTGGAAAACAATCCTAAAGATCCCTCAGTTTTCTTCCCCCTGGGTATGGTCAACTTCAAAATAATATGTATAATAATCCTCATACTAATTTTACAACAACAAACCTAAAATCACAGCAAATGGATTTCGTATGAGGAAGTTATGCCAGTTCAGGGTTCTAGGGCTAAAACAGGGTTAAAATAGGCTAACAGGCAAACAGGATTTCTTGAATTACTTGCGTAGCGGCCTCACAATGCAATGACAACCCCTAATGTTTTCCAAAATTTGACCCAAAATAGACCAACTATTTTTTGCCCTAAAAAAAATGCCAAAATTTCCCTTCAATCGCGATCGAGTGGTCTGTCAATCGTGATTGATATGTCAGTCGCAATCGATGTGTCGATCGTGATTGACAGGTCCGTCGTGGCTGTCAAGCGATTGATGGGTCAATCGCGATTGACACATGGCCCGAAATTTTAGTCATTCGTGGTCAAAGGATCGTTGACTCTATCGATCACGATTGATGGATCAATTGCGATTGACATGTGGCATGCGGGGTCTGTCGGTCATGGTCAAACAGTCGTTGACTAGGTCAGTCCGATTGACCAGTCCGTTGGGATTGTCGGTCGTGATTGATGGGTCGGCCACGATTCGTGAGTCGATCGTGATTGACACATGGCACGCGTAGTCTCTTTTAGTCATCGTCAGTCAGTCGTTGACTCTATCGGTCGCGATCGACGTGTCGGTCGCGATTGACAGGTCCGTCGACAAGTGTCCATCATCATTTGTCGATCGCAATTGACGTGTCAATCGTGATTGACAGAAAACTGAGGAATTTTAAAATTCTAAACACATATTCAAGATGCTCTATGCCTACACATCACATGTATGCACTTAGTTTAGCAAAAGCATCACTTTTTATGTCGGTCACGATTGACAGAGGTCAGCGCCTCGGGACCTGCACAGTCAAAAATTTTACCTGCTGGAGCTGGTGCAGCTACTGGGGATGCTGATTCCTACAGAAAATCTCAAAAAAACGCACAAAAGCACAAACACACAAATGCTCTCTCGCTCTCTCGCACAAGTGAAATGAGGGGAAATGGTATGGGAAGGGGGATATGACCAAAAACTAAAAATATCGTGATGCTAGAGATGGAGGTGGGAGATGGTGATGACGATGATGGTGATGAAGAGGGTGGAGAAAACAAGAGAAAATAGATAAAAGTGAAGAAAATACCTATAACTCCAACATCTCAACTCTACGTCTTACCATCACACGCTCGTCCTCGAAGCTCGATCCCTCGCAACGG
Source organism: Ceratopteris richardii (assembly GCA_020310875.1). Lineage (NCBI taxonomy): Eukaryota > Viridiplantae > Streptophyta > Polypodiopsida > Polypodiales > Pteridaceae > Ceratopteris > Ceratopteris richardii. The sequence continues at coordinate 112,621,372 of CM035426.1, read as the reverse complement.
CACCAAAATTTGGTATAGATCGGTGATGAGTAGCACCTCCTTTAATGTCAATCCGGGAAGACGTGAGGATGGTATGAAGACCTCGAACAAGTGATGGCACAAGTGTGTAAGTGAGAAGCACACTAACGTGCACACACATACACACACACGTGCACACAAGGCAAGAACAAAGTGAGAGACAAAGGAGTTCTTTAGATTACTCAAAAGTGCTCTTACAAGTTCAATTCTACAACAAGCTAACCTCACAAATGAGCTCTCTAGCTCTTTTTATAGTTTTTGACTAGCTTTGGTCCTATCCAGGCCTAGTGTCCGGCCTAGTTAAAAATTAGGTTCCTAAGCTAATTTGGAGGCTCAAACGAGCTCAGAAAATTATGAAAATTGATGGGTAGGTACTTCTAATGCTCCTCAAGCTCAAGGAATCCTTGGCTTGCACAAAATGGAGCTACAAAGAGGTGGAATGGTATTTACAATGGTGTGGAGTGACTAAAATCACTATTTGGGAAATATTTGGAAAAATATAAGGGCCTATTTTCCAGATTTGCATTGACTACTTTGCCTGCTTGATCCTTGCTCTGACTCCCTTCTTTGGCTTCCTTGTCTTGTGGGTCCTTGGGTTCCTTGACTGCTGCCAATAGCATGCATAATAGCTAAAAGTTCTTTCGCATACACTCTATAATTCTTTCTAGAGGGTTTAAGTTTCCTACTTTCAAATGTAATGTGATATCATTTTGCATTAAATTGCACCTATACATGAGCCAATAGCATCTATAACTACATGAAAAGGTTGTGCAAAATCAGGTATCTGCAAAAAAGGTGCATGTGAAAGTCCATGTTTGAGTTTTTCAAAAGATTGTTGTTCTAACCCCCACACAAATTTTACTTTTTTTCAATAATAAAGTAAGGGAGTGCTAAATAAAAATAAACTTCTAAAAAACTCTCTATAGCAACTAGCCAATGCAAGAAAAAATGTACATCATTGATTGATTGAGGTATAGGCCATTCTACAATTACTTTGATTTTCTTTGGATCTACATGCACTCCTTGACTAGAAATGATATGCCCTAAATATTCTAGTTTACGTTGGAATAAGTAACTGTTTTGAGGATTGGCATAAAACGTGTTCTTACGTAACAAACTAAAAACAATTTCTAAATGTTTCTCATGCTCACTTTGATTATTACTATAAACTAGTATATCATCAAAGAAAACAAGAATGAAAACTTGATAATCAAGGAAAATATTATTCATCATATATGCAAACATGGCAGAGAATTTGTACATCCAAAAGGCATTACCATAAACTCATAATGGCTAGTTTGAGTCCTAAAAGTAGTCTCTTAAATATTGTTGTGTATCATACGTATATGATGAGAACCAGATCGAAGGTCAATCTTACTAAAGATATGGGCTCCTCAATGTTTATCTAGCAAGTCTTCTATCCGAGGAATAGGGTATCTATTCTTAGTTGTGATCTTGTTCAGGGCTTTATAGTCAATGCACATCCTATAAGTTTTATTCTTTTTCTCAATTAAGAGAACAAGTTCTCCAAATGGGAAAGAACTATAAATCCTTTTGGAAATAAACCCTTAACTTGGTTTTCTATTGTGTTTGGTGAAACAGGCCATGCCCATAAGGTGCTTTATGAGGAGGAGAACTACCTAGAATTAAATTTATACTATGGTCAAATGATCCTCGATATGGTGATATTTTAGAAGGATAATCAGACATAAAACAATCCTTATAAGAAATCATAAAAGGTTTATGTTTATCAGTAAGGGGTATGAGTATACGCATTTATGAAATTTACGAAAATAATGCATGAATTGTAATCTTTCCTAAATGGAAGTTTTACTTGAGTATGACTAATTAATGGAAATGGTTGGAAGTCATGTCTTGCAATCACAATAGTTTGTATACACATTGTGGCCTACACTAATATGCTCATCAAAATCTAAGTGACTATTGTGAGATCAAAAGTCAAAGAATGAGACAATCACAATAGTCCCTATACACTCCCTACACTATTTAGAGAGTAAGGATCAAGGTGGCCATTCAAACAGTCTCAATAGATCCATTGCTAAGTCATATACTACTATGAGAGTAAGAATCGATGTAGTGAGTCAGACAATCACACTAGTGGGTTATTTTAAATTTTATTCATACAAGTAAGAAACACTTTTGCGAGTCGAACATGTATACAATTGATGATTAAAAAATATAAATCAGACATATGTAAATACAAATCAGACATATGTAAGAGATGCATATGCAAATCATGCAATATGCATGACACAATGAACAAAACAATAAAATAAACAATAAATAAAAATTAGATCAATAGTTGAATGATACGGTGAAGAACGGTCTCTATGAAAGAAATGGTAGGATTAGAGCTCTATAGACTAGCAAACAAGCAAATGTGCAAATGATCCTCGATATGGTGATATTTTAGAAGGATAATCAGACATAAAACAATCCTTATAAGAAATCATAAAAGGTTTATGTTTATCAGTAAGGGGTATGAGTATACGCATTTATGAAATTTACGAAAATAATGCATGAATTGTAATCTTTCCTAAATGGAAGTTTTACTTGAGTATGACTAATTAATGGAAATGGTTGGAAGTCATGTCTTGCAATCACAATAGTTTGTATACACATTGTGGCCTACACTAATATGCTCATCAAAATCTAAGTGACTATTGTGAGATCAAAAGTCAAAGAATGAGACAATCACAATAGTCCCTATACACTCCCTACACTATTTAGAGAGTAAGGATCAAGGTGGCCATTCAAACAGTCTCAATAGATCCATTGCTAAGTCATATACTACTATGAGAGTAAGAATCGATGTAGTGAGTCAGACAATCACACTAGTGGGTTATTTTAAATTTTATTCATACAAGTAAGAAACACTTTTGCGAGTCGAACATGTATACAATTGATGATTAAAAAATATAAATCAGACATATGTAAATACAAATCAGACATATGTAAGAGATGCATATGCAAATCATGCAATATGCATGACACAATGAACAAAACAATAAAATAAACAATAAATAAAAATTAGATCAATAGTTGAATGATACGGTGAAGAACGGTCTCTATGAAAGAAATGGTAGGATTAGAGCTCTATAGACTAGCAAACAAGCAAATGTGCAATGAATTTTTTGATCGAATGTAAAATTATATAATTTTTTTGTTAGGAATCGATTTTCAATCAAAAGCACTTTAGATCAAATACGTTTTCGATCGAAAGCATTTTTTATCAAAAACTTTTTTGATCGAAAGTATTTGGATAGAAAGATTAGTCCTGTCCATTTTTTTTTGGTGTTTATTTGGATAACCACAAATAAAATGAAAATATATGGTATTTCTTAACTATTTGATCAAATAAATGCAACTAAGGTCTTACCAGATAGTTGACTTGTGCAAACTATTAATAATGGTCTTCCAGATTCATATTAGAGTTTTGCTTCTACTCTTTGAGTGATGATGAAAGACAATCCAAATGCCTTACCATTTGAGGAGTTAGTCTCTCTTTTATTACAAGAAGATCAGTACAGGTAGAATAAGTCCATTATGCATGTAGATCAAGCTTTCTTAGCTAGTCAGAAGGTCAAAGGTAAATGGGGCTCATCTACTAGTAAGCAAAAATGTGCTAATTCTACATAGTCAAAAAAGGAAGACAAAGATGTGAAGAAATTAAAAAAAACAAAAATTGTTTTGCAAGTACTCTAAAGGAATTAATCATGTCATAAAGAGTTGTCCAAAACTGGCTGCAAAAGAGGTTGGAATAGTTGTTGTAGATGCCTCTACACCTAAAACACAGTCTGCTAATATCATGCAGAATGAAGAATGGGCACTTACTATTATTTATAGTTATGACCCATCTTCTCATGAAGCAGTGTATGTCTGCAATAGACTCAAATGTTTGGTACTTTGATACTAGGGCAACCAAACATATTACCTCGTAGCATAGTTTCTTTAGTTCACTTGAGCTTGCCCTTACAGGGAATACTATCACATGCACTAACAACTCTGTTTATCATGTAATGGAATTTGGTAAGATCATTCTGACCACTAATGATGGTAGTTCATTCTAATCACTAATGATGGTAGTTCATTCACATTGTTAGATGCTTTGTTTGTGCCAGGGATCAAGAAAATTTTGTTATCAGTTTTAGCATTAGCCAAGATCATCTTAGTTGTTAATTTGTTGATGACAGGTGTATAGTTCATGATCTTTCAAAAGGTGGTGTCATCATTGCTTCTGGCATTTGATGTCTTGGGCTGTATAAGCTCATAGATTATGCAAAATCTTTGAATGATTTAGCATGTCTAGTTCAAGATTCTCATGCTATCTCAGATGCAAAGCTTTGGCATGCATGATTTGGTCAGTTAAATTTTGCTAGTTTGCTACATCTACAGAAATCTGAAATGGTTTCCTCTTTGCCCAAACTTGAGGCACCTGGTAAACATATATGTGAAGGCTATATTTTGGGGAAAATATAGCATTCCTTGTTATACTTTGTGGAATAATGGAATGTTATATGTATTTTAATGCCTTGAGGTGTTTAATGTGATTTGTGTTTTGATTTAACAGGTGAAGACTCATGAGGGTATGAACACAAGTGGACTTATTCAGATGTTTTTGAAGATATTTGGAAGAATAGTTAGAAGATATTATTTTAGTTTTATTTTGTAAAATAATAAGATCGCTTTAGAAAATAACATTTTTGTAAAAATAGTAGATCACAATTTTGTAAATAAAGCAAAAGCATGCTTTTCAAAGCACCACCCTCATGTATCTTCTATTTAGGACGTAATGAGAAATACCTATAAATACACATACTCTGATAGACTCATCCATCAGAGTATGTGGGGGGAGATTGTACCCAATCTGATGTCTAGTCTTCTATTCTCTGAGTATTTTTGTGAGATTTTGTTTCTGTACTATCCTCTATGTACGTGCATATGCAGGATCTGATCAACATTCCTCCTTCCCAAAAGATGGTTCAATGAGAGCTACCAAAAAATTGCAGCTCGTTCACAATTATGTCTGTGGTCCTATGCAGACACCTTCTTTTGGGAACTATCTTTACTTCGTGACTTTCATTGATGATTTTTCTAGGCATGCATGGGTATATCCATTGAAAGTAAAGTTCAAAGTGTTTATGTGCTTCAAACGGTTTTTTATTATGGATGAAAATGTGTAAGCATGTAAAATGGGCACCCTCCATTATGATTGAAGGGAGGAATATATGTCCTCTGATTTTAATGCATTTTTGGTTGAACGTGGAATAACACATCAATGTACACTGCCATACATACCTCAACAAGATGGAGTTTTAGGAAGAAAGAACGAGTCTCTCATAGAGATGGAAAGGTGTATGGTCAAAAGTCAAGTTCTATCGCATATCTTTTGGCTTGAGGTCGTTATGTTGCAGCATATGTACTTAACAGGTGTCCCACCAAAGCACTACAATCCATCACTATTGGGGATGTAAGGATCATGTGACCTTACCCCTTATATTCATATATATACATCATTTATAGAGCATTGCCTCAAGAGAGATCATTATGTGGGTTTTGAGGCTCCCACGCATGTGTGCAAATCTCTCCTCTCCTCTCTCTCCCACCATCTTCTCCTTGCTCCTCTTGTTCTACACACCAAAACCCTTCATTGGTCTCAGAGGTTACTGAAGACTTGTATGCAAAAAGCTTCAATGGAAGCTTAGGTCACAAGAGGTGAATGTCTAGCTTGACACCTCTCAATAGTTGTTCAATATTTTGACCATAACTCAAACTATGAAGCTTGGATTGATGTGTTTTAAAGTTCTATGTGTCGCTAAGTCAGAGAGCTATAATTTCATAGAAAAGTGCAAAACTTACTTCGGAGCTCTAGATCACAACAATTTTGAAAAACATAGACTGGTGTAGAAGACAAATCTACAATCACTTGGACAATAGGTCAGTTTTTGGGCCATTTCTTGACTTTTACAAGTCGGATTTAAGCAATTAAACTTGTTGTGCATAGCTTGGAAAAGAGACTACAATTTTTAAAAGAATCAAGGTCCATATTCTGAAAGCACACAAACATGCACACACATACACACACACGCACAAAGTAAGATCAAAGAGAGGAACAATGGAAAGCTTTGATTGCAAAAGAGTTCTCTTACAAAAGCTCTATTCTCTAACAAGCTAACCCCCCAAAATGAGCTCTCTAGCTCTTTTTATAGTTTTTTGACTAGTTTTGGCCCTGTCCAGACCTAGTGTCCGGCCTAGTTAAAAATTAGGTTCCTATGCTTATTTGAGGGCTCAAACGGAGTCTAAAAATTATGAAAATTGGTACGATGATACTTCTAATACTCCTCAAGCTCGAGGACTTCTCGGCTTGAACAAAATGGAGCTATAAAAATAGAAAATGGTATTTACAATGGTTTTTAGTGATGAAAATCACTTATTTTGTAGGGGATTCTTTTGAAAAGTTGACATGTACTTCTTGGAGCTCCCTACTTACTCCTTCTTCTTGTGTGTGTCCACCTTTCTGATGTGCTTCCATGCTTGTGCTTGACCTTGAGTTCCAACACTCCCCCCCCTTCTCGAGTCTGTCATCCCTGACAGACCCTTGTTGTAGTGGTTGTTCCAAGTAGTGCTTTGAGGGGGAGTGTCCCTTCTGTATGAACAAAAGTCTTCTGCCTTCCAGATGTGGCAAGGTTGGTTGTCCGGTTCTTCATTTGTCACTGCGAGCCTTTGCAAGTTGTAGTGCCTTGGTATGCACTTCTTCGTTGGATTCTAGCATGACTATGTCATTGTGAGTCTCCGTTGATGTCCTCTAGATCTTCCAAAGTTGATGTTCATAGTAGTCATGCTAAGTACTCATAAGCCATAATGGATGATGGGTAAGTGTGTTCGTGCATGGGTTGAGGAAAATATGTGCTTTATGCACGGCCTTGTAATGTAGCCCTATGCATGCTTACTTGGAAAATGCATCAGAAGAGGTATGGTGCAAAAATTGGGGTTCTTGAGCTAAGTGCTCAAGGGTATGTCGACGAAGAGGTTTCCTAAGCTATCATGGTTATGATGTTTCCAAAGTAAAGATACTTACCATGGAGAAGGTCGATCGATGTTCATCTCTTCGTGTTGTACACTCGGCCTTTAGGATGGAACATTGTTGATGAATGTCCATGTTGATGGTCCACTGATGAGATCTTTTGAGTGGCTAATCCTCTCTCCTCTTTTCAAAGCATCATTTGCCAAATACTGAGAATCGAATTTCTTTATATTCGTTGACAAACATCATTTGATATCAGAACTACTCCTCGCAGATATCTCCCTGGATGCTGTCATACATGCAGTAGTTAAGCATCACTCAAGTTGCGGACCTTCAAGCTCTTTACTCCTACCATAGTAAGAGGAAACCATAGTTGTGGATGCCATGTTCATGCCAAGTTCTTGACATCTACCAGATAAGGCAGTAATTACATCATCTGCTAGCCAAGACACACTTCTATCCAAACTGATAAATGCCCAGTAATCGATGGTTCAATCTCCACTAAGCATGACTCATTCATGTTCCATGAGCGAAACCTGGGAAGAAGTTCTTTCTCTTCTCTTTTTTTTTTTTTTGAGGAACAATGTCACCAAACAAGAAGACAGATGTTAGTATCAGAAAAAATAGTTGACATATGTCAATGTGCTCTTGTGCATGGGACTCTCAAATGTGTCTATGCACGGCCATGTAATAGGGCCCTATATTAATGCATACTTTGGATGTGCATGACCTGAATGGTGCAAAAGACAGGGTTGTGCAAGAAGCACATGGTTGTCTCTCGACGAGGCTTTCGAAGTTACTTGTCGATGTTGATGCCAGCTTTGGTGGAGTTATCCATTGGATCTCGAAATGATGCAATCCTCCTTATTGGGGTCCATTTTAGAACAATATTTGGCACTGTAAAGATCACTTCAGGCGTCTTCCTCTTTGGATGCTTTCTGAACTGTGGTATCCAGTGTGCTCGCACTTTGGTTCGGTGGAGGCTACTTGTACTTTTGGCTTCCAAACCCATATATTTTTTGCACGTCTTCCTACTATTGTTGAAGAGCTGATTTGATCTTCTTTCGGTCTCGGTACATGGTTCGTACCCTTTTCTCTTTCTGGCTTCTTTGTTGAGACCTTTCGCATGTGGGAGAACATAGGTTGTTGTGGATGTAAGAGCTTCTTAGGTACCCACATCTGTAATCGCCCTTGTTGAGCTGCAGCTAATTTCTTAGGCACCCAAACTTGTTGGATACCTTGTGATTGAGCTTGTCCGAGCTGCTTCCTTCATCTTCTGGCCTGGTTGGCTTGCCTGGATGGGATTTGTGGGGGCAAGGCTAGTGGTTGCTCTCCTTTGCGTACCCAGATCTATTTCATGCTCGAAATTGCTTTCTTGTCGAATGGTGTCTTTCTATTTGATGTAGCAGTTGTCGTAAAGGGTTGTGTTTGCCTGTGTGGTGGACTCACTACTATGGCTACTTGATTCTTTGGATAAGAAGAAAGATCCACCCGCCTTCGAACCTGTTCTTCCACGATTGACTCCTTCTGCATCATAGAGCTTTTGACACATACATCTTCTTCCATATGATTAGTCTTAGAAGAACTACAAGATGTGACATCTGGATTTTTGTGAGCATGCCATTTTCTAGTTCTAATGTAAAGCATTGTCCCTGGACCCAAACTTGAAGAAGTTGACTTCTTAGGTTTAAGTTGACTGCATTTTCATAAATCCAATCTTGTCCTAAGACAAGTGGTTCTGTAAGGTTCCAATCTTGACACACTAGCACTTTGACTTTCATTGGAACATCTTGCAGGTAGATGGGAAGTTCCACCTCGCCCAAACAAGGGGTTTCCACACCTCCCAATCCTATGAGATAAGCTTCTATGGGATTGATGTTCAACTACAAGTTTTGGCAGTAGGATAGTCTAACTGCACTACTTGCTGCACCTGAGTCAATCAATGCTTTCACATTCCTTGCACCCTTTCCTTGTCCTATCTCTATGGTCACAAAGGGACGTCGGTCAATGACTTGAGAAGTAGTTATGCCCGATTTTTGGCACATATCCATGTGATATTTTGGGGCTTTTGAGTTGACATCTAGGCCTAGTTGCCTTAACTTATTTTGCCTAATACGCTCTCTGGCCTCTGCCTGTGCTTCTTCCCTCACCCTTAACTCCTCTTCTTTTCGCTTCTTAGCAGTGTTGAGTCTCGTAAGCATATCCTCTGTAAGAGGTTCTTGGTATAACTTGACTCTACATCCACTAATATAGTTTGGCAAGATATCTCCTTCTAGAGTGGCCAACTGAACTGCACCACTAGTGGAAATTCTATTAATGATCATGGGTCCGTATCCTCTTTTTTCCAACTTACGGGCATGTTGTTTTAGTGTATAAACCAACACTAGATCTCCCTCTTTCAATCCCTTATCCTTGATGTGTGCATCAAAGTATGCCTTTTGCCTCTTCTTTGCAGCGTAGATGCGTGCTGCCGCTCGTAGCCTCGTCTCACCTAAGCATTCAAGATCAAAGATCCTAGAGGACAATTCATGCCCATTCCACTCGACATACTCTTGTGCTACTTTTAAGGCAGGGATTAAGAAATCTAATGGTAGCACAGCATTCTGTCCGAAGACCATCTGAAATGGGGTGGCGTTGAGTACCGTTTTGTAGGCAACTCGATAAGCCCAAACAGCATGATGAAGTTGTTTGTCCCAATCAAAGCGTTTATTATTTACCAGTTTTGTCAATATGTTACAGAGGATCTTATTGGTGCTCTCGGCTTGTCCGTAAGCTTGTGGGTGATAAGGGGCAGACTTCTTATGTATCACCAAGAATTCTTGGAGAAGATTTTCAATGACCTCATTCAAGAAGTGTGTGCCTCTATCGCTCACTAACTCTATTGGTAGCCCATATCTCGTGAACACATTCTCGAATAAGAACTTAGCCGTAGTCTGAGCATCATTCTTTGTTGTGGCTTTCACTTGTACCCACTTTGTAAGGTAATCTGTGGCTACAATAATATACTCTGCATGGGAGTTTCTAGCTGGGGGGTTAATAGGACCTATGAAGTCTATGCCCCACTTGGAATATGCACGCCCTCCCATCATTGGCCTCAAAGGCATCTCGTCTTTCCTAACTGGATATTGTGCACGTTGGCATGTGTCACATTTCTTCACATAGGTATGAGCATCCATATGAAGAGTGGGCCACCAAAGTCCTGAGAATAGAATGGTCTTGATCACTCGGTCAGGACCAAAATGTCCACCTGCAACACCACTGTGTGTAGTCTCTAAGACCTTTATATAGTCTGATTCATGAACGCACAATCTTAAGTAACCATCTTTGCCTCTTTGGCATAGGTTCTCTCCTACTAAGGCATAGCCTTGAGCCTCTTGCTCCATGCTTCGTCTTCTTGCTAGACTAGCCTCTTTGGGTAATCTTCCCGATCTCATAAACTCTACCAATGGAGCACTCCAATCAGGAATTAATGACACTTGATAAAGGGTGGCATGCTCTATTGGTGGTCTCTCTCTGCACATTGGACAATTCTTAATCCACTCATGTATTTCTTTGTCCATGCTAGGCCAATACACTCCTAAACGTTTTAGATTTTGCAATGTTCGTTGTTTAGAATAGTGATTTCCTAGCAATCCTTCATGGGCTTGTTGCAACCAGCTACTATGTTCATCATCCTCGACACAGCAACCTAATACACCTTCAGTATCTTGTTTGTACATGCTTCCTGCCAATATGTGATCTTTTTGTGATTTTACAATTTCTTCTTGTGATGTTTTCACATTCTTATTTGCAGGTCTGAAAGTGAGGACTGGTACCAACTTATTTGCCCATTTAGGAACAACTTCTAAATTGAACAGATAAGCATCGGGTAATTCATCAGACACTCCTTGTGGTGACTCCCTTGAAGTGATACGAGAAAGGTGATCTGCTCGAAGATGGGTAGGTGACCTGCTCGAAGATGGGTTCTACCTTTCTTGACAACAACTTCAAAGTCATATTCCATTAGTAAGAGGAACCATCTTACTAAGCGTCCAGTATTGCAAGGTTTATTGACCAAATATAACAAAGCTTGATGATCAGTGAAAAACTTGAACTTGTTGGCCAATAAATAGTGTCTAAACTTCTTCACAGCATATACCATGCCTAAGCCCTCTCGCTCAGTTGTGGTATAGTTTCGTTCTGCTGTGGTGAGTTGTCTACTAGCATATGCTATGGGAAAATCTAAGTTTCCTTCCTATGGCGTGATTGGATGCATCCACATGGACATGGAATGGTTTATTCCAATCAGGAGTGGTCAGTATTGGTGCAGTGCACAAACGTTTCTTCAGTTCATTGAAAGAATTCTCGCATTCGTCGTTCCACTCAAAATTAGACAACAAGGCATAAAGGGGTCTAGCTATGATCGCGTACATGTGGATAAACCTATGGTAATATCCACAATGGCCCATAAAGGCTTGTACCTCCTTAACATTCCTTGGCCTTGGCAACTCTGCTATGGCTCGTACCTTATCTTCATCTGTTGAGATTCCATTCTTAGAAACAATATGACCTAAGATTTTACCTTGACGCACCATGAACACACACTTTTCTGGGTTCAGACACACTCGATATTCTCTACACTTGTTGAAGATTTGTCTGAGCTCAGGGATGTGAAATCTTCTTTCTTGGGAATGAACACATAAATCATCCACATACACTTCTAAGCTCTTCCGCAAGAACTCTTTGAAGACATGACACATGAGCCTTTGGAATGTTGCAAGTGCATTGGCGAGCCCAAATGGCATCACACGAAATGCAAATATTTCCCACTCTGTGGCAAAAGCTGTTTTGTGTTGATCTTCTGGGGCAATGGCTACTTGATTGTAACTGGAAAATCCATCAAGGAAGCTATAAACTTCCTTGCCTGCAACACGCTCCAATAGGTGTTCCATGATTGGAAGTGGATAACTATCTCTGATCATAGCAGCATTAACTTTTTTAAGGTTAATACACACTCGCAACTTTCCATTCTTCTTGGGCACCACTACAATGGGGGACATCCATTCAGTATGCTCAATCTCATAGATGAATCCAGCTTCAATCAGCCTATCAATTTCTTCTTTTATTTTGGCTGCATATGTATCATTATATGTGTAGGGCTTCTGTTTGGTGGGCTTTGCATCAGCAGTCATGGGGATAGTATGAGAGCAAATTCTTGGATCTACCCCTTTCAAGTCTTTATAGTGCCATGCAAACACATCCCTATATTCCCTTAATAGAGCTACGAGCTCCATTTCTTCTCTTGCACTTAGGTCATCTCCTATATATGTGCATCTCTCTTCGTTCTCTTCAATGGTCACTACAATTTTCTTGGTCTTTTCTTTATTATCATATGATTCTCCTATGATGGCCTCTCTCTTAGGCATTCGTACCAAAATTTTGTGGTCGTCAACTTCATATTTCTTGAAGTTTTCTGGTACTTCAAACAATGATTCCTCCTCTTCTTGTTTCACTGCTTTTCTTCTCTTTTTCTTTTGACTGTTTGAGGTCTTTCAAAATGACCGTCGGCCATTTGAAGCTTCATTCTAGTTGTTCTTAATGTGGGTTTGCCCCATTGCTTCCACAAGGAGGTGGTCACAATAGCAACACCAGCACCTAAATCTATGATCGCTTTGGTTGTGTAACCTTGGTAGGTGATTGGAAGATAAGTATTACCTTCTTCACCCTCACACATGTCCCCTATTTTGTCTAGAGGTATCTCTGGAACTTTTTGCTTAGAGCCTATTTTTGGCTTATTGGAATCAAGTTCTGGAACCTGATCCTTCACATGATTCCATAGCTCAGGTTTTTCTTTGAGCAGCTCTTCTACAGTGAGATGACATTGAACCTTAGTGTTCTTCAGGACATCAGGGTTCCTTAGGACCACTGAGTCTTCATGTCTAGCCAGTATTGTGGGAGCTCTGATCTGAAGAGATTCAGATTCCCATGGGCCTGGAAATTGAGGCAGTTCTTCTAAGGTATTAGATTCAAAATCTATCCTTTTGTCTTCTTGTTGCTCGACTTGATCTCCGTAAATGGATGGAATGTCTTGGGGAAATTGATCATGAAGATCATCAATCTCGGGAATAGGAGGGGAATTACCCTTCTCCTTGGCCCATTTCTCTTCTTGTATTTCCCGCAAGAACTCTTGAGAGTACTGTTGAATTGAAGGAGGTATTCCAGCATCCGTGGAATTAGGAACATAAGCTCCCATTGATGGTGAGCTTCCTCTTTCAATAACTGGTTGAGCCTGTGGAGGTAAAGAAACTTGTGGTTTGTTTACCAATTGCTCTAATCTTTCTAGTAAGCCTTGGAAATGCAAATCTGTTTTGACAGAGTTTGTCTTATTGAACTTTTGACTAGTCTCAAGTATAGCTTGAGCTTGTTCTACCATTTTCATGCACATTTTCATTCTTTCAATCTCTAAATCTGCTCTAGGGTAACTCTTGTCTATGTTTGCAGCTGTTGGCCCTTCTTGAAGTCGAGCCTGGTAGGCCTTGAACATCATGTCTAAGCCTTCTAGGGTTGGATCTGCAAGAATAGACCCTGGCTGCGGTCTATTTACAATGGGTGGTGGGGTGGGATGAGGTGGAGTAGATGGAGTTTTGGCATGCGAAGGGTTTTGAGATGCAATGTCTTCTATTTTTGTTTTTGCATCTTTCAAGCTTTCTTCTAGTTTCGATAACTTTTTATTCCACTTGCGATTGGCCTTCTCTCTGGTATCCTTCCATGTTCTTGTTTTTTGCTTGCTAGGTTCTCCCGGTTCACTCGACTCCGATTGCTCTGCTGGTTTATCTTGTTTCAAGGCTTGTGCTCTAGTGATAGCTTGTATAGGAGCCACATTACTGCTACTTGAACTAGAATCCGCCACTAAGCCTACCACATTAATGGGTGTAATCTTGGGTGCACTGGAGGGGTTTCTTTGACAATCTCTGGAAAGATGGTCTTTGCCACATTCAGGACAAAAAGCTTGTATTGTGATAGCCTGACCTTGACTCGGAGATGGTGGGTGGGGACAATCACGAAGGAAATGGTCACCCTGACATCTGAAACAAGGTCCTCTAGGGGCTTGTGGTCTCCCTTGTCTCAATTGGGGCCTAGGGTTAGCATTGGTGTACATGATATTGGAGTATTCAGGCTCCCAATTTTGTTCCATAGGTGGTGCCTCATATTGATATGGGTAAATCTCACTATATTCAGGTGACTCTGTGTAATAAGCATGTGGACTACCTTCATGGGAGTAGTCTGAACTATGAGCATGAGAGTCATTATCTGGTATCAATGGGGTTAGTGGCACAAATGCTCTATTTGGATTTTCCTCTCCCACATCATACTTGATTGGAATCACTCTTTTAGTATGGGGAAACCAGCAGGTGGCTCAGGAACTGCCCATCTACAATCACCAGAAGGTCCCTATAAGACACAATTGGAATATATTCGGACCAACCAATTAGGTGCTCGCATCTATGAGGATGGCCTGAGGTGATCAGTGGTCCAACTCAAAAATCCAGATCAACCCTTTGGACTTGAACATCCAGTGGTCAAGTTCGAAGAGGGTTCATACATTGATAAGGAAGGAACCATGTATGTGGTCACCAACCTACCAGATAGGACTGATGAGTTTGGAAATATTATTCCTGAGAATGAGATAGGAGACCTAGAACAAGGAAATGTAGGACAAGGACCCCAGACTCCTAGAGGTAAGTCAGTTTTGACCAGGGTGATCACTCCAGATTGGATCCCTCAAGACAACAAAAGCATAGAACTATTCTATAGTCATCATCTACGACTTCAAGGATCCAGAGATACCAGACAAAGTTGTCTACCTGGATAACACGTCAGAGAAAATTTTCTTGGTAACAAAACATGATAGACATGCATATACTTGGAAGAGTGAATTGATTTTCCCTCCACCAAGATCCAATGTTTCCCATGGCCTCCAAGGAGTAGGATCATCCCAAGCTCATGAAGCCCAGAGAGAAAGAACTAGAGAGAGACCTGAGGTAAGTTTTGCACACACGGTGGGAAGAAATAGAGCAGGATTTGAAAATGAAAGACCTGAAAGAGAGAGACATCAAGCACATAGGCAACAAAGAGATGAACATGATTTTCCATTGCCTAGACCCCGAGAGCACACAAGAACCCTTAGACCCACTCAAGTGATCAAGGCAATGAAGAATTATTTTGACGGGTCAGGAGATCCTTATGATCATGTGGTTGAGCTCAAACAAGTGTTAAGAGCTGAACAGGTTGAGGATTTATTCACCCAATACGAGGCAATTGGTTTGACTCTTAAGGGCACTGCCTTGGCTTGGTTTCAACCATTGAGTAGTCGCAAGTATCACGATATAGGTCAGCTACTAGACGAATTCATTGTAGAATTTTCCAAGAGTGGTATCAGACATAACACATCATCTTTGATCCACAGTTTCAAGCAGACACCCCAAGAAACAGTGTGACTAGCACGTAGAAGGTTCAGACAGTACCTAGAAAGGTGCCCTGCTCCAGAGTTACCCACACCAGCCAAACAAGTGGCTTTGTTCTTAGATGGCTTACTGAGCACAAAGTTAAGATCATATGTGTACTTGAAAGAGCCCAGATCCATAGAAGAGTGTGTGCGGACGTGCATTGACATAGAAGATAACTTGGGTGAGGAGTTAGGATTGTCCAAACTCTATAATGATTCTGATAGTTCTACTAGTCATACTTCCAAAATCTCCACAGAAATAGATGAGATAGCTGAGCAAGTTGCCAAGAAGCTGGGAGTCCAAAATAGACAAACACAAAGAGTCACTCCATTGAATCGGTGTTATACTTGCGGAGGCGACCACATGGCTAATGTATGCCGAATGCAAAATCAAAACATTAGAGAAAGGAATGATCCATATTGCACTATTGAGAGAAAATACACGAACCACATGGCTCAAGATTGTCCCTACAATAGGCAGGCTGTTAGACAAACTTATCAACAACCTTACCAACAAGGTAGGTATCAGAACCAATACCAACAGCTTGAGCTACACACCTACACTTTTTGCAAACAGGGTTGCATTCATCTCAAGAATTTTCACATTTAGGGTGAACATCCTACCCACTTTGTTTCATTTGGAAATGAATCTTCCATTCTATTTGTACTCTTCTATATATAAACCATCAACATTAAACCTGACATATAATCCATGGTCAACCATTTGTCCAATAGAAACAAATTCTTTTTTGTGTTTGGAACATATGGCAATATGTTTTACCTTCTCCTCTTCCATCGATAGTGATATGTTTCTTATATGCTCAATAGAATGTGATGTGTTATCACCCGTTTCAACAAATGAAGGAACATACAATTTTTGCAAACTACTAAACAATTTTGCATGATTGGTCATGTGATTTTGAAGCACTTGAATCAACATACGAGACATTACCATTCAAGTTTGAAACATCAGTAGACATTGTATTTATGACGTGATGTTGGACCATGAATTCTTCAAATCATCTGCACTTATGGGTGCATAGTTGTTTTGTTGCCTTTTGTAATTTTAATTCTTCAACCTGCAATCACACCCAAAGTGACTAAGTTTACCAATACATAAACCACACGGCTCAAGATTGTCCCTACAATAGGCAGGCTGTTAGACAAACCTATCAGCAACCTTACCAACAAGGTAGGTATCAGAACCAATACCAACAGCCATATTATACGACACAACAGCAGTATATCAGGCACCATATAGGCTGCAACTAGTCCTAGGAAACCAACCACCAGCTCCTGGCAATGTGATTCCAGTTAAGTATGTAGTGGCAGAGGAGAACCTTAATAGAGCGTCAGTGCCACTAACCCCGTTGGTCTCAAAAAATGACTCTCATGCTCATAGTTCATACTACTCCCCATGAAGGTAGTCCACAAGCTTATTACACGGAGTCACCAGAGCATAGTGAGGCTTATTCTTATCAATATGAGACACCACTTATGGAACAAAATTGGGAGTCAGAATACTCCAATGTCATGTACACAAATCCCAACCCCAGGCCCCAATCGAGACAAGTAAGACCACAAGCCCCTAGAGGACCATGTTTTAGATGTCAGGGTAACCATTTCATTTGTGAATGTCCCCTCCAGAGAACATCACAATACAAGGCTTTTGTCCTGAGTGTGGGAAGGAACATCTCCCAAGAGAATGTCTTAGGAACCCCTCTAGCATGCCCAAGGTTACACCCATTAAAACAAACAAAGAAGAAATTGTGAGATCACAAAAATATCAAATATTGATAGGAAGCATGTACAAACAAGATACAGAGGGTGCACTAGCTTGTTCTGTCGAGAACGATGAACATAATAGTTGGTTGCAACAAGCCCATGAAGGATTTCTAAGAAGTCACTATTCTAAACAACGAACGTTGCAAAATCTAAAACGTTTAAGAGTTTAATGGCCTAGTATGGACAAAGAAATACATGAGTGGATCAAGAATTTTCCAGTGTGCCAGAAGAGACCCCCAGTAAAGCATGCGACGCTTTATCATGTATCATTGATTCTAGATTGGAGTGCTCCATTGGTAGAATTTATGAGATCGGGAACCTTACCCAATGAGACTAGTCTAGCAAGAAAACGAAGCATGGAGCAAGAGGCTAAAGAATATGCCTTAGTAGGCGATAACCTATATCGAAGAGGAAAAGATGGTTACTTAAGACTATGCGTTCATGAATCAGACTATTTGAAAGTCTTAGAAACCGCACACAACGGTGTTGTAGGTGGACACTTTGGGCCTGATTGAGTAATTAAAACCATTCTATTCTCAAGACTTTGGTGGCCCACTCTTCATATGGATGCACATACCTATGTGAAGAAATGTGACACATTCCAATGTACACAATATCCGATCAGAAAAGATGAGATGCCTTTGCGGCCAATGATGGGAGGACGTGCATTCTTGAAGTGGGGTATAGACTTTGTAGGTCCTATCAACCCCCCAGCCAGAAACTCCCATGTCGAATACATTATTGTAGCCATAGGTTACCTTACAAAGTGGGTAGAAGTCAAAGCCACAACAAAGAATGATGCTCAAACAATGGCTAAGTTCTTATTTGAGAATGTGTTCGCCAGATATGGGTTACCAATAGAGTTAGTAATGATAGAGGCATGCACTTCTTGAATGAAGTCATTGAAAATCTTCTCCAAGAATTCTTGGTGATACATAAGAAGTCTACACCCTATCATTCACAAGCTAATGGACAAGCCGAGAGCACAAATAAGATCATATGTAATGTATTGACAAAATTGGTAAATAATAAATGCTCTGATTGGGACAAACAACTTCATCATGCTATTTGGACTTATCGAGTTGCTTACAGAACAGTACTCAATGCCACCCCATTTTAGATGGTTTTCGGACAGAATGTTATGCTACCGTTAGACTTTCTGATCCCAGTTTTAAAAGTAGCACAAGAACATGATTGGAATGGATATGAGTTGTCCTCTAGGATCTTTGACCTAGAATGTTTAGGTGAGACAAGGCTACGAGTGGCAACAAGCATCTATGCTGCAAAGAAAAGACAAAAGGCATACTTTGACGCACACATCAAGGATAAGGGATTGAAAGAGGGAGACCTAGTGTTGTTTATACACTAAAGCAACATGCCCACAAATTGGAGAAGTGAGGATATGGACCCATGATCATTAATAGAATCTCCACTAGTGGTGCAATTCAATTGGCCACTCTAGAAGGTGACATCTTGCCAAACTATATTATTGGATGCTGAGTCAAGCTATATCAAGAACCTCGTACAGAGGATATGTTAAGCAGACTCAACACGGCCAAGAAGCGAAAAGAAGAAGAGTTGAGAGTTAGAGAAGAAGCATATGCAAAGGCTAGAGAGCGCATTAGGCAAAATAAGTTAAGGTGATTAGGCCTAGATGTCAACCTGAAAGCCCCAAAATATCACATGGACATGTGCCAAAAATTGGGCATAATTACTCCTCAAATAATCGACGGACACCCCTTTGTGACTGTAGAGGTAGGATGAGGAAAGAGTGTAAGGAGTGTGAGGGCATTGGTTGACTCAGGTGCAGCAAGTAGTGCAGTTACACCTTCATACTGCCAAGACTTGCAATTGAACATGAAGCCTATAGAAGCCTATCTCATACGTTTGGGAGGTGTGGAAACCCCTTGTTTGGACGAGGTGGAACTTCCCATCCACCTTCAAGATGTTCCAATGAAAGTCAATGCTAGTGTGTCACAATGAGGACCTTACACAGCCACTTGTCTTAGGTCAAGATTGGATTTATGATCATGTAGTCAACTTGAACCTAAGAAGTCAACTTCTTCAAGTTTGGGTACAGGAACAATGCATTACATTAGAATTAGAGAATTTCATGCTCACAAATCAAGATGTTACATATTCTCTCAGTTCTTATAAGCCTAATCTTAGAGAAGAAAATTCTATGTACATCAAAAGCTCTTTGATCCAGGAGGACTCAATCAAAGAAGAACAGTCTTAAATGTGAGCAGGTCTTTCCTCTTTTTCAAAGATTAATGCAGCCACAACAATTCAATCAAAGGGGAAAGTGAACTTGTACAAGACAACTGCTAGATCAAAGAGTTAAAAGAGTTTATGAAGAAATTAGTTCCGGGAATGAAGTAGATCTGGGTACGAAAAGGAGCGGAACCACCAGCCTTGCCAACACACTTCCCACCGAGGCAGGCCAACCATGCGAATAGAAGAACCAAGCAATAAGGACAAGCTCCACCATAAGAAATCCAAAAAATTTGGGTGCCTAAGAAATTAGCTATAGCTCAAAAAGGACAATTACACATGTGGGTACCCAAGAAGCTCTTACATGCACAACAATCTATGATCTCTCACACAAGAAACACCTCAACAAAGAAGCCAAGGAGAAGCAAGGTTCAAAACCAAGTAGAGAGACCAAAAGAAGATCAAAACACCTCTTCGGCAATAGTAGGAAGACATGCAAAGAGGGTATGGGTTTGGAAGCCAAAAGTACTAGTAGCCTCCACATAACCAAAGAGCCAACCACACTGGACACCAAAATTCAGAAAGCATCCAAAGATGAAGAGGCCTGAGGTGATCTCTACAGGGCCAAATACTATTCTAAAATGGATCCCAATAAGGAGGATTACATCATTTTTAGATCCAATTGACACCTCCAAACAAAGATTGCATCAAGTCTGCAAGTAACATCAGAAGCCTCGACCAACAACACCCATGTGCCTTTGGCATAACCCTGTCTTTTGCACCATTCAGGTCATGCATTTCCAAAGTATACATTAATATAGGGCCACACTATGCGGTTGTGCATAGACACAATTGAGAAATCCCAAGCACATGAGACACATTTGACATATGTAAAATGTTTTATTGCTACTAACCACCTTATTCTTGTTTTATGCCATCGTTGCTTTCACCAAAAAAAAGGGGGGGGAGGGGGGGGGGGAGGGGGGATAAAGAAAGAGAGAAGAAGAAACAGGATCACGCCCTCAAAGAATTGCATGAATGAATGATCAACAAGGACATCTATCAACACTGAAAGAGAAGCCAATGGTCACCAACCATGAGGGGGGTACAACATGAAGAGCTAAATGTCGACAGGCCTTTCACCATGGTAGGAATTGTCTACTTTGGCGACACAATAACCATGATAGATTAGAAAACCTCTTCGTCAACACACCCTTGAGCACTTAGCTCAAGACCCAACTTCTTGCACCATATTTCTTCCAATGCATTCCCAAAGTAAGCATGCATAGGGCCACATTACAAGGCCGTGCACAAG
Source organism: Ceratopteris richardii (assembly GCA_020310875.1). Taxonomy (NCBI): domain Eukaryota; kingdom Viridiplantae; phylum Streptophyta; class Polypodiopsida; order Polypodiales; family Pteridaceae; genus Ceratopteris; species Ceratopteris richardii. The sequence goes on along the minus strand of CM035426.1, from coordinate 112,600,510 downwards.
GCACATTCTTTTTTCAACCCATGCACTAATGCACTCACCCATTAGTCATTATGGGTCACGAGTACTTGGCATGAAAACTATGAAAGTCAGCTTTGAAAGAGCCAGAGCACATCAAGGTGACAATAGCAAGAGCAAGGAAGCAATCTACCACCAAGAGCTACTCAAAATCAACCTTGACAACCTCTTCTGAGTAGCTCACAATTTTTGAAAGCTCACAAAGACACCATCAAGCTAGAATACCACGAAGAAGCACATACAAAGGGAGTACAACTTGCAAAAGATAGTCAAGAAAAAATGAAGAACAGGATAATAGATCCTAGGACACGGACACTACCACTCAAAGTACTACATGGAACAACCACTACAACAAGGGTCTTTCAGGGATGACAGACTCGAGAGGGGGTGGAGTGTTGACAGTCAAGATCAAGCACAAGCATGGAAGCACATCAATGAAGTGGACACACAAGAAGAAGGAGCAAGTAGGGAGCTCCAAGAAGCACATGTCAAATTTTCAAAAGAAATCCCTACAAAAATAGTGATTTTTATCACTTAAAACCATTTTAAATACCACTTTCCATTTTTGCAACTCCATTTTGTTCAAGTTGAGGAGTCCTTGAGCTTGAGGAGCATTAGAAGTATCATCGTACCACTCTTCATAGTTTTTAGACTCCGTTTGAGCCCTCAAATAAGCCCTGGAACCTAATTTTTAACTAGGCATGACACTAGGTCTGGACAGGCCCTAAACCACTCAAAAAATTATAAAAAGGGCTGGAGAGCTCATTTTTGGGGTTAGCTTGTTGTAGATTTGAGCTTTGTAAGAGATTTATTTTGTAATCTAAGTCCTTCCATTGTTCCACTCTTTGCTCTTACCTTGTGCATGTGTGTGTGTATGTGTGTGCATGCTTGTGTGCTTTCACTCACGCACTTGTGCCATCACTTGCTCACGGTCTTCATACCGGTCCTCACGTCTCCACGGATTGACAATTATGAGGTGAATCTCATCATGTTGGTACTTACCATTGTGCTAGAGTGATAGCCCTTTAGGGCAATAGGTGTATATACAAGCCGAGGGAAAAATCTCCTAAAGAGGGGAAAAAGTGCCCTGGTGGTCCTAGAGTGTTCACACACATCACTACCTAAATATATCAACAAGTCCTCCCTAGAGTGATGTAGTGAACAAGGAGCTAGCACTCATGTATAAGGAAGTGCCAAGCTATGTGGAATCAATCCACAAAAGGAAGTAAGCCCAAAGCTTTGCAAGAGCTTCAAACTTCTCCCTAGGCAGGCCTTCGTAAAAAGGTCTGCAATGTTCTCCTGCGTGGGCACATATGCCAAGCTGATCTCCCCAGCAGAGAAACTCTCCTTGACATTATGATAATGCACCTCAATGTGCTTAGTGCAAGCGTGGAACACAGGGTTTCTCACAACTATCAATGCACTTCAATTGTTATTGAAGATGGTGGTGGTAGAAGATTGACCAATACTCAAATCAGCCATAAGGCCTCTAAGCCACACACACTCAATAGTCGCTGTGAAAGCTTCCCTATACTTAGCCTCACAACTAGAAGTGGCTACAGTAGGATGCTTCTTGCTCAGCCAAGATATGCATGAGCTACCAAGCATGAAACAAAAACCACTAGTGGACACACGAGTCTCATAGCACTAGCCCAATCACTATCAGATTAAGCATGCAAATCTGGATGTAGTTATCCCCCTTTAGGAGAAGACAATCCAAGTAGCCAGGTACCACTCATGTAGTGAAAGATGCGCTCAACCGCCTACCAATGCTTGACACCTGGGCAATGCATAAACCTACTCATTTGTGCAATAGAAAACTAAATATATGGTCTTGTAATGCATAAATAAATCAAGCATCCAATAGCTTGTTGATAGAGAACAACATCAAATGCATCTCCTGCATCATGAAGACACAATCGTAAACCTCTCTCCATAGGGGTGGCAATCGATTTAAAGTCTTCAAGGCCAAAACACTCCAATAATGTGTCAATATATTTCATTTGACACAAAGCCATTCCACCATCAACATGCATAAATTGAATGCCCAAATAGTGATGCAAATTCCCCAAATTAGACATCTCAAATGAGGCATGCAAATCAGCAATATGCATGTCATGAGGACCCGTGAACAGCATGTCATCAACCTACACAACAATTATCAGAAGCACATCATGAGCATGCTTAACATACAAGCTGCTTTCAATTCGACTATTCTCAAAACCATGTGCAATCAGATAGGCATGTATCTTTTCATACCAAGCATGTGGTGCTTGCTTTAAACCATATAATGCCTTCTTTAACCTGCACACCTAGTTTTCATGTCCTTTCTACACAAAGCCATGGGGCTGAAGAACATACACTTCTTCATGCACGTCACCTTTTAGAAATGGTGTTTTAATTTCCAACTGATGTACATTCCAACCATGATGAGCTATAAGTGCACAGATGCTATGAACAGTAGTCATTCGGCAAGTAGGAGCAAAGGTTTCATCAAAATCAATGCCTCTTTCCTATGAATAACCCTTTGCAAAAGGCAAGTCACATAAAGACCAGATACCATTTTCATGATAGCATCATATGCAGATTGCATTGCAGCCATCCAATGTTCAGAATTTTGTGCTTCATCAAAGGAAATAGGTTCAGTCTCATCACAGAGACTAGATGCATCCATAGCATAGCAATCTGATGCAAAAGAGGCACTATGAGAGCCTGAAGGAGTATGATATGATAAAGCTGCATCAAATTTATTGTCACGCAAAGTCTGCACTAGCCATTTTGGCATAGTTTTTTCCTGGTCAATATCAGCTCTCTCATCAACAAGTGCATCATGTAAATCTACATTAGAAATGGAATGATTGGCATCATCACATGAAACCTGCAATGGCTGAGAAGTTGTCGCATTAGGATCAGCACCATATTGTCCACCTGTAAAAAGAGGCAACAAAATATTATACATGTCTTTGGAGCTAACAGATGTCTCCTTCGTACATGAAAGTAAAGGTTGAATAGCATCTTCCACAAAAACAACATCACGGCTAACCAAAATGCGTTTAGTCTATGGATGATAGAGACGATAGCCTTTGCTTTCAAAACTGTACCCAACAAAAATACATTTTACTACTTTATCATCCAATTTTCTATGATGTTGTTCAGGCACTATTGCATATATCAAACAACCAAAAACACATAGATGAGCAACAAATGGCTTGCGACCATGCCAAGCCTCATATGGAGTGATAGACTGTAGCGCTTTAGTGGGATACCTATTAAGTACATATGTTGCACACATGATAGCCTCAAGCCAGAAAGTATGTGGTAAAGCTTGACTCTTGACCATACACCTCGCCATCTCCATGAGTGACCTATTCTTCAGTTCAGCAACTCCATTTTGTTGAGGTGTATACGGCACTCTACACTGATGTTTTATCCCATGTTCAACCAAAAATACATTTAAGTCAAAAGACATATATTCCATCCTCAATCATAATGGAGCGTGCCCATTTTACATGCTGATAGATTTTCAACCAAAACCAAAAATTGTTTGAAGCACATAAACACTTCGAACTTTGCTTTGAGTGGATATACCCATGCATGCCTAGAAAAATCATCAATGAAAGTCATGAAGTAAAGATAGTTTCCAAAAGAAGGTGTCTGCATAGGACCACAGACATCACTATGTACAAGTTGCAATTTTTTACTAGCCCGAACTCAACCATCTTTTGGACAGGAGGAATCCTACATTTTGCCCAAAATACAGCCTTCACATACATGTTTACCGGGTGCCTCAAGTTTGGGCAAAGAGGACACCATTTCAGATTTTTGTAAGCATAGCAAACTAGCAAAATTCAAATGACCAAAGCATGCATGCCAAAGCTTTGCATCGAACATAGCCTGAGAATCATGTATTGCACATGTTGAATCATTCACAAATCTTTCATAGTCTATGAGCTTATACAATCCACAACATAAAATGCCAGAAGCAATAATCACGTTGCCATTTGACAAATCATGAACTGTACACCTATCATCAACAAATTTCACAACCAAGCCACTTTTGGCTCAAGTCGAAACTGATAATATATTCTTCTTGATCCCTGACAGCAATAAAGCATCTAACAAAGTGAAAGAACTACCATTAGTAGTAGTTAGAATGATCTTACCAACTCCCATAATAGGATAAGAGGAGTTGTTTGCACATGTAACAGTATTCCCTATAGGATCAGGCTTGAGTGAAGAGAAGAAAATGCACTGCAAGGTAATATGGTTAGTAGCCCCACTATCAAAGTACCAAACATCTGAGTCTACTAGAGACATGCATTGCTCATGAGAAGATGGGTCAAAACTGCAAACAATAGTAAATGCCCATTCTTCATCCTACACAAGATTAGCAGATGTTGTTTTCTGTGTGGAGGCCTTTGCAACAACCATTCTAGCCTCCTTCTTCTTTGCCTCTTTATCAGCCAGTTTTGGACAGCTCTTAACATGATCATTTGCTTTATAGTATTTGCAAAACAATTTTTGCTTTTCTGATTTCTTCTTATATTTGACTTCCTTCTTTGAATGTGTAGCATTTGCAGATTTTTGTTTACTAGAAGAAGAGCTCCATTTTCCTTTGCCCTTCTGACTAGCCAGGAAAGCTTGATCTGCAACACACATAATAGACCTATTCTGCCAGGAGTGATCTTCCTACAACAAAACAGAAACTAACTCTTCAAATGTTAAGGCATTTGGATTGCCTTTCATCATCAAACGAAGAGTAGAAGCAAAATTGTGATATGAGTTGGGAAGAACATTCAGAATAGTCTCTACAAGTGAACTGTCAGGAAGGACTTCATTAGCAGAAATCAATTGTTCCTTTAAATCCTTGATCTTTGTCGGAAAATTGTCCATAGAATCACCTTCATTCATGTGCTCACTCTCCAACTATTTTCGGAGGTAAGCAACACCAGCCTCACTCCTAGCCGGGTAAAATGTGGTAAGTGTTTCCCAAGCATCCTTGGCTATTCTACAAGAGCGAATGTGATGAATAATGGCATGTTTGACAGAAAAATCTATCAATGCATGTGCCTGAGCATCTCTTCCCTTCCAAGGAATTTGCTCTATAGTAGGTGCAACAAAAACAGCAGCACGAATAGGAATCTATAGAATATCACCATCTTCAACACCATCTGCATCAGCTGTAGTACCTATATTTGCAGTGTATTTGCACGTATAATGTGAAGCCTCTCAATGATTCCCCTTCATTTTGGGAATCTCCTCTGGTCCTCTTCAAAGTTCGGTTGTCTAGAGCTCTGTGCACATGGAGAATGAAGTGAGTTCACTCCGCCCAGCCACGTACTTCTTCTTGATTATATCTCTCTCTCACTTACCATAATAATGAGTCCCTTATGGCTCTACACATGGTGCCACATGGCACTCATGTGTGAATCCATCTAAATGGGTTAAGAGGTGGTTCACACCTCTCCCAAAGGATTGACTCGATATAACATTTACTTCCCCTTAACTCCATTTTTGTCCTCAAAAATGGTACTAGAAGGTCTAAGGAAAGAGATAATCAATGAAATAGTACTCCCACTAAATCCCCATGTATAGAAATACATGGTCATGTCTCTGTGCTATTTCCCCATATCCTTCCCCTTAAGAAGACTCTTGGAAAGGTAAGTTAAAGTTGGGAAACCGTCTCTGAAGGGTGCTAACCCGCTCCCATGTGGCACTATCTTCTGAACTATCTTTCCACTTTACTAGACACTCTTTATACAAGTGACTTCTCGTCCGTTTCTCATGAGTGCATAGTATGCTCTCAGGCTCATGTGGAATAGATTGAACAGAAATAGACTCTACTACCTCACTATCTAGAATGAGGTTGTCAGATTCACCCAGCCTTTTCTTAAGCCGGCTAACATGAAAAACTCGATGGATTTGACTATTCTCTGGAAGTTGGAGTTGGTAAGGCATATTTCCTATCTCTTAAGTATTTGGAAAGGTCCACAATACCTAGGAGATAGTTTTGGATAGACCCTGTCTTCATGGTTTCAGACCTAGAAGGAACTCTAAGATAGACCTGCTCTCCTACCTCAAAGTTGATATCTCTCCTTTGAGGGTCAGCATAGGCTCTAGCTCTATCCTGAGCTCTCCTAATGCTGTCCTTAGCAAGTCTAAGCATATCGTTCATCTCTTCCAAGAAGTCCTTTGCAGCTTGAACTTTCTCATTCTGTAAGCCTACTGCATAAGGAGCTCTTGGTTGAAACCCATACATAAGCATAAATGGACTATGCCCAATGGAAGAGTGTTTGGCACTATTATATGCAAACTCTACTATAGGTAAGTAAACTTCCCAATTAGTTTGCCTTTCATTCACATATGCTCGAAGCATATCCTCTAGGATTTGGTTAACCTCTCTGTTTGCCCATCTGACTATGGATGCTCGGCCATACTCATGCTAAGTTTCGTATCCAACCTTTTGAAGACTGCTCTCCAAAAGTGGCTAGTAGACTTCCTATCCGATCAGAAACTATGTCCAAAGGAAGACCATATAACTGATATAGGTTCTCCACAAAAAGTCTAGCCAACTCTGGTGTCTTCACTGTAGTACGTGTCGGAATAAACCTAGCCATTTTGGTTAACCTATCCACAATTACCCAGACAGAGTCATGCCCTCTCTGTGTCTTGGGTAATCCGACTATAAAGTCCATGGAGATACTCTCCCACTTCCCATTAGGAATATCCAATGGGTGGAGTAGTCCTCCAATCCTCAATCTCTTAGCTTTGTTGACCTGGCATTTAGTGCATTTAAACACATACTCAAGGACGTCCTTATGAAGTCCAAGCCAATAAAACTCCCTTTTAACAAGATCATAAGTCTTGTTAACTCCTAGGTGTCCCGCACTAGGTGTGTCATGACACTCATACAAAATATGTCGTCTCATCTCAAAATCTCTAGGGACACACACCTTACCTTTGTATAACAGATATCCATCATGGACACTGTAATTCTTCCACCTGAATCCTTCTTGGGTACCCATCGATACTCCATCCTCACTGGAAACCCGTATATCATGATCCCCATTCTCAATGGCTTCCCAAATCTCGGAATATGCAGGATCAAGCCTACATTTTCCTCTAATGGACTCAAGTAGCTCACTAGTGATTTGAGTAAATCTCAATCCATTGAGCATAGGCATGTGGCTAAGTGAATCAGCCACTACATTAAACTTTCCCTTCCTATACCTAAGCTCATAATCAAAATCCTGAAGGGTCTCTGCCCATCGGGCCTTAAGACCTTTAAGGTATGTTTGATTAGAGAGCCACTTAATGCTCTCTTGATCAAACACTATCGTAACTTTGGCACCATATAAATAATGACGCCACTTCTTCAAAGCATGGACAATTGCATACAACTCCTTCTCATAAATGGAGTAATTCTTCTGAGCCGGTTCTAGTTTCTTACTCTCAAAAGCTACCAGTCGATCATCTTGTACTAAAACCGCTCCTATAGCAAAATCACTCGCATCAGTCTCAACCATAAATGGTTTGTTGGGATCTGCTATATGTAAAAGTGGAGCCGTAGTAATTGCTAATTTCAACTTCTCCATAGTTTGCTTCTGTTTGTCTCCCCGATGAAAGGCTTTCCCTTTCCCTTTAAGTTGTTCCATCATCGGGACAGCAATCTTGGCATAATTCTTGATGAATCTTTGATAGAAACCTGATAAACCTAGGAAGATCTGTAGCTCTTCCAGGTTCCTTGGGTGTGGCCATTCCATAATAGCCCTTACTTTTTCATGATCCATCTTGATTCCATCCTGGGAGACTATATGCCCAAGGTATCTAACCTCTGTCTTGAAAAATTCACACTTTGATTCCTTAGCAAAAAGTGACTTTTCCCTTAGCACTTGAAATACCTTTCTTAAGTGTTCCAAGTGCTCCTCTTCTAAAGCACTATAGATCAGAATGTCATCCAGAAAGTCTACTACAAGGTGTCCTAGATAAGGCCGTAAAACATTATTCATGAACTTCATGAAAGTGGCACGAGCATTGGTGAGACCAAAAGGCATCACCAAAAACTCATAATGCCCATATCTAGTTCTGAATGCAGTCTTAGGGACATCCTCTGCCCTAATCCTGATCTGATGATATCCTGATCTAAGGTCAAGCTTGTTGGAGCAAGTCTATGACAAGCCTAAGTATTGGCTTGAGTCCCACAAAGTCATAAAAGAAGCTTTAAAATGAAGACTATGTAAAGTTCACTTGTGAACTACCTCTTGTAACTTTTGAAGAGTTTACTTAATGTAAAAGTAAGAGAATCTTAAGTGGTTGAGTCCACTTGATCAAGAATGGAAAGAGGAGCCACGAATTCGTGATTTGTGGCAGGTAGAGAATCAAATCAATCATTGATTGATTGGAGAGTGATTGAGGGAAGTTAGCCTCCCAAACTCAACTATAAATAGATGGCAGTTTTAGTCGTGGTTAGAGAGACCTATGTGAAGACCTCCAAGAGCTGAGCTTTATGCCATATCAAGGTGTGATTACAAGGCACACATATGTATCAGTAAGTCATTGTATTGTACAAGCAATATACTTTCATTTTCATGATTATTTGAGTTCATCTTTCCATGTTCTTGTGAAGTGTACTACTCATTGCCATCACTCTCAGTTTTCTCAGTCAGCTTGCAGAGATGTTTTCTCTGAGCTTGGTGCATCATTTTCAGTGATTTAACTTGGTAAAGTTAGCCCTATAAGTCTACTATATGCTCACAAATTTTCATGTCATTTGGATGTTGCAATCTTCAGTTATGTTCATTTGAAGTCAACACGGTCTGTTCATCTTCACTTCTCTGTCAGGTACCCGACTTTTTCACTCATCTTGTCAGAGCCATTTCTCAGTGGTTACTTATCCACATTCAGTGATTTAAAGCTTGTTGGATTCAACTTACTGTCTAGTATAACCATACAAATTTTCATAATCATTGGATTGCTACATTTTGAGTTATGTTGATTATTCTGCTCACTGGTCTCAAACTGTAGCAGCCCGTGAAAATCGGGATGATGTCATCAATTGTTAAAACTCATTCTCAGTGTGTGGTTCATTATTTTTTATGAGATTACTCTTGAAAGTTAGCTCTTTAAGCTACCTAGACTTCCCCAAGAGGAATTAAGCTAATTGCTGTTGTGCTCAAAGAATTATGTAAAACACTGGACAGGTGTATGAACCAAGAATAGCAAGTTTTCACCTCTGAGCTAACTCCAACTTATCTGTTTTGATCTATCTTTTTGAGAGTGATCTTCCAAGGTACATAGGGTGTCTAATACATCCATTGGCAAGCTAAAAGGGCCCACCATATACTCCTGGAGTTCATTTGGCTGGTGTAGATCAAGGATTTTGCAATACCTCTTCATCTTCAAGCACATACCTATCCATCTCTTCACAAAGCTTGGCAAAATACCTAGCTTGATGTAGCTGATCAAATAGATCTTCCAATCTAGGCATTGGAAAACTATTTTTGATAGTTACCTTATTAAGTGATCTATAGTCTATACATAATCTCATAGAGCCATCTTTCTTTCTAACTAGGAGCATTGGCGATGCCCAAGGTGAGTTACTAGGTTTAATGAAGCCCTTATCTAAATTATCTTGCAATTGCCTCTCAACCTCCTCATGTTGAGAAACACTAAGCCTGTAAGGTAGCCTGCAAATAGGGTTAGTGTTAGTAACAACCTCAATGGCATGGTCAATGTCCCCTCTCTCAGGTGGTAGTCCTCTAGGTAAGTCAGTGGGAAAAACATCTCTATACTCAAACATAAGATCCTTGAAACTTTTAACCACACACTCTTGCAAAAAAGAATAGTAGAAAGTCTTGTTCATATTTTTACATTCCTAGCATGAAAATATACATCAAATGAGCTATCTATACAATGCTCCGCATCATGACTATACAATAAAAACATCTCGTGTACATGCTGAGAATAACAAAGACTATACAACTCTAGTGATGAAATGAGAGGTGCACTAGGTACATCTCTCTCTCCCTTAATACAAACTTTACTTCCATTCTTTTCAAATTCAAGTGTTTTGTTTTGATAGCTGCATTTAAGTGTGTCTCTCAACCCCCATAGCCACTCTCTTCCTAAGACTAGGTCTATCCTCTCCATATTCATAATTTGGAAGTCCATATAATCTGTATAGCCATGCATCTTGACTTCCAAATTGGATACCATAGTATCCCATATCCTCTTATCTTGCCCTTGCATCATGGATACAATGTATTTATGTGCACTGGGTTGCTTGGGAATCTTTAATTTCTTGACCAAAGCATAGTTTATAAAATTATGAGTAGCAGAGTCATCTATCATGACTCGCACCCTGGTCCCATATACACTACCATGCAGTTTAACTAGGTCATGTGGTCCAAACTGTGGTGACCACAATGACTGAGTCAAACAGCAAGTGTGCTCTATATCCTCATGCATCACCTCCACTTCCTTGCAGCTAAAACTGCCATGAATAGGAAGGGTCTGCACTAGGTGGACCGCCTTCTTGCCCTTTTCAGGGGCCGTACTAGACTCTGGTCCCTTCTTCTTTTCTTCCCCCTTCTTGAGTGGACAGTTCCACTATGAATGGCTAGGAGACAGGCACCTAAAGCACAGGTTCTGTCTTTTGGCCCTCTCAAACTGATCTGTGGATAACCTAGGCCCTTGTGATCTTTGCTTTTTAATAAAAACTTTGTTTTTCCCACAAGGCAACTTCTTCTTGAATTTAGTTTGACTAAGAGGCTTGAGGGGTTGTGCAACAGAACAAGGATTACGACCACCACATACTAGAGAGATGACTCTCCTCCCAACCTTATGCCTGTATATATAGCTGCTTGAACTAATGAGGACCACAAATGTAACTAGAGTCCACAAGTGCATGTGCAATCTCCTCCACTCCTTTCATATCCACCACTAGAGTCTATTAGTGGCTGGAGTGATCTCGACCACTACTTTAGTACCTTCCACTAGAGTCCACTAGTGGTTGTTGTACTGACCTCTTGAGTTAAGTCCACTGGACTCAAGTTAACTCACGTTAACTTGAGTTAGAAGGCTCTAGAGCTCTTTGGGCAAAACTCTCTCCCCATGCTCCCCATGGGAGTTGAACCCAAGACCTCCTCCTTCACAACCATGAGACTTAACCACTAGGCTAAGTGGATTACTTGAATATGACAGCACATGACTTATGCTTGAGTCTACTCTTGAGATCTTTGGTCCTACAGACGAGTGACCAAACGGTATCCGATTTCAGATCTGTCTGAAGCCATCGGATCCCTAGATCATAGACTTACTTTATTACATTCTTCCCCCCTTGGGAAAGATTTTCGTCCTCAAAAATAAAGCTATATATATAACTGTAGGCAACCCCCGAGCCTCATGTTCTAAAACTGTAAGCTCTGATACCAATGTAAGGGATTGAACTCACAACCTCTTGGTTAGGAATGTGATGGGCTAACCACTTGCCCCAAAAGCCATGGTTGAGGATTACTTCCTAATCCTCTCTCTTAGGGTGTGGTTCAACCATCTCCTACCAGGATTATGTTACATTCTTCCCCTCTTGAACTCCCTCGGGAATGTACCCTGACCAGCTATGGGACTGGTAGGATGTACCCTGGATGTACCCTGGAAGGATGTACCCTGACCAGCTATGGGACTGGCAGGATGTACTCAATCAAGTTCCATCCAAGGATTCCCAAGGAATTCACACATTGCAAGCTAGCTCATTGGAAAGTTCGTTCCGAGAGCTTTCCAACGGTATATTACACGCCTCAATCCGACCTACGGATTGGGAGATACACCCCAATCATTGTAAGGTCCATCATTGAAATCGACGCGCGCCTTCCACAAATCCTACCCTTTCACATGGAGGATGCCCAAGCGCCTTTTTTAGAGGCCATTGGGTCATTCCACTTTGCCCAAGCCTACTTCCTAGGCTCTGATACCAATGCAACAGAACAAGGATTACGACCACCACATACTAGAGAGATGACTCTCCTCCCAACCTTATGCCTGTATATATAGCTGCTTGAACTAATGAGGACCACAAATGTAACTAGAGTCCACAAGTGCATGTGCAATCTCCTCCACTCCTTTCATATCCACCACTAGAGTCTATTAGTGGCTGGAGTGATCTCGACCACTACTTTAGTACCTTCCACTAGAGTCCACTAGTGGTTGTTGTACTGACCTCTTGAGTTAAGTCCACTGGACTCAAGTTAACTCACGTTAACTTGAGTTAGAAGGCTCTAGAGCTCTTTGGGCAAAACTCTCTCCCCATGCTCCCCATGGGAGTTGAACCCAAGACCTCCTCCTTCACAACCATGAGACTTAACCACTAGGCTAAGTGGATTACTTGAATATGACAGCACATGACTTATGCTTGAGTCTACTCTTGAGATCTTTGGTCCTACAGACGAGTGACCAAACGGTATCCGATTTCAGATCTGTCTGAAGCCATCGGATCCCTAGATCATAGACTTACTTTATTACATTCTTCCCCCCTTGGGAAAGATTTTCGTCCTCAAAAATAAAGCTATATATATAACTGTAGGCAACCCCCGAGCCTCATGTTCTAAAACTGTAAGCTCTGATACCAATGTAAGGGATTGAACTCACAACCTCTTGGTTAGGAATGTGATGGGCTAACCACTTGCCCCAAAAGCCATGGTTGAGGATTACTTCCTAATCCTCTCTCTTAGGGTGTGGTTCAACCATCTCCTACCAGGATTATGTTACATTCTTCCCCTCTTGAACTCCCTCGGGAATGTACCCTGACCAGCTATGGGACTGGTAGGATGTACCCTGGATGTACCCTGGAAGGATGTACCCTGACCAGCTATGGGACTGGCAGGATGTACTCAATCAAGTTCCATCCAAGGATTCCCAAGGAATTCACACATTGCAAGCTAGCTCATTGGAAAGTTCGTTCCGAGAGCTTTCCAACGGTATATTACACGCCTCAATCCGACCTACGGATTGGGAGATACACCCCAATCATTGTAAGGTCCATCATTGAAATCGACGCGCGCCTTCCACAAATCCTACCCTTTCACATGGAGGATGCCCAAGCGCCTTTTTTAGAGGCCATTGGGTCATTCCACTTTGCCCAAGCCTACTTCCTAGGCTCTGATACCAATGCAACAGAACAAGGATTACGACCACCACATACTAGAGAGATGACTCTCCTCCCAACCTTATGCCTGTATATATAGCTGCTTGAACTAATGAGGACCACAAATGTAACTAGAGTCCACAAGTGCATGTGCAATCTCCTCCACTCCTTTCATATCCACCACTAGAGTCTATTAGTGGCTGGAGTGATCTCGACCACTACTTTAGTACCTTCCACTAGAGTCCACTAGTGGTTGTTGTACTGACCTCTTGAGTTAAGTCCACTGGACTCAAGTTAACTCACGTTAACTTGAGTTAGAAGGCTCTAGAGCTCTTTGGGCAAAACTCTCTCCCCATGCTCCCCATGGGAGTTGAACCCAAGACCTCCTCCTTCACAACCATGAGACTTAACCACTAGGCTAAGTGGATTACTTGAATATGACAGCACATGACTTATGCTTGAGTCTACTCTTGAGATCTTTGGTCCTACAGACGAGTGACCAAACGGTATCCGATTTCAGATCTCTCTGAAGCCATCGGATCCCTAGATCATAGACTTACTTTATTACAGGCTGATCCGTCTCCATAGGAGTATATTGAACACGATTATGGTCCTCATAAATCTGTGCATACTTGATCGCCTCCTCAAACGTCTTAGGCGCATTCCTTCTGACTTCCCTCTTTATGGCTTTATCTAAGCCCCTAACAAACCCTCTAGTCTTCTGAAAATAATCTAAGCCCTTAAGTTTCAAAATGATCTCTCTATAGTGGGATAGGTAGACCGTAAGAGGCCTACCTCTCTATGTAATCCTATCCCACTCATCCCAATTCCTCTCGTTCTCGTTCTCAAGAAGAAACTCTTTAAGAAAAAGAGTCTCAAACTGAGTCCAGTCAGTAGGGATAGAGTTCGCCTCCTTAAGACTCATCCACCACTTATAAGAACGCGGGCCGAGGGAGAGACTCACCTCTAGCACATGATACTCTGGTGGGGCTCCCTTCAATTGATGCAAATCATGCCACTTTTGTAAAAAAGTGTAGATTGCATCCTTGTTTCTATCTCAGTCATCCCCCATAAAGGTAGGTGGCTTCAAGTCTTTCAGGAGGGTAGTTTCCCTAGAGCTCTCTCCTTTATGCTTACTAGGAAGAGAAGTATCCTTCCTAGTAATCTCTAAAGGAATAGGAGGGGTTTCTCTTTCCTTCCTAGCTAGGAAAGAGGTGACACTAGTCTCAAGTGAGATCATTTGAGACTTAAGCTGCTATATGAGAGATGTGATGCTACCAAGATCTCTCTCTAATTTAAGGGTTTGTTCTTTCAAGTCTATGAATTGGTCCTGAGTGAAAAACTCATCTAAAAATTCCTTATTTGTATACTCTTCCTACTGAGGCTCTTTTTCTTCTAAGTTTTCTTCTACTTCTTGCCCTAATTCTACTTCTTCCATTCTAGAATCAAGATCCTCTAGTTGCTCTTTAGATGGAGAAGTGTGTTCAACTACTTGTTTACCTTTAGATTCCCTGTTTTACTTCCCTTCCCCTATTTGCTAACTAGAGAATATGAAAATGAATGGAAGTAAAGCTTAGATATGCAAGAAGAAGAGAAATATATCACAAAGCACTTCTCTGGTACAAAATAAAGCTGCCGAAGTGAAATCCAAGTGATCCTTGAAGCTTTAGGTCACTGATTTTGAATCCTCGCCAGGCCCAAACAAAAATTGGAAATATCCAGTTGGTCCGGGGAGGTTCTAAACATCAAAAACCATCCAAAACAATGTTAAAACCATGTAGGAATAGTCCCAACCAGAAAACTGAGTATAACTAAGCAACTTCTAAGATTTGACAATCCTCACCAGTCTAAGAAATGTAGGCCAGAACCTGTACTTCAAAGATTTAAGACTATCCCAAGTGAAAAAAGTAAATTTGTACACCGGATGATGAAAAACTAAGCCGGAGAGTGGCTTCCTAGCTCCTGCTGAAGCGCTGTAGAGAGATTTTGATTGACCAAATATTGTCCAAATCCAACATCAATGGTCTCTAAGCGAAGCTTAGGAGTATAGCTTCGTAACATGACCAAGATTTTTGAAATTGGATATCGTATGAGGAAGCTATGGTGTGGATAAGCTGGGTACGTCACCAATGGGACATTGTCCTCTGTCCGCCTAGCCATCTGCGCCGTCGCTTGGCTCTGAAACCAATGTTGAAGCCTCTCAATGATTCCCCTTCA
>CM035426.1:111930140-111957640 GCA_020310875.1 Ceratopteris richardii | reverse complement strand
TGATAATGGACCTCTATATGCTTGGTCCTAGCATGATAAATAGGATTAGCTGCAAGGTGGAGTGAGCTTGTATTATCTCCAAATATCAATGGTGTGCTAGTATACAAACCCAATTCTGTATACAAAAACTTGATCCATATGGCTTCTTGAGTGGCATTTGCCAATCCTCTATACTCTGCCTCTGTAGAAGATAAAGCAAAAGTAGGTTGTTTCTTTGAAGACCATGATATTGGTTTATCACCTGCAAATGATATGTATCCTGAAGTGCTCCTCCTATCATCCTTACATCCTGCCCAATCTGCATCTGAGTAGATCTTGATATCCAAGTCTGATGTATAAGGAAAATACAAACCATGATGTTCAGTACCCTTGAGATACTTCAAGATCCTCTTGGTAGCCTCCACGTGAGGTGCCCTAGGCTTGTGCATAAACTGACTTATCACACTAGCTCCATAAGCAATGTCTATCCTTGTTAAGGTAGCATAATTCAAGCTACCCACAATGCTTTGATAACTTGTTATGTCATTTAGTTCATCACCTTCATGTGCACTTAGTTTTAGGTTTACCTCCATTGGAGTGATTGCAACTTTGGCATCCTGCAAATGAAACTTCTTCAACATATCCTGTATGTACTTTCTCTGAGTAATATAGATTCCAGAGTTAGTATAGACTAACTCAAGTCCAAGAAAATACTTTAGTAGACCAAGATCACTGATCTTGAACTCCTTCATCATCTGATGCTTGATTTGTCTGATTCCATTGACATCATTACCTATAAGTATGATATCATCAACATAAACACATAGGTATATTACCTCTGAATTACTTCTCTTAATGAATAGAGAAGTGTCTGCCCTTGCTCATGACAAAACCTTGGTCTTGAAGGTATGTGGTCAACTTGTAATTCCATGCCCTAGGTGCATGCTTCAATCCATAAAGAGCCTTTTTTAATTTGCATACATATGTTACCTTGTTAGGATCCTCATAGCTAGGAGGTTGTGACATATATACCTCCTCTACATATATACCTCCTCTGAAATCCAGCCATTCAAAAAAGCATTTTTTTCATCCAATTGATACATGTTCCAATTCTTAGATGCATCCACACTCACCAACACCCTGATGGTTGGCATCTTGGCCACAGGTGAGAATGTTTCTTCATAGTCAATGCCTTGGGTTTGTGCAAAACCCTTCGC
The DNA here is from genome assembly GCA_020310875.1 of Ceratopteris richardii. NCBI lineage: Eukaryota > Viridiplantae > Streptophyta > Polypodiopsida > Polypodiales > Pteridaceae > Ceratopteris > Ceratopteris richardii. The sequence goes on along the minus strand of CM035426.1, from coordinate 111,956,444 downwards.
CACCAATCTAGCTTTGTACCTGTTAATTGACCCATCAGAATTTCTTTTGATTTTATAGATCCATCTGGATCCAATTACCTTCATAGCCTCTTTCTTTGGTACTAATTCCCATGTCTCACTTTCTTTGAGTGCTTCAATCTCCTCATCCATAGCTTCTTTCCGTTCTATCTTGGTTTTTGCTTCTTCATATGATCCTGGTTCTTCAATTGACAAGTCTTTGGCAAGATAAACAGAGTGTTTAGTAACAAGAGATGTATCATACCCATATCTGATAGGTTTTTTGCTCTCCCTTTGTGATTTTCTGATTGATTGATTTGAAGATTCAGGTTTGTCTTCAAGTTTCTTCATCTTGAGTTTACCTTTGGACTTCCATGCCTTGAATTCTTCAAGATTGATAATGTCTTCATCATCTGAATGGTGTCTTCACTCTGAGTAGGTTCCTCCTTAGCAAGACTTGGAAACTCCTCCTCCAAGTCATGGGGTAGTTTAAACTTCCTGCATTCATTCTCATACCAAGAATCATTTTCATCAAAGAAAACATCTCTACTAACCATGAATCCTTTATTTGAAGGGTTGTAGAATCTTTACCCCTTCTGATTCAGATCATATCCAATAAAGATACACTTCTCAGCCTTAGGGTCTAGCTTACCTCTTATCTGAGAAGGAATGTGTACATATGCTACACATCCAAATATCCTGCAATGATCAAGTGAGGGTCTCTTCCCATGCCATGCTTCATAAGGAGTCATCCCATCAAGGGACTTAGATAGTAACCTGTTTATGAGGTAAGTGGCAGTAGATACACTCTCTACCCATAGATAGTTAGGTAATTTCTTTTCATTTAACATTGACCTAGCTGTTTCAACAATCAACCTATTTCTTCTCTCAGCTACCCCATTCTGTTCAGGAGTATACCTTGTGGTGATTTCTCTCTTGATTCCTCTGTCTTGCAAGAAAGCTTCAAACTCATTGGAGAAGTACTCACCTCCTCCATCTGACCTTAGCCTCTTTAGATTCTTCCCTGTCTGATTCTCAACAAGTGCAAGATACTTTTTAAAACAGTTGAACACTTCATCTTTGTCCTTCATAAAGTATAATACAATCCACTTGCTATAATCATCAATAAAAGATACATAATACCTTGATCCTGATATTGAGGGGTCTTTGCTTGGTCCCCATACATCTGTATGGACAAGTTCTAGGTAGTCCTCATGCATGTAGCCTTTCCTTGAGAAGGGTAACCTGTGAGACTTTCCAAACTGACAAGCACCACATTTATATATCATGTGTTGTTTGGAAACATTGGGTATTCCAATTACACATTGATCCCTGCATATTTGCTTCAAGGTTCTTTCTCCTACATGCCCTAATCTTTTATGCCAAATCTCAAGCTCTGAAAGTGTTTGATCTTTATAACTGTAGAGTGCAATATTCTTTGTGTCTTCTAGCTCAAAAGTAAAAAGTCTACTTGTCTTTTCTCCTTTAGCAATTCTCTTGAACTCATGCTTGGGATCCTCCACAAATGCTCCAAATTGGTTGAATCTGACCTGCAATCCTTTTTCCACAATCTGTCCAACACTCATCAAGATTTTTGTAATGGTTGGTACATATAGTACCCTATTCAACAAGTTTTGATTTCCATCACAAGTCTTAACATTTCCAACTTTAACTACTGAGTGCTTGGTTTCATCACCTGTTTGTACTTGATGCTTACCTCTTGGTTCTTCAAGGTCAGAGAGTAGAGCTACATGATTTGAGCATCCTGAGTCAATGTAGAAGAGATGGTCATCATTTGTAACTGGTTTTGAAGTCATGTTCATAATCAGAAGAGAATCATCTTGCTCTTCTGTATAGTTGTTGTAGTCCTTTCTGGATTTGAATCCTCCTTGGTAGTTGCCATTGTAGTTGTTGTTGTAATTGTTGTGGTAGTTGTTGTTGTACCCTTGATGATGGTTGAATCTGCCTATTGATTGTGGGTATCCACCTCTTTGATATCCTCTTCCTCTCTGATTCTTGTAGTTCCTGAAACACTCATCTGTAGTATGATTTGATAAACCACAAATGTTGCATGGTGAGGAATTATAGGTTCTCCCCCTACCTTGCTTACCTCCTCTGCCCCTTCCTCTTGATGATCTACCTCTCCCTACATAGTTGGATTGGGAGGTAGTGCCTTCATCTTCTCCTTTCTTGTTCTTGCCTTTATCTTTAGACTTACTTTTATGAGTGTATAGGGAAGAAGAGCTATTACCTTTGGATGAGTCTCCATTCTTGTTGAGTTTGGCTTCATGAGTGAACAATTGCCCCATGAGAGTGGTAAGATCTGGAATTTGCATGTCCATGATTTCCCATTTGTCATCAGCTTTAATCCCATTGATCACTTGCCTTACTATCTGTTCTTCTTCAATCTCTTCTCCTATGCTTGCTAACTGATCTAATACATCTTTAATCTTAGTCACAAACTCTGAAATAGCCTGCTTAGGTTGCTTCCTTAGTGTGGTGAATCCAATCCACAATTGGTTTTTTCTTGCCCTTGTGTTGGAAGAAAAATATGATGACAAGGTTTCCCAAGTCTCTTGGGATGTCTTACAGTTTCTAATATGTGGCAAAAGAAAATCAGCAATCGAGTTGAGTAAGTAAGACCTTGCTAATGCATCCTTGGCACACCATGTGTTGAGCTTTTCATGTTCTTCCTTTGTTGGTAGTCCACTAGTTTTGAATGAGGGCAATTCCTCATCTCGTGAGATGTATCCATAAAGACTCCTTCCTTGTAGGTATGTCTTCATCCTTAGAGACCATGCCTGATAGTTATTCCTGTCCAATTTATCAATAAATGAAGGAAAACCATCTCCCATTTTACCTTAACTTGCTCTGATACCACTATTGGGAATGATGGATGGACACTTCAACAGAATGAGTAGGTACTGCCAAATCCTACTTTGTACTAGCCCTTTGATGCTTCAGAGTTGATAAGTGGCCCTTTTTAGCTCTCCAATGACACCATAAATTGGCCTATGTACTTTGGAAATGATGTATGAAAAAGTTGAATCAAAACAGACAACTTTGAACTTCAAGTCTTCAAGAAAACCTTCTATTTTTTACTAGACACCTACTGTATATTTTGCTCAGTATGACCAACACAGTAGGAATTGAAAACCTTCCTTTTAGGAATATCTAATTAGCTTAGCAAGCTAAATATTCCAAGTGGAGTCATTTAAAAAGATTAACTATGATCAGAGAAATCAATTTAGCAACTAAACCTTTACCCCTGATATTTTAGGACTGTTGTAGACTTCAACCAGTGATCACTTTGACACATTTTTCTCTGAAATGGCTGAACAGAAATCCTTAAAATTTTGGTAGCATGTAAAGCACTTGGCCCTGGTTCCAACAAGCTATAGATCTTTGAATTTGGTAGAGAGATGAGTGAGATATGACCTCCACAAGTTGACAGACTTTCAGACACTATGACAGAGAACTCAACAATGAACAATGTAGATATATGTATTAATGAACACTGTTGTACAATGCCATAGGCATGAAGATCATTGCCTAATAGTGTAGGAAGGTGTGGGCTATAGTGTATGCCTCACACACACTCAGATATGAGACTAAGGAGCTCGGAAAGTGACTTGCATACCCGCGACTTTTTGATGATCACTTTTATAGTAGTTGAGTTCAAAGTTTGAATTTGAATTCAAACTTTGGCTCTCTATAATAATGCTCCTACATCCTAGGAGATATTCCATCAATCAAAGCTAACGTTTCCACGAGTTCTTTTTGGTAGGTTTTTACAAAGATTCCAAGTCAAATGTGACTTTTACAAAAGGATACAGTGGTAATTAGCCACTAGCATTGGTTCCTATGCATCTACTTATGTGTATGAATTACAAGCGAAATGTGTAGGCTTGTCAATTGCACCAACATCTAAGTCCAAGACATACTTAGAGAATCATAAATTCTAAGTTTAGAAAGAGAATTTAGACTTGCTTATGTAATTTCTCATGCATTCCATGTAGGAAGATAACTTAAGTAAAGTATTCTTGAGCACATCTAAGTAAATGCTTTCAATTAATTCTACTTTGAGGAACTTAATATAAATTAAACTTTGAAAGTTGAATAGATAGCTATTATGTTCCATAAGTTCATCCCTGGTAAGGATGCAAAGTGCCAAGAAAACCATGGAATTTTTGGAAAGCTTTTCCTTGATTCCATACCTAAGAGTGATGAAAATCAAAGATTAAACCTTAGCATCAATTGACCTTTGATGTTCAATAGATGGATGTTAGGCTCCATGATTGCATCTCTCGTAACAATGCAACTTGCTAAGAAACTTTGAAAGAGCTCTTCCTTTTAGAAGGATTAGAGAGTTACTTTATGCTTTTGTTTAAGTTGTTTCTTGCTTCAAGAGGAAACCTGAGCAAGTGATATTTAAGAAATAAGATAAGTACCTAAAGACATGAATGTAAATGAAATATTCCAATCATCTATTTCATGATTCACACTATTCCTATCATATCCAAGGCTAAATTTTCATTTAGGAATGCAAGAAAATCCAAAAAATAGATCTCCATTGATCCGTGAACTTTTCCTAAATAAGCTATAATATTCATAAATGTGTTATGACAAGTACATGAAAATGTGTTCATAGTATCATTGTTGTCCATTGGTTCAATCATTGTAACTACTTGTACTTTAAATTATACAATCATAGTGGATTGTCACAATATGTTTAAGGTACTCTAGTAACATCTATGGATTGAACAATGATAATAATTTTTATCTCACGCTCAAGAAGAAGAATAAATATCACATAAATGAAAGTTCAAGTCAAACTTTCATAGAGGAATGGAGAGCCATATCTTAAAGATGATATTTATCCTTTAGTTTGATACTCAAGAAATGAATGCAAGTAAAATAATAAAGCTTTTGAATATTGTTTGAAAGTCTAGAATTCCTTTGAAATATCCTTCCAGTAGTGCAAAAGATTCCAAGATGAATAATTTGCTCATGTTGTTGATTCCTTAAAAGGAATATCAAGTATCGAGATAATAAAATGCTCCCTAGTAGTGAGTATTGAATTCTTTAAGCTAGTTAGACAAAAAGTAGTTTTGAAGAAGTCCCAAACCACTAGTAATGGTACTTAAGTCCAATGATTTATATAACTTAAAGGTATATCAATGAGATTCTTAGCTTTAGAATCTGAAAGGTAGATATATATGCTTGGACTTGAGTTGAGGGAAAGATCTCCAAAATCCCACAGGTGAGTGATGAGGCTTTAAATAGTTTAAGAATTAACACATCCTGTTCTATACGCAAGAATTATCATTTAAAGATACATGCATTCTTCGACATCACATTATGCCCCCACATATGATTATCAATTTCACATGAAAGTCATATTAGAGAGAGAGAGAGGGGGGGGAGGGGGAGATGAGAGAACTTAAAAAGAAGTGTTTAAATATGTGCTACTACATATGTGTAGGGACTACTATCTACAAATGTATGGAAGAGCTGTCTTTTTTTTTCATTTTAACATGATTCTACCCTATTGCATCATTCATATATTTGTGTGCTAAGTTCATTAATTCGTTACTTTGCATTGTAATACACCTCACTGCTTGAGGCTTCATTTACAACTCAACAAATCTAACTAAAAACATGGGTTCATAACCATGCCGTTCTTTAGCTATTATTATTATTATTATTATAGATTCTAGTGCAGACTTTAGTTGAGCAAAAAACTTTTTATCAGAGCTTTTTCAGTGCTTTTCGATAGGTTTCAGCTATGTTTCCGAATGACGTTTGTTTCGGTTGAGTAATTTACAACTTCAAGACTACCATAAACTATTTTCACCTCTACTAAGTACTTATGGCGGCATGAGTACAGATTCATCGGAGAAACGCACTAACATAAAAAAAAATGGTTCACAAAAAGCTATTCCTTTTTCCATACCACTTCACGGTGGTATTTCACCCTCTTCATATGAACTTCTATATGTAAAGGCCAAAAAAGCAAATATTTTTGGCTGTCTTTAACGCTGCTCATTTTACTTTTACACTTAAGGATTCAAGAAATCTATTCCTTATCATTTTCTTGTTCTCCTCCCGATGATGCAGCCGCTAAAACTTACATGCTTTTGATATGGGTCATGCTCTTTCCTCTAAGTTGGAAGCAGTCTCATAACATGCAAAAGCGTGTTGCTTTCTCTTTTGGCTTTTGATTTTACCTGTACAGCTTTTTGCGTTGTATAGAACGAATTCTTTTACAACGAAAGCTTGGAGAAATCTACCCACTTTTAGCACGTATTTTGTTTTTCTGCTAAAGCAGTGGTTAGAGCTTAAGTGTATAGATGCTTTTGGTGTCGTGCATGCTTTTTTCTCTATGTTGGCGGCAGTCGCATAACATGCCAAAATATATTCTTTCTTCTTTACGAGTCGATTTTATCTGTACTACGCGTTTTCAACTTGCTAAAGGAAGCCATAATGAATGTTTTTTCTCAAGCTATGAAAAACAATTCAACATTGCACAAGGCGAATTGTATATAACATATACAAGTCGAAATTTGGTAGTATTATCATGTTCTCACTATTGTACATATACATTGCACAAGGCGAATTGTATATAACATATACAAGTCGAAATTTGGTAGTATTCATGGGTATCATGTTCTCACTATCGTACATATTGAAAGGAGTCGAGATTTGGTAGTATTCTTGAAATATCATTTTTTTTATAACGGTAAAGTTTAAAGGAGTCCAAAGATCTTTATCCTCTGTCGTTGTAAGAGAGCATGATCATCATTGCTTCATGAAATCACAAAATGAAGATTGGTGCAAAGCAACGTATGATAAGGTGAACACATTGAAGAAAAATAATACATGGGAATACGTGAAATTTTCACCAAATAAGAAAGTTATTGGATGCCAATGGGTTTACAAAATGAAGTGCAAAAGTGATGGCTCAATGGAAGATATAAAGCATATCTTGATGCAAAAAGATATGCACAATTATATGGATTACATTATGATGAAACCTCCAATATGATTATAAAAAAGACAATGTTGAGAAGCATGATTACATGGGCTGCTATGAACAATTAGAAACTATATCAAATGGATGTAAAGTGTCACATGATATTATTATGGGTAGAGGAATAAAAGGGAGAGTCTTTATTGTAGAGAGGCTCGGCGGTTGGGAGGTATAACGGATCTAGATCTCTGTGTGTGCTTATGTTTGTCAAGTTCTCTATGCGTAGCTAGGATAGGAACGAGCTGCACGATAAGTTTTTCATAAAAGATTGGTTTAAGAACAATAACAATCCCATGCGAGCTACACATTGTCTATGAACTTCCGCGAGAGTAAGACGTTGTAATCGAACCCAAGACCTCCAAGAATGGCAATCAACAAGCTATTCACGCTGCCATATGCCTTTTGGTGTCCAAATAACAGCGAATTCTATACAGGTAAATGTCATCTCTAGTTGGTTCATACTTTTTTGGCCCTTCCATCACAGTTTAAGAAAAATGTGAGCACCTGAATCTAAGAAACTCCCATTTTGGAAGAGGGAAAAAGAGGTGCAATAGCTATAGATGGATGGGAAAAAGTATATGTACTGAGAATATGGCATATGGAATTTATAATGGAACCATTAGATTCATTAAAAGTATAAGTTAAGGAGGAATTTTACTTCCTCAAAGACCCCCTTCCCACACTTTCTAAAAAAAAATTTCAGATGTAAATCTTTGTCAAACTCCACTTTTGGGAGTAAGAAAATACATCATTTCAAGAGACTTCCAATCAATTCTGCATACATGCCTAGAGTATGCTGTGTATATTACCATGGAGAATCAAAAAATCCAAGAAAAATCCACATTTAGAGTGGATTAGAGGCTTACTAAAATCTTCCATAAATCTTTTTTCAAGAAAGTTAAAATCTTGCTTTACGCCTCTTTTGGGGAGCAAATTAGCATGCACTAAGGGAGGATTTGGAAAGTTGAAAATAGGCCCAAGCATCTTCGTACACTACTCTCTGAGGTTATGGAGGGAATTGTAGGATTTGCTTGATGGAAGAATGCTTTTGGGCATTTTCACACTTTTTCCAGCCCCTCCAATAGTCCACTAGTTTGGCATGTCCCGCTTGGAATGGCCATATCTTGGGCTAGTATACTCCAAATTGGACATGCTATGGCTTGTTTCGAAGAACACAAGGTCTAATTTCTGATTATGGAAAGATATTTTTGCAGATATGAGCAGGTGTATAAAGTCTAAACAATTTTCTGCAACTACCTTCTAAGAGCCATATCTTACAAACCGGGAAGGCGATTGAAGTAATTTCACTTTGAGTTACTTGCACATGATATATATTTCAGTTTTTGATTGTTTGCAGGTCCTAAAATGGTTTTTGCAGGTCTAAATAGGGATTATAAATGCATTTTTGGGTAAATTTTGCATTATTCTAGTAATCATCTGACCATACTTTATGTTTTGGGAAGTGATCCGATGTTTTCGAACACTTCAAAGCTTATGTTAGGACGTGAGGAGGAAGGTGCAAGGGTCACAAAGCTCATCGAGAAGGATTGGATGCATGCAATTCCAATACCAAATCATTTAGGAACGTATGCTTTATGTTTCCAGGCATCTTATTTTAGTTTATGGCATGCTTTGTGTGTACATGCATGGATTGGATTGCATATATCCAAGTTGATCATTATTTGAATTTTAAAAGTATGGCTCAACATGCAGGAAGTACACTTTTTGATTGTTTGCGGGAAAGATGATTGAAGGAACTACATGGTTAGGCAACAAAGAGATTGTTGCTAGCATCTATTTTTATGTTTTTTTGCAGGTTATAGAGTCCATGTGTGAGTTTATGGCATGCATGCCATGGGCCTGTCAAGTCCTATGTTGTTGGATGGCCTGTGTGCCATTGAGGTTATGGTTTAAATGTTTTTGGGATTCCATTTCCTAAGGAAATGCTGTTGAAAAATTCCCCCCCTCATGGCGTTATATATGCACTTGCCTTTAGGTAAGAATGTTATGGCATGGTAACATGCCTTTTCTGTAAACATCAATAAGTTTTAGGCATGCTTATAAGCATGTATTTAATGGACTTAGTACCATCAGAGTATTATACATAAGGCAACTTCATTAGCAACAAGATCCCTACACATAATCCTTATGGATTTTAGACCATAGGATTGCTAAGGGGAAGGAGCTATACCTTCACCATTAGAAATGTGCACGAGCAATCCTATAGGTTATAGGAAGTTGCATACATGCACGGGAGATACATTTATGATAATCTCCAAGGTAGTGAAGATTTACTTATCTTCACAAGAGTCTCACAGTAGGATTAGGAGACTATGGGGTATTATCAGGAATACCTGAAGAGTGACTAGTTTCACTCATGCACCTCACTTGAGCAAGTAGTGAAGCATTTCTACTACACTACTAAGGAAACCAATTAGATGGGATCACAAAGATGGGTTTCATGAGACAACATCGACGGGTGCTTATGTCATTCGAGTGATGGTTAGGAAGGCCACAGGTATGGCACTAGCTCTATGACTTAGAGCATAGATCCCTTAGTAAGAAATAGTTGGGGTACCCAATACATATATGTATATCAGGATCTACAGAGAGGTACTCAGACCTAGTCTTGGTACCTAGGAATAAGTTGGTTTGGAATAGAAAGGGGTATCCATTGTCACACATTGGCTAGGACCAAACTAACTAGTTTGAGGACATGGGACTCATTTGAGTCCACTGACATGATTTGAGGATATGGGATTCATTAGAGTCCACTTATATATTTCATCACATATATGTGGAATATATTCAATTTAGTGTAGGTATGACACCGTGAATTGGAAGAAGTTTTCATTGGTATGGGATGATGGAAATGACTTCCCTTTGAGAACTCTTCTTCTATGGCCAGGGAGAAAAGGAATCATCATTCATGACATCATGTTTCACTAGATCGAAGGAGAGCTCTTAGTAGACATCTCCTTAGGATTGGGAGTTATCCTTCATAGTTTAGGGAAGATTTATTCTTCCAGTAGAGAATGTGATAGGTGATTTTGTCACCATTGGTATCACATACTCATTTTGAGTTTTTAGGAAGGATAATTCCATCAGTTTGATTGGATCATATAGATCCATGCACACAGTATGGTTAGCAAAGATAGTTCTTTAGTATGGATACACATGTGTTTACGGTATCATGTCACATCATTGCTGAACATTTTGTAGAGGTCTTTGACCCTTAGTAGGAATTTATTTTCTCCACTCTTCACTACATACACCTTCATTAGTTAGGGGAGATCTGTTCTCCATCTTCATAGGAATATGTGTAATGAGGGATGTATTAGTTATGGAAGAGAGGACTAAATAAATTCATGATTTTCTCTTTTAAGGAAAGGAGAAAGTGGGAATAAGCTCAGAGATCCATGACAGTCTCACTTTAGTTTAGTGGTCTCAATTTAGCTCCTGCTCTTTGAGAGAGAAAGAAGGAAAGAAAAACATGATTTCTTCATAGGAGAAGAAAAGAGTATGTTTTCCTTTAGATAGAAGAGGTGTTTAGAAAACATCTCTTAGTTTATATTTCAGAAGGAATTGATTTACTCTACTTTTCAATATAACTTTCCTTCACATGGGAGTCTCTTTCTCCACTATTTTTGGAGGGAAATATGGAGAACTTATGTATATGTTCTCAATTATGAGCGGAGGATTCTATGGTTTATTATCTTCATTATTATATGTGTTGTATATTTCAGAGGATTCTATGGTTTATTATCTCCATTATTATATGGTCAAGCCTATAAGTTTGGCACTTTTACACTTGATTTACATATTATTACTCCATAGAGGATACATCATATGGACTTAGGTCATTTTAATGATGTTATATGTGATGGGAGTGATAATTAGGAAGTTGAGTGTACATGGGAGATAGTTAAGCACCACTCAGATGGTTTCCCACCTTTGAGATGATCTCATATGAGACTTCTTAAAGGGAAGGATACGGGGAAACAACACACAGAGATGACCATGTACATAGAGTACATGGGATTCAGGGGAGTCCAAGCACTTTCTTCTACCACTACGGACATTTAATTTATATTTTCGAGGACGAAAAAATATTTAAGGGGGAAGGAAATGTCACATGATATTATTCTGGGTAGAGGAATAAAAGGGAGAGTCTCTATTTTGGAGAGGCTCGGCGGTTGGGAGGTATAAGGGATCTAGATCTCTATGTGTGCTTGCATTCGTCAAGTTCTCCATGCGTAGCTAGGACAGGAACAAGCTGCAAGAGAAGTTTTTCATAAAAGATAAAGAATGTATTCTTGAATGATAAATTGCATGAGGAAGTTTGAATGAGGCAACCAGAAGGTTATGTGAATCCAAAGTATCTTGATTATGTATGAAAATTGAAAAAAACACTTTATGGATTGAAAAAAGTACAAGAACATGGTGTGAACGATTCACTAAAAAGCTACTGGATCTTGGATTCAATCAATGAAAGGATGGTTATTCGTTGTTTGTATGGAATCATGGAAGCGAAATGATTCTAGTAGTGATTTATGTCAATGATATGATCATTAGTGGCAGAGGATTGCTGATTTGAAAAAGAAACTAAAATTTGAATTTTTGATGTGGGATTTGGGAGAGTAAATATACTTTCTTGGAATAAAATTAATTTCAATGCAAGAGGGAATTTGGATGGTATAATTCAGCTATATGCTAGAAATTCTTGAGATATTTGGTATGAGTTCTTGCAAACCTATCAACACACCACTTGATGCTAATGCTAAGCTTATGAATGATGGGAAATACTTGCATGGTGCAAATGTATGTAGGAAGATGGTTGGAACTTTGATTTATGTACAGAAGAAAAGACTAGACTTAAGATTTAGATTTGGCTTGGTGAGTTAGTTTAAGGATTAAACCATGCAAAGTGCACTTGGAAGCAATGAGACATATATTGAGATATGTGAAAGCAACATGCACTTTTGGCTTGTTAATTGAGAGAAAAGTTAAGCCATGTATATATGAACTTAGAGATGAAAAAAATCGGGCTAGAAATGTCATGGATTGAAGATCAACTAGTGGATGTGTGTCCTCACTTGGAAGTGCAACCATTTTTGGAGCAGCAAGAAGTAACCAAATATCACCTTTTCAAGTATCAAAGCTGAATATAAAGGCATTACTCAAGCCATTTGTGAATCAACTATGGATTAAGTACCTTCTTGAAGACATGAGATTCCACATTGATTGAAATATGATCATGTACTAAGACAATGTGAGCCACACTATTCTTTCAAAGAATCTAGTTTATCATGCGAGATCAAAACAATGAATTTCATTATCACGTGTCTACTTTTCATGTCCACCGCAAGAATTGTACTTGCAAAAATAGAGGCGATCCCTACAAAACCCTCATGCACACATAAATCACCTGAAATAACCCTTATACCCATGTGCATTTTCTAAATCCACAAACATGAATAAGATGAATCACGGTTCCTCTCTCTTTTTTTTAGAGTGTTGGAAAACGGCACTTTTGCAAGCCGTGTAGCTCAAAAACAGTGAGGGATTAGCTTAAGCATGTGAGACACAGAAAATATTCAGTTGTTCAATCTGTACAATAGTGTTAGATATGCCTTAGGTCCAAATTTGCTTCATGATATCACTTTTGGGCCTTGTAAAATCGGAAACGCTAGAGAGAGATGAAAAAACATGAAAAATCTCTTCATTAACTTCTTCGTGTGACCAAGTGAGACATAAAACATAGGAACTACAAAAAATTCAATCAGGTAAAGTTTTTCTACTAAGATTAGTCTACCTTTCTCTCATACAACACTTTTTCAGATTCCTTCATCTTCATGCTCAAATTTAACACACGAATTTGATGCCACAACTTTCTAGAGAGCTAATGTAAAAACTTATTGCGACAAAATTTTGCACACATGATCAGAATATCCTAAACATAAAATTCCGTTATTACCTACACATCTTTTTTTTTATTTTAGGAAAATCAATATGGCATCTTACAACATTAGTTCATTGCATCTTGCTTAATAATCCTATCTACCATGCTAGAGCAAAACATATAGAAGTTAACTACCATTATGTCAAGGAAAAAATCATGAGTAAGGAGATACAACTCTCATATGTTTCTACACATCAACAATGTGCACATATGATGACAAAAGCATTGGTTGGAAGCAAATTGAATAGGTTCAAATCAATGATTGGACTATGGGAAATCATGAAGGACTAAAAACTCAAAAATCTTAGGCTTGAGGGGAAGCTATTGGTGCAATTATTCAACACTACACATCATTTCATATCTTCATAAGGAAGAACTACATATGCCTCTCTAATTATTCAAGACTGCACATCATTTCATATCTTCATAAGGAAGAACTACATATGAACCTATGCTAGTCATTTTGGGCATATTTACTTTGGATAATTGAAAAAGCTAAGGGAATAAGGAATCTCATGAAGTTAGGAAGCTGAGCCCATGACTCATGTGGTAGAAAGAATCAATTCAAATCATCCCTAGAGTGTAGGATCACTTTTAGGTGAGGGAAAATTCAAATTCTAAATCAGAACGTGTATAAATACACATACTTTCAGTCGCACGATCCTAGAGCCATTTTGAGAGCCATTAAGCTACTTCAGTGAGCATACAATGAGCTCATACTAACTATGTGTAGTCCATTACACATCCCTTGTATCATATATTAATTAGGATATACATTTTGATACATTTCTTCAAGTATATCTCTCTGTATTGTTCTCTGCTACACCTTCATCATTATAGTGATTTTGTGGAATTGATTTCTCTATGTGTTCTCACTCTTAACTTGGGTTGGTTAGATTGAGTGCATGCTACATACATGTCAACTTTCTTCACGTTTCTTTTGGAAGATCTGAAGATATGAAGCATAGAACGTGACTGTGTCTACATACTTTCTAGATCCTGAAAAGCTGGGATTGTGAAGAGAGATGGTGGATGCAATCCGTAGATGAGTTGGTGCTGGTACAACTGACTTCACACTAGCCAACTGAGACTTCAAAGTTGATTAGTAGACCCTCTAAGCTTCCTAAATCCACCAAAATATCAGCCAAGTACTTTGGAACATGTATCTGAAAAGTTTAAGTCAAGACGGACTAGTTGCAAAATGACTAGCTCCCAAAACTTGCTATTTTTGAACTTACACCTGTTAAAAAAAATAAATAGTGCTCTCAAGCTGGTACAAATTAGAAAGATTCCTATTGGACATAGCAAATAGACTTAGCAAGCTTCCCAATTCAAGTTAAAACACTTCAATTCATAAAGTGAGTAGTGAGAAAAAATTTTATCAAATTCTATAAAATCCCGCCATTCTCGGGGCTCTGCAGAGATAGACCAATGAGCAGTAAAAAGCAGATTTCTCCCAAACTATAAATCCAATGAACATGAAATTTTGTATCAAAAACTAGACTTAAAGATCCATCCAACGCACTTTAAAACACTGAAAAAAATTGTGTAGAGCTCGAGATATGAGCATCTGAAGTTACTGCTCTGAGTGAGTATAGCAGAGAACAAAATAGAGAAGTAGAGAATGATGAATGTATAAATTCACATATGATTACAACCACATTGGCAATGAATATTTTCACAATGGGATTAGAATGATAAATTTATGGAGTGAGCTCTTCAATCTCTAAAAAATGACATGGAGTGGTCACACACAAGGCTTGCTAATCAGCACTTCCTTCTTGCTATTTTTATAGCTACTTTTGGAGGGGGTTTTGAATTCGAATTCGAATGGCTCCACCTCAAGGTGATCCCCAAAGTTAGGAAATATTCCCTCAGCTCACTAATTCGTGGTTTTAGGTAATTAGAGCCATGAGTTTGCTTTTTACATCATGGATGAGGTAAGCCATTTTTTTTTTCTTTTTCACAATTACAAGAGATAAAATGTACTCTTTTACAAGGTGTTCACATGACTACAAATGAACATAAATCAAAAAATATCAAGCATGTAGGCTTGGGTAAAATGCATCAATAGCTCTCGCTCAAGCCTAACATGCTTGGCTTCCAAATATATCTTCAATTCCCCTTTATTTCCTGCAAGCCAATCATCAACTTGAGTCTATTTAACTTTGTACCATCAAGAGCTTTAGTCAACATGTTTGCACATTGCATATCTATGGAGACATAGGATAGTTGAATATCCTTGTTTCATTAGCTTCTCCCTTACATAATGGTAGTGACTTCAATATGCTTGGTTCTAGCATGGTATACCAGATTATCTGCGAGATGTAGTGAGCTTGTGTTGTCACAAAAAATGTGAGGTGTTGAAGAATGAAGTCCAAGATCTGAGTACAAAGACTTTAACCACATGATATCTTGAGTTGCATTAGCCAAACCTCTATATTCCGCTTTTGTAGAAGATGATGCCACAGTTGGTTGCTTCTTGGATGACCAAGAAATCTTTTTTGAACCTGCAAATGATACGTACCCAGATGTGCTTCTTCTATCATCTCTAGATCCGGCCCAATCTGCATCTTATTAGACCTTTAACTCAATATCTGAAGTAAATGGATAAAAAAAACCTTCATTCATAGGCCTTAGGTACTTGAGGACTCTCTTGGCCGCTTCCATATGTGTTCTTCTCAGTTTATGCATAAACTGACTCAATATGCTAACACTATAGCGTATATCCACCCTTGTGAGTGTTGCATAGTTCCAACTTCCAACCAAGCTTTGATAGCTTGTGATGTCTTCAATTGGCTCTCCTTCATAAGCACTAAGATTATGACTTTGCTCGATAGGTGTACCTGCACACTTGGTATTTTCCATCTTGAACTTGATGAGCATGTCATGTATATACTTCCTTTGTGTTATGTATATACCTGAATCTGTGTAGATTAACTCCAACCCAAGAAAATGAGTGGTCCGAGGTCACTTATTTTGAGCTCCTCCTTCATTTGAGTCTTTACCTATTTGATTCCTTCAAGATCATTGCTTGTGATAATAATATCATCAACATACACACATAAATAGATCACTTCAGATCCATTCCTTTTTATGAACAAGGAGGTATCCGACTTGCTAGCTTTGAATCGTCGGTCCTGCAAATAAGTCACCAATCTAAAATTCCAAGCTCTTAGAGCTTGCTTCAATCCATACAAAGCTTTCTTTAATTTGCATACATAGTTAGGATGATGTGCATCCTCATATCCAAGAGGTTGTTCCATATACACTTCCTCTGAAATCCATCCATTCAAGAAAGCATTCTTTACATCAAGTTGATAGAGCTTCCAATTTCTAGATACAACAAGACTAATGATAACCCTAATTGTAGAAATTTTTGCAACGGGAGAGAAAGTCTCCTCATAATCAATACCATGGGTTTGACCAAACCCTTTAGCAACTAACCTTGCTTTATGTCATTTATCCTTGCATCTGGATTCCTCTTGATTTTTGTATATCCATCGAGATCCAATTACCTTCATAGATGGCTTGTTAGGTACAAGCTCCCAAGTGTCATTCTCCTTCAAGGCTTCCATTTCTTCATCCATTACATCTCTCCAAGATTTCTTGGTTTGTGCTTCTTCGAATGTGGTAGTCTCTTCATTGGTTGAATCCTTTGCAATGTAGATTGAGTTCTTGGTGACCAAAGAAGTATCATAACCAAACCTCTTTGGTTTCTTCTTCTCCCTTGAAGACCTTCTAAGTGGTTGATGTGAGCTCTCGGGTCCATATGTAGCATCTTGCATCTTTGCTTTACCTTTGCTCTTCCATAGCTTTAGTCTTGCCAAGTCTTCTAGGTCAATCTCCAAATCACTTTCTTCCATTTGCTTTGGCTCCTTTGGTTGAATTGATGGAAAATATTCATCCAAGTCATAAGGTAGCTTCACTTTCCTGTCATCATCAAACCATGATTTGTTCTCATAAAAAATTACATCTCTACTCACAGAAAATCCTTTATTAGTTGGATTGTAGAATCTATATCCTTTTTGGTTTTGGTCGTAACCAATGGATATGCACTTCTCAGCTTTGGGATCCAAACTCTTACTTGAGAAGGAATGTGAGCATAGGCTAAGCATCCAAAGATTTTACAATGCTCTAGGCTAGGTCTTCTTCCATTCCACACTTCATATGGAGTGGTTCCATCTAGTGTCTTAGATGGAAGTCTATTTGTGAGATATACCATTGTAGACACAGCCTTTGCCCATACGAAGTTTGGAAATCCTTTTTCATTGAGCATTATTTGGGCATTCAATTTATGCAAGTTGATGGTGGAATACCTTTGTGTCAAATGAAATATATTGACACATTATTGCAGCGTTTTGGCCTTGAAGACTATAAACCTATTACGACTCTTATGGAGACATGTTTACAATTGAGTTCATGATGCTAGAGATGCATCAGACATATATTCAGTTTGTTGTTTCATAGATGAGCATGTTTATGCATTACCCATGTGCCAAGCATTGGTAGGCAGTTAAGCGCATCTTTTGCTTCTTGAGTGGTACCCGGCTACTTGGATTTTTTCATCCCAAGGGGAGATCACTACCACCAGATTTACATGTTTTTTGTGACTCTAACTAGGCTGGTTGCTATGATAGTACTGTGTCCAGTAGTGGCTTTTGCTTCATGCTTGGTAGCTCGTGTATATCTTGGTAGAGCAACAAGTAGCCTACTATGGCCACTTCCAGTTATGAGGCTGAGTATAGGGCTGCCTTCACAATGATTATTGTGTGGCTCATGTTGGTGCACATCAAGCCTCAACACTTGGCTTGGACCCTTGAAGGATGAGGTTACATGAAGCTTGGAGCATGGAGTTTCAACTTGAATTTATTTTATTTGAAGAAAGAACCATAGGAACTAAAGTCTATGAGTTGTTTAACTCTTCACTCATTGTAAAAGTCAATATGACTTGGCATGATCTATGTAATCAAATCAACTTGTAAAAGTCGTGGAAAATTGATTGATAAAGTTGATTAAGAGGTGGAGAGAATATCTCCCCATATGTAGAGGAGGTGAATGATTGAGGGAATATCTCAATCAATAACCTTTTAGGTACATGATTGTAGGAAAGTGGCAACCAATCATCAATCAACTTTTTATAAAATAAAGGAAAAAACTCGCGGGTCAAAAAAAACACCTTTTTGACACAACTCCCGAGGCAGAAATCTCTTGTAACTCTATGTGTGTTTGAGCTAAGCCATAGCCAACACCTTATCATCTCAATTAGCCTTGCTTATCAAGCTAATGAGATTGTAAAATCATTCATATCAATAGAACATATACATTTTGTATCTCTGGTTTTTTCTCTGTATCATCCTCTCCAAGTCAGTCAACTTCAGAGAGGCATATCTCAAGATCTACTGAACCAAATTCAATGATTCAAAGCTTGTTGGAATCAGCTCAAAGTCCTCTACAACACTACAAAGTTTGAAGGATTTTCATTCAGCCAATTACGAGAAAAGTCGATCGAAGCAGTCACTGGTATTTCTGTGTGTAGCTCCTAAAAAGTCGGGATCATCTCTTATTTTGCTAAAGATAATTCTCTGTGCATAGTTTGTCAATTAAAGTGATTTAACTTGCAATCAATAGCTTGTTAAGTTAATTTAATATCCTCAAAAGGAATTTGGTCAATTGTAAGTGTGCTGGACACACTGAGCATTAGACTGAGCAGGTGTCAAGACAAATTTAGCAAGTTTTCTCAGATTTTTGAAGTCTCAACCATCTGTTTTGATTTGATCATTGCTCAAAGAGTTTGCAAAGTACATATGTGATTTCTTTGCATCATTTGGAACCAAAACAAGTCTACAACACATATCTGAAGTGAAAGGTAGCTGGAGTCAAGCAGGTTTAGCAGCTCCAACTCCATCTTCTGAGTGTCTCCTACCATCACCTCTCACAGTGGTATCAGAGCTAGACAAATAAGGTAATCATGGGTGATGGTTTCCCCTCTTTTATTGACAAATTAGACAGGAACAATTACCAAGCATGGTCTCTGAGAATGAAGACCTATCTACAAGGAAGAAGTCTGTTTGGATTCATATCAGGAGATGAAGAGCTACCTACATTCAAAGCTAGAGGTCTACCCACCAAGGATGAGCAAGAGAGACTAAATCAATGGTGTGCAAAAGATGCCTTGGCAAGGTCATACCTTCTAAACTCTATCTCTGATTTCCTTTTACCACATATAAGGAATTGTAAGACTTCCCAAGAGACTTGGGAAACCTTGTCCAATTATTTCTCTTCCAACACAAGGGCTAGGAAGAATCAACTTTGGATAGAGTTTACAACCATGAGGAAGCAACCCAAGCAATCAGTCTCAGAGTTTGTGACAAAGATCAAAGATGTGGCAGACCAACTAGCAAGCATTGGAGAAGAAATTGAAGAGGAGCAAATAGTCAGGCAAGTGACAAATGGACTCAAGGCAGATGACAAGTGGGAGAGTTTCACCACTGCAATGGACTTATACATGGATATGCATACCCCTGATCTTACAACTCTTATGGGCCAACTCTTCACACATGAAGCTAAGTTTACAAAATCAGGAGAATCAAAAGGTAACAATTCCTCTGCTCTTTATACTGATAAGAAGTCCAAGGATAAGGGTAAAGGTAAAAAGCTTGATGAAGAAGGATCCACCTCTCAAGCAAACTTTGCAGGGAGAGGTAGATCTTCAAGAGGAAGAGGCAGAGGAGGTAAGTCAGGTAGGGGGAGACCCTACAACACATCACCTTGCAATATATGTGGTTTGTCTAACCATACTACAGATGAGTGCTACAAAAACTACAAGAACCAAAGAGGAAGAGGTTATCAAAGAGGAGGCTACTCTCAAGGAAGAGGCAGATTCAATCAACATCACCAAAGCTACAATGGGTACAACAACCAATACAACAACAACTACAATCACAACAACAATGGTGGATACAGAAATAGAAGGGATTACAACAATTATACAGAGGAGCAAGATGACTCCTTACTGATTATGAACATGACCTCTAAGGAAGGTACAAAAGATGACAATTTATTTTATATTGATTCAGGTTGCTCTAACCATGTAGCTGGAAATGTTGCATTGCTCTCTGATTTGGAAGAACCTAAAGGAAAGCATCAGGTACAAACAGGTGATGACACTAAACACTCTGTTATAAAAGTTGGTAATGTGAAGACATGTGATGGCAAACAGAATCTTCTGAGTAGAGTACTCTATGTACCTACAATCACAAAAAATCTTATGAGTGTTGGTCAGATTGTAGAGAAGGGATTGCAGGTCAGATTCACACAACATGGAGTTTATGTGGAGGACCCAAAGAATAGTTTCAAGAGGATAGCAAAGGGAGAAAAAACAGGTAGGTTATTTACCTTTGAGCTTGAAGATACAAAAAATATTGCTTTGTTCAACTACAAGGATCAAACCTTATCAGAATTAGAGATTTGGCACAAAAGACTTGGACACATAGGTGAGAGAACCATCAAGCAAATGTGCAAGGATCAATGTGTGCTTGGGATACCTAATGTATCCAAGCAACACATGATATATAAGTGTGAAGCATGTCAATTTGGTAAGTCACACAGGTTGCCTTATTCAAAGAGAGGATTCATGCACCAAGACTACCTAGACTTGGTACACACAGATGTTTGGGGACCTAGCAAGGACCCTTCAATATCAGGATCAAGGTACTATGTATCTTTTATTGATGACTATAGCAGGTGGACAATTTTGTACTTTATGAAGGGTAAAGATGAAGTATTTAATTGTTTCAAAAAGTATCTTGCACTTGTTGAAAACCAGACAGGAAGAAGACTAAAGAAGTTAAGGTCAGATGGTGGAGGAGAGTATTTCTCCAATGACTTTGAAGAATTCTTGCAGGAAAAAGGTATCAAAAGGGAGATTACAACCAGATACTCACCTGAACAAAATGGTGTGGCAGAAAGAAGAAATAGACTTATTGTGGAAACAGCTAGGGCTATGCTCAATGAGAAGAAGCTACCAAATTATTTATGGGCAGAAGGAGTTTCTACTGCAACCTATCTCATAAACAGATTGCCATCCAAAACACTCAATGGTATGACACCCTATGAGGCTTGGCATGGTAAGAGACCATCTCTGGATCATTGTAAAATTTTTGGTTGCATAGCATATGTGCATATACCCTCACAGGTAAGAGGGAAATTAGACCCTAAAGCTGAAAAGTGTATCTTTATTGGTTATGATTTGAACCAAAAAGGGTACAGATTCTACAACCCCACAAACAAAGGCTTCAAGGTAAGCAGAGATGTCATCTTTGATGAGAATGATTCATGGTATGAAAATGAGTGCAGGAAGGTAAGTCTACCATATGATATAGATGAAGACTTTCCAAAGCTAATCAAGCAGGAATCAATCAAAGAAGATGATTCAGAATCAGATGATGAAGACTCCATCAATCTTGAGGAGTTCAAAGCTTGGAAATCAAAAGGAAAGCTAAAGATGAAGGATATTCCAGAGTCTTCAACTCAGGCTATGAGGAGGTCTCAAAGAGAAAGTAAGAAGCCAATTAGGTATGGTTATGATACTTCTCTTGTTACAAAGCATTCAGTATATCTTGCAAAGGATCTCTTGAGTGAAGAACCAGGTACCTATGAGGAAGCAATCAAAAAACCAGAATGGAAGGAAGCAATGGATGAAGAGATGGAAGCTCTTGAGGAGAGTGATACTTGGGACTTAGTACCCAAGAAAGAATCCATGAAGGTGATAGGATCCAGATGGATCTACAAGGTAAAGAGGAATTCAGATGGAACCATAAATAGGTATAAAGCCAGGTTGGTAGCCAAGGGTTTTGCACAAACCCAAGGCATAGATTATGAGGAAACATTTTCCCCTGTGGCCAAGATGCCAACTATCAGAGTTATGGTGAGTGTAGCTGCATCCAAGAATTGGAACATGTACCAATTGGATGTGAAGAATGCATTTCTGAATGGATGGATTTCAGAGGAAGTCTACATGTCACAACCACCTGGATATGAAGACCCAATTAAGGTAAATCATGTTTGCAAATTGAAGAAAGCTCTATATGGTTTGAAGCAGGCACCTAGAGCATGGAATTACAGATTGACCACCTACCTACAAGACCAAGGATTTGCAATGAGTAAAGCAGATACATCTTTGTTCATCAAAAAGACAAATTCAGAGGTAATCTATTTGTGTGTCTATGTTGATGACATCATTGTTACAGGGAATGATGTTCAAGGAATCAGACATATCAAGGCACAAATGATGAAGGAATTCAAGATCAATGATCTTGGATTATTAAAATATTTCTTAGGACTTGAGTTGATTTATACAGATACAGGTATATATATTACCCAAAGGAAGTATATACAGGACATGGTCAACAAATTTGGTTTGCAGGAAGCTAAAGTATCAAGTATTCCAATGGAAGTCAATCACAAGCTTAGTGCACATGAAGGAGAAGAAATCAAGGACATTACAAGTTACCAAAGCATGGTAGGAAGTCTCAACTATGCTACATTGACAAGACTTGATATATCTTATGGTGTTAGTGTACTTAGCCAATACATGCACAAACCTAGGGCACCTCATCTTGAGGCAGCTAAAAAGATCATTAAATATCTCAAGGGAACTCTGAACCATGGTTTGTATTATCCATATACATCAGACATTGACCTTAAAGTTTACTCAGATGCAGATTGGGCAGGTTGTAAGGATGACAGGAGAAGCACCTCAAGGTATATTTGTTTTGCAGGTGATAAAGCCATTTCTTGGTCATCCAAGAAACAGCCTACAGTAGCCTTATCATCTACTGAGGCAGAGTACAGAGGTTTGGCAATTGCTACCCAAGAAGCAATTTGGTTGAAGCTACTATATTCAGAGCTAGGACTATTCACAAGGTCACCAACCATATTTGGTGACAACACAAGTTCTTTACACCTTGCAGCTAATCCTGTTTATCATGCTAGGACAAAACACATAGAGGTTCATTATCACTATGTGAGGGAAAAATTGATTAGCAAAGAGATTGAATTAAGTTATGTTTCTACTCATTCTCAATGTGCAGATTTGCTTACAAAAGCATTGGATGGAAGTAAACTATGCAGGTTTAAATCCATGATTGGATTACAAGACATCATTGAAGACCAAAGATGAAGACTCAAGCAAGTGTTTGGCTTGAGGGGGAGCTGTTGGTGCACATCAAGCCTCAACACTTGGCTTGGACCCTTGAAGGATGAGGTTACATGAAGCTTGGAGCATGGAGTTTCAACTTGAATTTATTTTATTTGAAGAAAGAACCATAGGAACTAAAGTCTATGAGTTGTTTAACTCTTCACTCATTGTAAAAGTCAATATGACTTGGCATGATCTATGTAATCAAATCAACTTGTAAAAGTCGTGGAAAATTGATTGATAAAGTTGATTAAGAGGTGGAGAGAATATCTCCCCATATGTAGAGGAGGTGAATGATTGAGGGAATATCTCAATCAATAACCTTTTAGGTACATGATTGTAGGAAAGTGGCAACCAATCATCAATCAACTTTTTATAAAATAAAGGAAAAAACTCGCGGGTCAAAAAAAACACCTTTTTGACACAACTCCCGAGGCAGAAATCTCTTGTAACTCTATGTGTGTTTGAGCTAAGCCATAGCCAACACCTTATCATCTCAATTAGCCTTGCTTATCAAGCTAATGAGATTGTAAAATCATTCATATCAATAGAACATATACATTTTGTATCTCTGGTTTTTTCTCTGTATCATCCTCTCCAAGTCAGTCAACTTCAGAGAGGCATATCTCAAGATCTACTGAACCAAATTCAATGATTCAAAGCTTGTTGGAATCAGCTCAAAGTCCTCTACAACACTACAAAGTTTGAAGGATTTTCATTCAGCCAATTACGAGAAAAGTCGATCGAAGCAGTCACTGGTATTTCTGTGTGTAGCTCCTAAAAAGTCGGGATCATCTCTTATTTTGCTAAAGATAATTCTCTGTGCATAGTTTGTCAATTAAAGTGATTTAACTTGCAATCAATAGCTTGTTAAGTTAATTTAATATCCTCAAAAGGAATTTGGTCAATTGTAAGTGTGCTGGACACACTGAGCATTAGACTGAGCAGGTGTCAAGACAAATTTAGCAAGTTTTCTCAGATTTTTGAAGTCTCAACCATCTGTTTTGATTTGATCATTGCTCAAAGAGTTTGCAAAGTACATATGTGATTTCTTTGCATCATTTGGAACCAAAACAAGTCTACAACACATATCTGAAGTGAAAGGTAGCTGGAGTCAAGCAGGTTTAGCAGCTCCAACTCCATCTTCTGAGTGTCTCCTACCATCACCTCTCACAGCTCAGATGCCTTATGGATGATTTGGGTGTTGGTAAGTCTTCTGCCACCACCATCTTCACTCATAGTCAGAGCACATTGGCGGTTTTGTGGAACCTAGTGTTCCATGCTCGCACTAAGCACACTGAGGTGCATTATCATTATGTTAGGGAGAGGCTCTGTGTTTGAGAGATGAGCTTGGCATATGCACCCATGTAGGAGAACATTGAAAACCTTTTCATGAAGGCTCTACCTAGGGAGAAGTTTGAAGCTTTTCACAAAGCTTTGGGCTTACTTCCTTTTGTGGATTAATTCCACATAGCTTGGCACTTCCTTATACATGAGTGCCAGCTCCTTATTCACTGCATCGCTCCCAGGAGGGATTTGTTGATATATTTAGGTAGTGATGTGTGTGAACACATTAGGAGCATAGGGGCACTTTTTTCCCTCTTCAAGAGGGTTTCTTCCCTTGACTTGTATATATGCCTATGGCCCTAACATGTTACTTATCTTTGTACATTCTAATGGTAATACATTCAATACGGTGTGTTGTGCTCTAAACTTCTTGTTCTTCCTTGTGTTGTTCCTGTGCTTCTGCAGACCTCAAACTCCAACAATTATTGAAATTAAAACATCAGCATTATCCCTCAAATCATAACAAAAAAGTGGCATATTATACTATAAGGGAGAGTTGTACTTAAGTTGGGGGCTCTAAGCATATAGCTAGAATAGGCTCGAACTTAATTTCAAGGCTTCAAGAGAGGCTCACACTTAAGTTTGAGTTTGAAAGAGGCTCCAACTTAACTTTGACTGCAAAATAGGATTGAACTTAAGTTTCAAGCTCTTGTATTCATAGTTTAAGTAATGTATAATGAAAGATGCTCCAACTGAAAGTCCATGCTCTCACCATATGCTCAAAATAGGCTTGAAGTTAAGTTTCATGATCTATTCACCTTTGATTGGGAGAGTCTCAAACTTTAGTTCAAACCTCTATTCTTTTGAGTAGAAGAGGCTCAAACTTTAATTTGAGGCTCTTATCATATTCCTAAAATAGGTTCAAACTTAAGTTCGAGGCTTTATTCATCTTTAATTGAAAAAAACGTTGAAGCTAAATTGAAAGCTCTAGTCTTTTGAGTAGGAAAGACTCAAACTATAGTTTAAGCATCTTATCTTTATGACATCTCTAATTGATTATAACATAGGCTCAAACTTAAGTTCAAGCTTTGTAACAAATAATGGATACAAAATTGAACTTAAGTCCAAGTTTGTATTTACCTTTTATTGATAGAAGCTCAAACAAGTTTGATAACAGAGGCTCAAACTTAAGTTCAAGCCACTTAACAAATGATAGATACAAGCTCAAATTGGCTTAAACTAAAGTTCAAGACTCTAGCCTTTTTAGTATGAAAGGCTTGACCTTGAGTTCAATGGATACAAGGTTTAGCTTAAGTTCAATTCTGTATTCAATTCTAATTGCAAGAGGCTCGAGATGACGTGAACTAAACTTTGAGACTTTTGAGTTCCAACATCACTGAATATAATTGACACAAGATCTAACTTAAGTTCTAAGATTTATTCACCTTTGATTGGGAGTGGTTGGAACCGAAGTTCGAGCCTCTAGTCTTCTGAATGATTGAGTGTTTGAGCCTCTTTAAAAATGACCAAAACAAGCTAGAAGTTAAGTTCAACATTCTAGTCAACTTTGATTGAAAGAGGCTTGAACTTAAGTTCTAGCCTCTAGTTTTTTGAATGGGAGAAAATTGATCTTAATTTTGAGGCTCTTAGCATATGACCAAAACAACCTTTAACTTGATTTCAAGGCTTCATCTTTGATTGAGGGGCACTCAAACTTAATGGTTCGAGAGACTCTGACTATAGTTTGAGCCCCTTACCTTTATATCTATCTATCTATCTATCTATCTATCTATCTATCTATCTATTATCTATCTATCTATCTAT
>CM035426.1:111865140-111900140 GCA_020310875.1 Ceratopteris richardii | reverse complement strand
AGAAGATCATGTCAAAGGATGTCAAGGTGGAGCATGTGAATACAAAGGAGCAATATGCAGATATGTTTACCAAAGCATTGAATGGAGTAAAGCTACAACACTTCAAGGCATGCATTGGAATGAAGCACCTAGGCGTTGAGACTTGAGGGGCAGTGTTGAAAATCAAGTCTCAATCATGCAAAAAGGCTCAACCACCAGTTTTGCAAGTGGAACAATAAAAAAAGAGGACCCAAAGTTGTGGAATAAAGTTAGAAGCTCCACCAAACTCAATCAAATTTAAATCTCATCAAATCAGCCACCAAAATGTGCACCTACACTGATTGGTGGGTGGTTAACTAGATTGTAGGAAAAGTAAAACTCTATATAAGCATAATCCCACCTTTGTTCTTGAGTTGTATGCATTCCATGAGTTTCCCACTTATTTTAGTGAAGTCATAAACTCCAACAAGCAGCCCCCTTGCTTGCTGACCTATTTTCTCATGATTTTGCTCCTCTCTATCTAGAGGTGTAGTTAGGCTTTTCCAAATCTGATTGTACCAGATTGCAGAGCATTGTTTGCTCTCTCATTGTACTCATTCTCATTGATTTCAAAATTCATTTGGTCTCTCATATTGTGCCCTAAACTATACAAAAGTTTCAAGTTATTTGGCTGAGTGACTTGTGAGAAATTTCTAACTTTGTGAAGTTATATCTCTACACATAGGCAGAGAGTGTTGCAAACACGTAGCCTGCTTTGCAGAGGGTGGTTCTCCCAGCTCGAATTTCCATTTGGGATGATTTAAAGCTTTTTGCATAGCTCTTATAGTCTACTACAATTCTATAAAATTTCATATTAAGTGTTTATACTAGTGTAGAGAA
This sequence comes from Ceratopteris richardii, assembly GCA_020310875.1. Classification (NCBI taxonomy): domain Eukaryota; kingdom Viridiplantae; phylum Streptophyta; class Polypodiopsida; order Polypodiales; family Pteridaceae; genus Ceratopteris; species Ceratopteris richardii. Next base: position 111,899,282 of record CM035426.1, on the reverse strand, counting down.
AAGTTCAGAGCAGTGAGCACATATCACTACTTGTGGACCTAGTGGAGGGGAGCGATCTTCCATTTTTGCATTGGGGTGTTAGAATCATCCCCCATCATTATCGCCACCCTAGCTACCCCTAGCCTAAAGATGATGATGAAGGATTTGTTAGAACTATGGAGACAGAGGTGGTCTACTATCTAGCACCTCCCCTCAAATTTAAAAAATGGTTCCACCAAGTCTATGTAGGAGAGGCCGACTAATATGCTTGTGGGAAAGGTTGTTGAGTCACCTTCTAAGGCTCGTGGGTTGCTTGGCACTAGGATATCATGGAGCATGCTTTTGCAAGGTGGCCTACCTTATGATAAGCAAACCACTGATTTGGGAGGCTCAAGTACTCGACCCTCTTAATCAACCAATCACTAAAAGACAATGGGAGCTCAATCTTAGAAGGTAGCTATGTTGGGTCATCAGTGAGATTTAGTTTAGAAGGTAGAACCATTGCAATGACCATTATAAAAGCAAATTTCTATGGAGTCTCCAGAAAGGTACCTAAGGACCCACTAATCTATGTAACCTCAGGATGCCTACAGCACAATGGACAAAAGATCAATAATTCATGCGGTTGCCTCTAGAGTCTCAAACTCCACATGGTAGAAACTATGACTAGGTGTCTCGATATCAACCAACTTTCCAATATCCGCAAGAAGGCTGCTCATAAGAAGGTCCTTGAGTTCACCATGATTGGGAAACATCCGAGGTGAGTAGACACTCAATCTTAGAAACTAAGCTCGCTCTACCCCCATTGATAAGGGAGTGTCAAATGGGTGATAGAGCAGTTGTAGGTGAGGGGGATTCACAAGAGTACCTATGAGGATTGGACTTTAATTAATCCATTCATGTGTGCCACAAAGAAGGAGGGGAGTGGAGAGGGCGGGGAGGGGGGGGAGGGCACAAAATGATGCTAGATCCTCCTACACACACTCGCATCCATACTAAAAAATATTGGATGGGAAGGTAGGCTAGAAGAGGAGGGAGGGATTGGAGGGGCAAAATGGAAAGGGATAAATAAAGAGAGAAAGAAAAGGGGGGGCATAAAGAAGGGGAAAGAGGTAGGAGCAAGAAAGAAACACTACAAGGAATACGGGCGTATAGCGACGGTTAAGGCGACAGAATTTCGTCGCTATAAAATTGCAACTTGCATCGTAATTAGCGTCGAGCGTGGACCATCGATTAGACGACGCATAAAACGACGGTATTTGTGACTTGGATTGCGATGCTCCCGTACAACATCGCTTAAACGACGCTATTTAAACGCGTCGCTTAAGCGACGCTTTTTTGCGTCACATAAGCGACGCCGGTAGCCGTCGCATAAGCGACGCTAAAAAATGTCGCTTATACGACGACGAATAGCATCGCTTACATGACGATCTGTTGACGGACAAAAATTAAAACGTTGGAGGCTCTGCAATAGGCATTTTCATGCATCCGATCGAAGAGCTCTCCAATGTTCGCAATTGCGCTGCGCTTACGACCTGAAGCAAGTATATGCAGAATTGTTGTTTTGCCTAAGCTCTCTGTTATTGTCTCCCTCTGTCTTTGTTTCTCTCTTTCTACATCTTTCTCTCTTTGAATTCTCTCTCTCTCTCTAGATCTCTCTCTCACTCTAGATCTCTATTTCTCTCTCTAGATCTCTCTCTCTCTCTCTTTTCTTTCTCTCTTTATTGAAGGTTATTCAAGAAGCTAACCAAGCAAAAACTATGGCTAACAATTGTAAGTACAATTTCTATTATTTGTAGATCATTTGAATTGTGTTATTTTCATTACATACCATACTCACACTTATTGATATGCACTCATACACTTATACATGATGAAGATGCACACACACATGCATATACCTACATATACACATATACATGCACATACACACACATACACATAGAGTTATACATATACACACACATACACAAGAACATGCACATGTTGATACATACATATACACTTATACATGCACATGCACATACATACATATACGCACACATACACATGCACATACATACATATACACACATACATATACACTTAGGTACACACATATGAATGAATTATATATTTAAAGTATTAAAACACATATACACATGCACACACACATGCACATACCTACATATACACATATACATGCACATACACACACATACACATAGAGTTATACATATACATGCATATACATATACACACACATACACATGCACATGCACATACTCATACACACATATACACTTATACATGCACATGCACATGCACATACATACATATACACACACATACACATGCACATACATACATATACACACACATACATATACACTTAGGTACAGAGATATGAATGAATTATATAATTAAAGTATTAAAACACATATACACATGCACACACACATGCACATACCTACATATACACATATACATGCACATACACACACATACACATAGAGTTATACATATACATGCATATACATATACACACACATGCACATGCACATGCACATACTCATACACACATATACACTTATACATGCATGTGCACATACATACATATACACACACATACACATGCACATACATACATATATATACACATACATATACACTTAGGTACACACATATGAATGAATTATATAATTAAAGTATTAAAACACATATACACATGCACACACACATGCACATACCTACATATACACATATACATGCACATACACACACATACACATAGAGTTATACATATACATGCATATACATATACACACACATACACATGCACATGCACATACTCATACACACATATACACTTATACATGCACATGCACATACATACATATACACACACATACACATGCACATACATACATATACACACACATACATATACACTTAGGTACACACATATGAATTAATTATATAATTAAAGTATTAAAACACATATACACATGCACACACACATGCACACACACATGCACATACCTACATATACACATATACATGCACATACACACACATACACATAGAGTTATACATATACATGCATATACATATACACACACATACACATGCACATGCACATACTCATACACACATATACACTTATACATGCACATGCACATACATACATATACACACACATACACATGCACATACATACATATACACACACATACATATACACTTAGGTACACACATATGAATTAATTATATAATTAAAGTATTAAAACACATATACACATGCACACACACATGCACACACACATGCACATACCTACATATACACATATACATGCACATACACACACATACACATAGAGTTATACATATACATGCATATACATATACACACACATACACATGCACATGCACATACTCATACACACATATACACTTATACATGCACATGCACATACATACATATACACACACATACATATACACTTAGGTACACACATATGAATGAATTATATAATTAAAGTATTAAAACACATGCTTAATATAAACAATAATAACAATCGATAGAACAAAACTCTTCATTACTTAATACCATACACACAATTCAAAACATAATTGAAATGAAAAATATATAGATAAAAAAAAAATATATATATATCAATGTAAATACATATAATCCAACGTCATAATCAACTAAAATCCTAATCATCATCATCATGATCATCATCATCATCAAAAATATCATGATCATCCTGATCTTCCTCATCCTCATCGTCATGAGCACCCTGTGACGATCGAGATCGTCCCTCCTGTGTTTGTCTCTCCACCTCATCCATATTTGTCTCCCCATAATACTCCTGTATTACATATAACAAACATAAATCAATAAAATAATTAAAAGATTCATAACAACAAAATAATTATATAAAGTTTAAAAATACTCACAAAGGCATCAGGATGATCTTGTGTATACTCGCCCAAACACCGATATCCAAAATGTGTAGCATACTCGATCTCGTGTTTCGTAGGATATCGGCCATAATCCTTTCGCTGCAATGAAACAAATAAAAAACATTAGTTGCTTGCATTTTAACTAAAATAAAAAATATACTCACAATAACACATATACTTACAAACGTAGCTACAAAACCATTATGGCCCATTTGGCCTAAGTGCGATGTGTGGCCCGACTCCACTCTCTTCTTTGCAGTAGCCTGTTTATTCAAGAAAAAAAATACATAAATTAAATGTAAAAAATTACTAAAATATATAAAAATTATAAATATAAACTATTAATTTGTGTACCTTCTGCTGAGGAAATGACTCCTGAAGACGTAGCTGTCTACGAAAAAACTGCCACGACTCAGGTGGTATGTTAGCTCGACTCTTATTTTTTTCGACCATACAATATCTCCTGTTAATTTAATCTCAAACAGAAAAAAAAAGTCAGAATACATACACATATATACACACACATACACATACACATACCCACATACACATATACATGCAAACATATACGCATGCATATATGTATACATATACACATATACATACATATAACATAAACACACATATACATATCCACATATATACGTACACACACATGCATGCATATACACTCATTCATACAAAATACATGCATTTATCCCACAATAATATGTAGTTGTGTATATGTGAATTTGTGTGTATGTGTAAATGTGTATATGTGAATATGTGTCTATGTGTAAATATGTATATGTGAATTTTTTATTTATGTAGATAATCAAATTATTAATATCAAATACCATTAGTTGTAGATTCTGATCAATCAGATGGAACTCCACCACCGTCTCCTCATCGTGCAACTACTTTATACTGTAAGTATATGAAATATTTAATTTGAACTATATTTGATGGATACATAACTTATATTTTTTTTTATGTTTCTTATGATGTGCAGATTTGATCAATCAGAGGGTACTCCACCACCTCCTACCCATGCAACGACTTCACATGTGTCCTCCGATAGGAATTATGATAAATTTTACTATCAAGAGCATATTATATGTTGGTGTAACTCTTGTTATGGCACGTATCGAAGACCACGATTGGAATGTATTCAACATGAGGTAGAGTATGGTACTTTTGAGCGTGCACCATCACCTAGTCAACGTGATAATGCTTGGGTATGTATTTTCTATATATATTAATGTCATTATTTTATTTAAAAACCATGTATAAAATAAAATTATTATTGATATACAGGAATACTTGCTCGATGATGATGATGATGATGATTTTTCTGATAATGTTAATATACCTCGTACACGTCATGGACTTGCTGTTCATCAATTACAAGCAGAGGTTTCTAGAAATCCTCTACCTCCTGGTTTAGAGAATGAAACGGCTGGAGATTATCCATTGCCCGCTCGTGATCGTTCTTTAGTACAAACATATGATAGAAGAAGATATGGAGGATGGAATAGAGGACCACTTCCTTTAGATGGAGAGGTTTTCAACTTTTGGGGTAAGCGCTATATGATTGCTCCATCCACTATTACTAATGCTGGTCGTGGTCTCTTTATTGTAGAGGATTTGTATGTGCCTCCGAACTCTGAAGTCACTCTTATGTCATTTTGTGGTCCTATATATGGATGGGGAGATTGGCATCGACTTTCACGTTATGTTCAAAGAATGAGTACTTATGGAATATGCTTGAACACAACATCCCTTACTAGTAGAAGGATTTCACATGCAGAAAATGAAAGATTATATATTGATGGAAGACCTTACACACATGGAAATAACACGTTTAATAAATAGTAGTCGAGGGTTACATAATAGTTCAAGGACTAATTGCACATTTGAGGAGCGTGAAAATAGTCATGAATCACCATACATGAGTAGAGATGTATCAAGATACATAGTTGTCAATGCTATCACTACATTACATGCTGGTGATGAACTATTAGTGAATTATGGATGGCGTAGACCTCCAAGAGCACCTTTTAGCTAGAGAGAATAAAAATTTTCTATCCATATTTAATAAGTTATATACTTAATTTTATATTTGAAGTTTAATTTTTATTCATTTATGAAATACTAATGAGTTTTATTTATATGTGTAGATTCCAACATATGATATTGATGATATTCGTCCACAACATTCACAATTACCAGTAAGACCTCATTTATCAGAAGCTTCCATGAGGAGGAGATGATAAAGTACAAGATTTGTGTGACAATGATGAAGATGATGGCATGGTAGATTTTATTGAGGATTGGTATCAAAATGACAGTGAGAGCATGGATATTTCTAAAAATGAGAAATATCTTCGAGACGAATGTCTAAAGCATGTATATGAAGGAAGTCGTTTGACACGACTAAATGCGAGCTTACTTATTCTCAACCTTCAAAATCGTTTTGGATGGAGTAATGTATCTGTTTTGAAACTATTAAGGTATAAATTTCAATTTTCTATCTATTTATATATATATATATATATGCATAAATATATATATATATATATATATATATATATATATATATATGCAGGTTTTTATTCTTACTTTAGATAAGGTAAGAACAAGAACTTGAATTGAATGGAAACTTTTTGTCCGCGCATCTTTTAAAACTATTAATGCATCTTTCCAAATATTCGCAATGGTGACCTGGATGAGTCGCATGCACAGAGGTTACTCAAGAGACAGCAATCTGATTATAATGGAGTAGTCCACTTTGTATCCTAAAGTTCAGATGCTCATCATTGACATGCAAGAGGTTTACTGGATACCCGAGAAATCCTGCTCTATCTTGAGTAACCTCTGTGCATGCGATTCATCTAGGTCACCATTATATGAACATATGTGTGAATTGACAGGATACGATTGTTTGGATGGCAGGATACGATTGTTTGGATGGCGAGATACGATTGTTTGTTTTGGAGGATATGAATGATTTGTCGATTCACACATATGTTCAGTTTGAAAGTGTGAATCGACAAATCATTCAATGAAGGTACATACTTCATATCATCCAAAACAAACAATCGTATCCTGCCATCCAAATTTTGCGTAAATATTTTGAAAGATGCATTAATAGTTTTAAAAGATGGGCGGACAAAAAGTATCTATTCAATTCAAGTTCTTGTTCTTACCTTATCTAAAGTAAGAATAAAAACCTGCATGTATATATGTATATATATTTATTTACCATTTTTAATATATCTTTTTTTGATAAACTTACAAGTTATTATCTGAAATGTTTTTACCAAGTCAGAATATTGTTCCTACCTCACATGATGAAATGAAGAAGATAATCAACAATCTTGGTATAGATTATCAATGTATACATGCATGTCCTAACGATTGTATTTTATATAGAGGTGAATATGCAGACTCTTTGACATGTCCCAAATGTCAATCTCCTCGATATAAGGGTGAAGAAGGTAAAATCCCGAAAAAGGTATTGAGACATTTTCCATTGGCTCCACGGATTAGACATATGTTTCAAAGCCCTGAATTATCAAAGCTTTTGACTTGGGGACATGATCACAAAAGTAGTGATGGAAATCAGAATTCCTCATGATAATGTTGCTTTTCAGCATATTGATTCTACATGGCTTGAATTTGCACAAAATCCACAGAATCTAAAGCTAGGAGTTGCATTAGATGGGGTTAATCCATTCTCCATGAAATCTAGTAAATGGTCAACATGGCCAGTGGTAGTCATAAACTACAATCTTCTGCCATATCTTAGCATTAAAAAGGAACATTTAATGCTTTCACTTTTAATCCCAGGCAAAAGACAAGTTAAAGATATGAATGCATATCTTGCTCCTCTCATTGACGATCTTCAAGAGTTATGGAGAGGTATTAATGTCATTGATGTATCGAAAAGCATCAATGAAAGACATATTACGATTCGTGGTATTGTGGCTTGGACTATTCACGATTTTCCTGGATATGGCGTTTGTTCAGGTATTGATGTAATTTTTTTATTCAATATGCATGTAAATAAATATGATTTAATCTAATTATATTTTTATCATTTCCCATGATGCAGGAATATCTACTAAGGGTTATAAAGCTTTTCCATATTGTGGTGATTGGTTGAGATCAATCTATAGTAAGAATCTCAACAAAAATATTTATCTTCGACATCGACGATTCTTGCCTGATGATCATCCATTAAGATCTAAAAGAGAAGCGATACATTTTAATGGAAAGCTTGAAACAAGCCAGTATCCAAAACCTATGACGCCTATGGATTGGTATAAAAAATGGACAAATGGACCTCTAATAGATCCAGAAGCAGAAATCTTCAGTGATGATTCAGATAATGAGTATGTGAACAGAGGTAAAGGGAAATTGGCACTCGCAGAGAACATATCAATATGGTATTCTTTGGAGTATTGGAAAGAGTTAAAATTATGTCATCTTCTTGATCCTATGCATATATTCAAAAATATTGGTTATTCACTATGGCAGCATCTTCTTGGACTAAAAGATACCACAGCATCAAGGAATGATTTGAAAGATAAAAAATCCAAACCAAAGTTATGGCCAGTTTTTGATAGACATCGACAAGAAACGACTTATGCATCTGCTCCTTGGGTACTTACAACAAAAGAGATACATACTATCAACAATAGAATTCAATTGATCAAGACTCCTACAGGATATGGAGCATCGTTTCAAAACATGTTTACTATGGATGATAAGAGCTTATCTGGGTTAAAGACCCATGACTGGCATAACTTTTTGAAACATATTTTACCTTTGGTTATCGATGGATGTACAACGAAAGGAGTACGAGATGTGATCTATCGTCTTGGATCACTTATAAGGTAATTATGAAACTTTTATATTTAATATGTATGAATATTGGATATCTTTTATTTTTTAATTAACTTCTTTACAATTGTTTTTATGATTTGTATAGGTGGATTACATCCAAAGAGATCGATAAAAATTGGATCCCACAAAAAAAACGTGAATGCAAAGAGCTACTATGTTTGATGGAAAAAGAACTTCCTACTTCATTTTTTGATATTCAGGTTCATTTACTAGTCCATCTTGTAGATGAGATAGAGATTGCTGGTGTTGTCAACACTCGATGGATGTTTTGGGTCGAGCGATTTATGGGAATACTAAAAGGTTACGTGCGACAAAGAGCAAAACTAGAAGGATCCATGGCAAAGGGTTGGATGCTTGAAGAGTGCATGTATTACGTTAGTGAGTACCTTGAAAGAGTTCATGAAGAAGCTCCACGTGCATGGACCAACGAGTCTTCTTCAAAAATAACAGATGAGGTATTATCAGGTAAGGGGGTTCCATTCTTATTTACATTGCAAGAAAAAAATGATGTTTCTACTTTTGTAGCATATAATAGCGAATGCATGCAAGCATTCCTTAGCGAGTACGAGGAACTTCAAAGTCTCCGAAGTAAAAGGCGAAAAAACAAAAGATCTAGGCGTAATCTCGATAATAATGAGATTACAAATATACCTTCTTTCACAGATTGGCTATATAGTCGTTTGCAACGCGCCAACGCAAATAATGAAGAAATCTCAGATGAGCAAAGAGAGTTAATGATAGTTTGTGAACAAAAGGTAATTTTATTAAAATATATATTTTATTTTTTTCATATATGTATGTTAGTTTCTATTTACTAATTGAATTTATTTTGCAGGCTCAAATGTTCACTAATATGTGGGCTTTGGACAGCATATTAGAATCAAAGCCATTGATTCTTTACGTAAAACAAAGGATTCTAGTATTGTTGATTGTTTCAAGCAACTATCATGTGCTAGCTCAAAAGACATGAACCCTATAGATAGCGAACTTGGTTACGTAGGAACTATTGTTGGTATCTACGAAATTGCATTTCGTACAATTCAAACAAGTAGAAAAAAGTTTATATATTTTTTTTAGAGTTAGTTATTTTTTTAAGCACCTAATAATGAGACGTTTTTGTTGTTATATATTTTGATAGGTCATTTTGAAGGTTGACTGGTATCGAGCGGAGTATAAAGGTAGTAATTCTACAATAAGAAAGGAATTATCTGGGTTTTGGGAAATTGATTCTTCCAACGTAATGCGATCTACTAAAGAACCATATATTCTTCGTAGGCATATTGAACAAGCATTTTTTTATAAAAACCCAGATGCTCATCCTTGGTGGCAAGTCATTCATGTGCAACCTAGAGGTAGGTCATTGTTTGAACAGTTTATTGTTAGAGAGATTGAAGAAAGTCCTCTTGATGATTCAGCATCAGATACTTATACATCAACATCTGGAATAGAAATTAGACTCATTATACGTGATAATGATACTAATCTTTTTGATGAAGAGGATAATTCTCTACATGCTGATTTTACTGATGAGGAAGAGGAATTACCAGAAATAGATATTAATCCACCAATAGATGATGTGATTCATGAGAACATAGATTTAACAATAGAAGAAATAAATGAAATCAATAAGGATAATGAAGATGAGACTATATTGGTGTCTTACCAAAATGATGGAAATAATGAAAACATATGAGCAGATTAGATAGTAACTTGAAGCTTTTGAATGGATATCAGATAATAGGTTTTTTTTTATTAACTTGAATAACGATGAATCCTACTAGAGAGATGAAATCATGTTCTTCTAAGTTAGAACATGAAGCTCGGGGGTATGCCTAATTATTTTATATATAGCTTTATCTTCGAGGAGTAAATTTTTATCATGTATGTATGCATATGTGTGTGTATTCATGTGTATTATATGTATACATATGTTAGTATGCATATATATGTATTTCATGTATATGTATGTGTTTGCATGTGTGTGATATATGTATACATGTGTTAAATATGCATATGTGTATAAATGCATATGCATTTATGTAAAATATTCATGTATTCATGTATGTAATATATGCAAGTGTTTATAATTGTGTACATGTATATATGTATATGTGTCTATGTGTAAATATGTACATGTAAATATGTATGCATGTATATATGTGTTTATGTGTGCATGTAGGCATGTACATGTATGTGTAAATATGTACATGTAAATATGTTAGTATGTATATATATATTTATGTGTGCATTTAAATATGTACATGTAAATATGTTAGTATGTATATATATATTTATGTGTGCATTTAGGCATGTATGTGTGATGCATAATATATCTACTCCATTTTATATTTATGTATCCTATCTACATGATGTGTATATATCTTTACATATATTATGGTCCTCGTTGATTCGAGTAGCTATATATAGAGGCATAAGGTTGGGAGGAGAGATCTCTCTAGTAGGACGTCGGAGGTGTACATATACTTCAAACATATGGCTAAAAGGTTGAATTAGAGTTTTTAAATTAGTGATTTCAAAACCCTAATATCGAGATTAGTGTTCTCTCTCTCTCATATACATACATACCGTGCATTGTCGCGACGATGAGCCCTAACACCATTTAAGAGACCACCCTGTCCCAAACTCCGTCTCAAGTGAACTGAGCACATACTTTTTATCCCTCTCATCATGCTCACTACAAAAATTAAAAACATAATATAAATAAAACATAAGATATATATTTCAATTTATATGTAAAACTTTTACTTACTTCCACGGTAAGTGGATAAAGTGCAGGTAAGAGTCGCATAATGCGCGCATTCTCCTCTTGAACTCCAATCCATTTCCTATGTATACAATATTCCCCTCTGGCTCTATGTCGCACTCTAGTCCTAACGTGCCTATGCATGTCCTCATAGGCAACGTCTCTGCTCTGCTATCACGTGCTGGAGGTGGTATAGGTGTCCTGAAAATAGATAGATAGAAATAAATAAAAATATGTGTTATAATATCATTAAAAAAGTTTATAAAAAAAACATACCTATCAGCAGATAGCTCTCTTCCTGCGTGTGGAGCCACAAAAGAGCCCTCGTCTGATCGCGTAAGCATCTGGATCCTATCATCCAGCTCCTCATCAGACATCTCTGCGTAGTCCCGCATTATGACCCCTAGAGTATCTGACGGAACTCTTGCTCTCATAAGACTTTTTATGAGAGTGAGTTTCGCCTTTCTCTCTCTACTGGGATCCATAATACCTAACATATAAAACAAAATGGTTAGAAATCAATATATATACATGTATGTGTGTGTATGCATGTGTATGTGTGTGTATGCATCATTATGTGTGTAAGTGTCTATGTGTGTTTGTGTGTGTGTATATGTGTGTGTGTGTGTCTGTGTATGTGTGTGTGTCTATGAGTGTGTATGTGTTTATGTGTATGTATGTATCTATGTGTGTGTATGTGTCTATGTGTCTATGTGTATGCATGTATGTATGCATATATGTGTGTATGCATGTGTATGTGTGTGTTTGCATCATTATGTGTGTATGTGTGTATGTGTGTATGTGTGTATGTATATGTGTGTGTTGTCTATGTGTATGTGTGTGTGTCTATGAGTGTGTATGTGTTTATGTATATGTATGTATCTATGTGTGTGTATGTGTCTATGTGTGTATGTGTATGCATGTATGTGTGCATATGTGTGTGTATGCATATGTATGTGTGTGTATGCATCATTATGTGTGTCTATGTATGCATGTGTATGTGTGTATGCATCATTACGTGTGTATGTGTCTATGTGTGTATGTGTGTGTGTATATGTGTTTGTATGTGTGTATGCATGTGTATGTGTGTGTATGCATCATTATGTGTGTAAGTGTCTATGTGTGTTTGTGTGTGTGTATATGTGTGTGTGTATGTGTGTGTCTATGTGTATGTGTGTGTGTCTATGAGTGTGTATGTGTTTATGTGTATGTATGTATCTATGTGTGTGTATGTGTCTATGTGTGTATGTGTATGCATGTGTATGTGTGTGTATGCATCATTATGTGTGTATGTGTCTATGTGTGTATGTGTGTTTGTATATGTGCGTGTTGTCTATGTGTATGTGTGTGTGTATATGAGTGTGTATGTGTTTATGTATATCTATGTATCTATGTGTGTATGTGTCTATGTGTGTATGTGTATGCATGTATGTATGCATATGTGTGTGTATGCATATGTATGTGTGTGTATGCATCATTATGTGTGTCTATGTATGCATGTGTATGTGTGTATGCATCATTACGTGTGTATGTGTCTATGTGTGTATGTGTGTGTGTATATGTGTTTGTATGTGTGTATGCATGTGTATGTGTGTGTATGTATCTATGTGTGTGTATGTGTGTATGTGTGCATGTGTGTATGTGTATGCATGTATGTATGCATATGTGTGTGTATGCATGTGTCTGTGTGTGTATGCATCATTATGTGTGTATGTGTGTAGGTATATGTGTGTGTTGTCTATGTGTATGTGTGTGTGTCTATGAGTGTGTATGTGTTTATGTATATGTATGTATCTATGTGTGTGTATGTATCTATGTGTGTATGTGTATGCATATATGTATGCATATGTGTGTGTATGCATATGTATGTGTGTGTATGCATCATTATGTGTGTCTATGTATGCATGTGTATGTGTGTATGCATCATTACGTGTGCATGTGTCTATGTGTGTATGTGTGTGTATATGTATATGTGTCTATGTGTATGTGTGTGTGTTTATGAGTGTGTATGTGTTTATGTGCATGTATGTATCTATGTGTGTGTATGTGTCTATGTGTGTATGTGTATGCATGTATGTATGCATATGTGTGTGTATGCATATGTATGTGTGTGTATGCATCATTATGTGTGTCTATGTATGCATGTGTATGTGTGTATGCATCATTACGTGTGTATGTGTCTATGTGTGTATGTGTGTGTGTATATGTGTTTGTATGTGTGTATGCATGTGTATGTGTGTGTATGTATCTATGTGTGTGTATGTGTCTATGTGTGTATGTGTATGCATGTATGTATGCATATGTATGTGTATGCATGTGTATGTGTGTGTATGCATCATTATGTGTGTATGTGTCTATGTGTGTATGTGTGTAGGTATATGTGTGTGTTGTCTATGTGTATGTGTGTGTGTCTATGAGTGTGTATGTGTTTATGTATATGTATGTATCTATGTGTGTGTATGTATCTATGTGTGTATGTGTATGCATGTATGTATGCATATGTGTGTGTATGCATATGTATGTGTGTGTATGCATCATTATGTGTGTCTATGTATGCATGTGTATGTGTGTATGCATCATTACGTGTGCATGTGTCTATGTGTGTATGTGTGTGTATATGTGTGTGTGTCTATGTGTATGTGTGTGTGTTTATGAGTGTGTATGTGTTTATGTGTATGTATGTATCTATGTGTGTGTATGTGTCTATGTGTGTATGTGTATGCATGTATGTATGCATATGTGTGTGTATGCATATGTATGTGTGTGTATGCATCATTATGTGTGTCTATGTATGCATGTGTATGTGTGTATGCATCATTACGTGTATGTGTCTATGTGTGTATGTGTGTGTGTCTATGTGTATGTGTGTGTGTCTATGAGTGTGTATGTATTTATGTGTATGTATGTATCTATGTGTGTGTATGTGTATGCATGTATGTATGCATATGTGTGTGTATGCATATGTATGTGTGTGTATGCCTCATTATGTGTGTATGTGTCTATGTGTGTATGTGTGTGTGTATACATTATGACAGTGTATGTAAGCATGTGCATTATGTATGCATATAAGTATGTATGTATGCATATGCATATGCATTATGTATGCATATGCATATGCATTATGTATGCATATGCATATGCATTATGTATGCATATGTGTGTGTGTATGCATATGCATGTAAGTATGTATGTATGCATATGCATGTAAGTATGTATGTATGCATATGCATATGCAATATGTATGCATGTATGTGTATGTGTGTGTATGCATATATGTGTGTGAATGTGTGTGTGGATGTGTGTGTGAATGTGTGTGTACATGTGTCTGTATGTGTGTATGCATGTGTATGTGTGTGTATGCATCATTATGTGTGTATGTGTGTGTGTCTATGTGTATGTGTGTGTATCTATGAGTATGTATGTGTTCATGTGTGTGTATGTGACTATGTGTGTATGTATCTATGCATGTGCATTATGTATGCATGTAAGTATGTATGTACATTGTATGCATATGCATATGCATTATGTATGCAAATGTATGCATGTATGTGTTCATGTGTGTATGTCTCTCTATGTGTGTGTATGCATATATGTGTGTGTATGTGTGTATGTGTGTGTATATGTGTATGTGTGTATGCATGTGTATGTGTGTGTATGCATGTGTATGTGTGTATGTGTCTATGTGTGCATGTGTGTGTATATACTATATGTGTGTGTGTCTATGTGTATGTGTGTGTACCTATGAGTGTGTATGTGTTTATGTGTGTATGTGTCTATGTGTGTGTATGTGTTTATGTGTGTATGTGTATGCATGTATGTATGCATATGTATGTGTATGCATGTGTATATGTGTGTATGCATCATTATGTGTGTATGTGTCTATGTGTGTATGTGTCTATGTGTGTATGTGTCTATGTGTGTATGTTCTATGTGTGTATGTGTTTGTGTATACGTGTGTGTATGTGTGTGTGTCTATGTGTATGTGTTGCTACGCATCTATGAGTGTGTATGTGTTTATGTGTGTGTATGTGTCTATGTGTGTGTATGTGTCTATGTGTGTATGTGTCTATGTGTGTGTATGCATGTATGTATGCATAGATTTGTGTATGTGTGTGTATGCATTATGTATGCATATGTGTGTGTATGCATTATGTATGTGTATGTATGCATATGCATTATGTATGCATATGTATGCATGTATGTGTATGTGTGTGTATGTCTCTCTATGTGTGTGTGTGTATGCATATATGTGTGTGTGTATATGTGTGTCTATGTGTGTATGCATGTGTATGTGTGTGGATGCATCATTATGTGTGTATGTGTCTGTGTGTGTATATGTGTGTGTATGTGTGTGCATGTCTATGTGTGTGTATGTGTGTGCGCGTCTATGTGTATGTGTGTGTGTCTATGAGTGTGTATGTTTGGATGTGTGTGTGTATGAATGTGTGTCTATGAGTGTGTATGTTTGGATGTGTAAGTGTATATGTGTGTCTATGTGTGTATGCATGTGTATGTGTGTGAATGCATCATTATGTGTGTGCATGTATATGTGTGTGCATGTGTATATGTGTGTGCATGTGTATGCATTATGTGTGCATGTGTGTATATGTGTGCATGTGTGTATGTGTATGCATTATGCATTGTGTATGTGTGTATATCTGTGTGTATTTGTGTGTATGTGTGTGTGTGTCTATGCGTATGTGTGTGTGTGTCTATGCTTGTATATGTGTGTGTAAATATGTATGTGTGTGTAAGTGTGTGTGTGTGCGCATACCTGCCAATGGTCTCGCTCTCTCTCTCTCTCTCCCTCTCGTGCGTGCTCTTTCTCTCTCTCTCTCTCTCTCTCTCTCTCTCTCTCTCTCTCTCTCTCTCTCGGTCTCTCTGTTCTTGCTCGCGTCCAAGTCCATGCACAAATGTGCCGGGAGAAATCAATTTTTTTTTTTTTACATTCCAGAGCGTCGCATATGCGACGCTCTGCAGTTTGCCATCGTCGTTAAATTTGTCGCTAATTAGCGACGGTGATAACGATGCTTTTTAAGTAGCGTCGCTTATGCGACGCTATCGTCGCTTATGCGACGCTATCGTCGCTTATGCGACGAGGGTCGGGCAAAAAAAAAATCCGAAATTCCTACCGTCGCTTATGTGACGACCTCGTCGCATAAGCGGCGGTTCCCGTTTTTTTCCCGATTCGGGGGCGTCGCTACGCCCCCCTTTTTCTTGTAGTGAAAGGGCAAGGGGGGGTGGGGGAGGGCGTTGGTTAGAGGACCGAAGAAGAGGGTGGAAGAGGGTTCAAAGATGGAGGACTAAAGAACAACAATGAAGGAGGATTGCTTGTAGAGGAAGGAGGGCAGAGGGGGAGGCGAGGCAGTCGATGCTAGTAGGTGGGGGTGGGTTAGTGGAGATCAGCAAGAGATGACAAGGAGGTGATGTTGGGGAGAGGCAAGATGTACGCACGAATCCGAGTTGTACACATATATACTTACATTCAAACATACTTCATATATGTAGTTGAGTAAGTAAGACCTTGCTAATGCATCCTTGGCACACCATGTGTTGAGCTTTTCATGTTCTTCCTTTGTTGGTAGTCCACTAGTTTTGAATCAGGGCAATTCCTCATCTCGTGAGATGTATCCATAAAGACTCCTTCCTTGTAGGTATGTCTTCATCCTTAGAGACCATGCCTGATAGTTATTCCTGTCCAATTTATCAATAAATGAAGGAAAACCATCTCCCATTTTACCTTAACTTGCTCTGATACCACTATTGGGAATGATGGATGGACACTTCAACAGAATGAGTAGGTACTGCCAAATCCTACTTTGTACTAGCCCTTTGATGCTTCAGAGTTGATAAGTGGCCCTTTTTAGCTCTCCAATGACACCATAAATTGGCCTATGTACTTTGGAAATGATGTATGAAAAAGTTGAATCAAAACAGACAACTTTGAACTTCAAGTCTTCAAGAAAACCTTCTATTTTTTACTAGACACCTACTGTATATTTTGCTCAGTATGACCAACACAGTAGGAATTGAAAACCTTCCTTTTAGGAATATCTAATTAGCTTAGCAAGCTAAATATTCCAAGTGGAGTCATTTAAAAAGATTAACTATGATCAGAGAAATCAATTTAGCAACTAAACCTTTACCCCTGATATTTTAGGACTGTTGTAGACTTCGACCAGTGATCACTTTGACAAATTTTTCTCTGAAATGGCTGAACAGAAATCCTTAAAATTTTGGTAGCATGTAAAGCACTTGGCCCTGGTTCCAACAAGCTATAGATCTTTGAATTTGGTAGAGAGATGAGTGAGATATGACCTCCACAAGTTGACAGACTTTCAGACACTATGACAGAGAACTCAACAATGAACAATGTAGATATATGTATTAATGAACACTGTTGTACAATGCCATAGGCATGAAGATCATTGCCTAATAGTGTAGGAAGGTGTGGGCTATAGTGTATGCCTCACACACACTCAGATATGAGACTAAGGAGCTCGGAAAGTGACTTGCATACCTGCGACTTTTTGATGATCACTTTTATAGTAGTTGAGTTCAAAGTTTGAATTTGAATTCAAACTTTGGCTCTCTATAATAATGCTCCTACATCCTAGGAGATATTCCATCAATCAAAGCTAACGTTTCCACGAGTTCTTTTTGGTAGGTTTTTACAAAGATTCCAAGTCAAATGTGACTTTTACAAAAGGATACAGTGGTAATTAGCCACTAGCATTGGTTCCTATGCATCTACTTATGTGTATGAATTACAAGCGAAATGTGTAGGCTTGTCAATTGCACCAACATCTAAGTCCAAGACATACTTAGAGAATCATAAATTCTAAGTTTAGAAAGAGAATTTAGACTTGCTTATGTAATTTCTCATGCATTCCATGTAGGAAGATAACTTAAGTAAAGTATTCTTGAGCACATCTAAGTAAATGCTTTCAATTAATTCTACTTTGAGGAACTTAATATAAATTAAACTTTGAAAGTTGAATAGATAGCTATTATGTTCCATAAGTTCATCCCTGGTAAGGATGCAAAGTGCCAAGAAAACCATGGAATTTTTGGAAAGCTTTTCCTTGATTCCATACCTAAGAGTGATGAAAATCAAAGATTAAACCTTAGCATCAATTGACCTTTGATGTTCAATAGATGGATGTTAGGCTCCATGATTGCATCTCTCGTAACAATGCAACTTGCTAAGAAACTTTGAAAGAGCTCTTCCTTTTAGAAGGATTAGAGAGTTACTTTATGCTTTTGTTTAAGTTGTTTCTTGCTTCAAGAGGAAACCTGAGCAAGTGATATTTAAGAAATAAGATAAGTACCTAAAGACATGAATGTAAATGAAATATTCCAATCATCTATTTCATGATTCACACTATTCCTATCATATCCAAGGCTAAATTTTCATTTAGGAATGCAAGAAAATCCAAAAAATAGATCTCCATTGATCCGTGAACTTTTCCTAAATAAGCTATAATATTCATAAATGTGTTATGACAAGTACATGAAAATGTGTTCATAGTATCATTGTTGTCCATTGGTTCAATCATTGTAACTACTTGTACTTTAAATTATACAATCATAGTGGATTGTCACAATATGTTTAAGGTACTCTAGTAACATCTATGGATTGAACAATGATAATAATTTTTATCTCACGCTCAAGAAGAAGAATAAATATCACATAAATGAAAGTTCAAGTCAAACTTTCATAGAGGAATGGAGAGCCATATCTTAAAGATGATATTTATCCTTTAGTTTGATACTCAAGAAATGAATGCAAGTAAAATAATAAAGCTTTTGAATATTGTTTGAAAGTCTAGAATTCCTTTGAAATATCCTTCCAGTAGTGCAAAAGATTCCAAGATGAATAATTTGCTCATGTTGTTGATTCCTTAAAAGGAATATCAAGTATCGAG
Source organism: Ceratopteris richardii (assembly GCA_020310875.1). NCBI lineage: Eukaryota > Viridiplantae > Streptophyta > Polypodiopsida > Polypodiales > Pteridaceae > Ceratopteris > Ceratopteris richardii. The sequence goes on along the minus strand of CM035426.1, from coordinate 111,879,773 downwards.
AGAATAAAATGCTCCCTAGTAGTGAGTATTGAATTCTTTAAGCTAGTTAGACAAAAAGTAGTTTTGAAGAAGTCCCAAACCACTAGTAATGGTACTTAAGTCCAATGATTTATATAACTTAAAGGTATATCAATGAGATTCTTAGCTTTAGAATCTGAAAGGTAGATATATATGCTTGGACTTGAGTTGAGGGAAAGATCTCCAAAATCCCACAGGTGAGTGATGAGGCTTTAAATAGTTTAAGAATTAACACATCCTGTTCTATACGCAAGAATTATCATTTAAAGATACATGCATTCTTCGACATCACATTATGCCCCCACATATGATTATCAATTTCACATGAAAGTCATATTAGAGAGAGAGAGAGAGGGGGGGGAGGGGGAGATGAGAGAACTTAAAAAGAAGTGTTTAAATATGTGCTACTACATATGTGTAGGGACTACTATCTACAAATGTATGGAAGAGCTGTCTTTTTTTTTCATTTTAACATGATTCTACCCTATTGCATCATTCATATATTTGTGTGCTAAGTTCATTAATTCGTTACTTTGCATTGTAATACACCTCACTGCTTGAGGCTTCATTTACAACTCAACAAATCTAACTAAAAACATGGGTTCATAACCATGCCGTTCTTTAGCTATTATTATTATTATTATTATTATTATTATAGATTCTAGTGCAGACTTTAGTTGAGCAAAAAACTTTTTATCAGAGCTTTTTCAGTGCTTTTCGATAGGTTTCAGCTATGTTTCCGAATGACGTTTGTTTCGGTTGAGTAATTTACAACTTCAAGACTACCATAAACTATTTTCACCTCTACTAAGTACTTATGGCGGCATGAGTACAGATTCATCGGAGAAACGCACTAACATAAAAAAAAATGGTTCACAAAAAGCTATTCCTTTTTCCATACCACTTCACGGTGGTATTTCACCCTCTTCATATGAACTTCTATATGTAAAGGCCAAAAAAGCAAATATTTTTGGCTGTCTTTAACGCTGCTCATTTTACTTTTACACTTAAGGATTCAAGAAATCTATTCCTTATCATTTTCTTGTTCTCCTCCCGATGATGCAGCCGCTAAAACTTACATGCTTTTGATATGGGTCATGCTCTTTCCTCTAAGTTGGAAGCAGTCTCATAACATGCAAAAGCGTGTTGCTTTCTCTTTTGGCTTTTGATTTTACCTGTACAGCTTTTTGCGTTGTATAGAACGAATTCTTTTACAACGAAAGCTTGGAGAAATCTACCCACTTTTAGCACGTATTTTGTTTTTCTGCTAAAGCAGTGGTTAGAGCTTAAGTGTATAGATGCTTTTGGTGTCGTGCATGCTTTTTTCTCTATGTTGGCGGCAGTCGCATAACATGCCAAAATATATTCTTTCTTCTTTACGAGTCGATTTTATCTGTACTACGCGTTTTCAACTTGCTAAAGGAAGCCATAATGAATGTTTTTTCTCAAGCTATGAAAAACAATTCAACATTGCACAAGGCGAATTGTATATAACATATACAAGTCGAAATTTGGTAGTATTATCATGTTCTCACTATTGTACATATACATTGCACAAGGCGAATTGTATATAACATATACAAGTCGAAATTTGGTAGTATTCATGGGTATCATGTTCTCACTATCGTACATATTGAAAGGAGTCGAGATTTGGTAGTATTCTTGAAATATCATTTTTTTTATAACGGTAAAGTTTAAAGGAGTCCAAAGATCTTTATCCTCTGTCGTTGTAAGAGAGCATGATCATCATTGCTTCATGAAATCACAAAATGAAGATTGGTGCAAAACAACGTATGATAAGGTGAACACATTGAAGAAAAATAATACATGGGAATACGTGAAATTTTCACCAAATAAGAAAGTTATTGGATGCCAATGGGTTTACAAAATGAAGTGCAAAAGTGATGGCTCAATGGAAGATATAAAGCATATCTTGATGCAAAAAGATATGCACAATTATATGGATTACATTATGATGAAACCTCCAATATGATTATAAAAAAGACAATGTTGAGAAGCATGATTACATGGGCTGCTATGAACAATTAGAAACTATATCAAATGGATGTAAAGTGTCACATGATATTATTATGGGTAGAGGAATAAAAGGGAGAGTCTTTATTGTAGAGAGGCTCGGCGGTTGGGAGGTATAACGGATCTAGATCTCTGTGTGTGCTTATGTTTGTCAAGTTCTCTATGCGTAGCTAGGATAGGAACGAGCTGCACGATAAGTTTTTCATAAAAGATTGGTTTAAGAACAATAACAATCCCATGCGAGCTACACATTGTCTATGAACTTCCGCGAGAGTAAGACGTTGTAATCGAACCCAAGACCTCCAAGAATGGCAATCAACAAGCTATTCACGCTGCCATATGCCTTTTGGTGTCCAAATAACAGCGAATTCTATACAGGTAAATGTCATCTCTAGTTGGTTCATACTTTTTTGGCCCTTCCATCACAGTTTAAGAAAAATGTGAGCACCTGAATCTAAGAAACTCCCATTTTGGAAGAGGGAAAAAGAGGTGCAATAGCTATAGATGGATGGGAAAAAGTATATGTACTGAGAATATGGCATATGGAATTTATAATGGAACCATTAGATTCATTAAAAGTATAAGTTAAGGAGGAATTTTACTTCCTCAAAGACCCCCTTCCCACACTTTCTAAAAAAAAATTTCAGATGTAAATCTTTGTCAAACTCCACTTTTGGGAGTAAGAAAATACATCATTTCAAGAGACTTCCAATCAATTCTGCATACATGCCTAGAGTATGCTGTGTATATTACCATGGAGAATCAAAAAATCCAAGAAAAATCCACATTTAGAGTGGATTAGAGGCTTACTAAAATCTTCCATAAATCTTTTTTCAAGAAAGTTAAAATCTTGCTTTACGCCTCTTTTGGGGAGCAAATTAGCATGCACTAAGGGAGGATTTGGAAAGTTGAAAATAGGCCCAAGCATCTTCGTACACTACTCTCTGAGGTTATGGAGGGAATTGTAGGATTTGCTTGATGGAAGAATGCTTTTGGGCATTTTCACACTTTTTCCAGCCCCTCCAATAGTCCACTAGTTTGGCATGTCCCGCTTGGAATGGCCATATCTTGGGCTAGTATACTCCAAATTGGACATGCTATGGCTTGTTTCGAAGAACACAAGGTCTAATTTCTGATTATGGAAAGATATTTTTGCAGATATGAGCAGGTGTATAAAGTCTAAACAATTTTCTGCAACTACCTTCTAAGAGCCATATCTTACAAACCGGGAAGGCGATTGAAGTAATTTCACTTTGAGTTACTTGCACATGATATATATTTCAGTTTTTGATTGTTTGCAGGTCCTAAAATGGTTTTTGCAGGTCTAAATAGGGATTATAAATGCATTTTTGGGTAAATTTTGCATTATTCTAGTAATCATCTGACCATACTTTATGTTTTGGGAAGTGATCCGATGTTTTCGAACACTTCAAAGCTTATGTTAGGACGTGAGGAGGAAGGTGCAAGGGTCACAAAGCTCATCGAGAAGGATTGGATGCATGCAATTCCAATACCAAATCATTTAGGAACGTATGCTTTATGTTTCCAGGCATCTTATTTTAGTTTATGGCATGCTTTGTGTGTACATGCATGGATTGGATTGCATATATCCAAGTTGATCATTATTTGAATTTTAAAAGTATGGCTCAACATGCAGGAAGTACACTTTTTGATTGTTTGCGGGAAAGATGATTGAAGGAACTACATGGTTAGGCAACAAAGAGATTGTTGCTAGCATCTATTTTTATGTTTTTTTGCAGGTTATAGAGTCCATGTGTGAGTTTATGGCATGCATGCCATGGGCCTGTCAAGTCCTATGTTGTTGGATGGCCTGTGTGCCATTGAGGTTATGGTTTAAATGTTTTTGGGATTCCATTTCCTAAGGAAATGCTGTTGAAAAATTCCCCCCCTCATGGCGTTATATATGCACTTGCCTTTAGGTAAGAATGTTATGGCATGGTAACATGCCTTTTCTGTAAACATCAATAAGTTTTAGGCATGCTTATAAGCATGTATTTAATGGACTTAGTACCATCAGAGTATTATACATAAGGCAACTTCATTAGCAACAAGATCCCTACACATAATCCTTATGGATTTTAGACCATAGGATTGCTAAGGGGAAGGAGCTATACCTTCACCATTAGAAATGTGCACGAGCAATCCTATAGGTTATAGGAAGTTGCATACATGCACGGGAGATACATTTATGATAATCTCCAAGGTAGTGAAGATTTACTTATCTTCACAAGAGTCTCACAGTAGGATTAGGAGACTATGGGGTATTATCAGGAATACCTGAAGAGTGACTAGTTTCACTCATGCACCTCACTTGAGCAAGTAGTGAAGCATTTCTACTACACTACTAAGGAAACCAATTAGATGGGATCACAAAGATGGGTTTCATGAGACAACATCGACGGGTGCTTATGTCATTCGAGTGATGGTTAGGAAGGCCACAGGTATGGCACTAGCTCTATGACTTAGAGCATAGATCCCTTAGTAAGAAATAGTTGGGGTACCCAATACATATATGTATATCAGGATCTACAGAGAGGTACTCAGACCTAGTCTTGGTACCTAGGAATAAGTTGGTTTGGAATAGAAAGGGGTATCCATTGTCACACATTGGCTAGGACCAAACTAACTAGTTTGAGGACATGGGACTCATTTGAGTCCACTGACATGATTTGAGGATATGGGATTCATTAGAGTCCACTTATATATTTCATCACATATATGTGGAATATATTCAATTTAGTGTAGGTATGACACCGTGAATTGGAAGAAGTTTTCATTGGTATGGGATGATGGAAATGACTTCCCTTTGAGAACTCTTCTTCTATGGCCAGGGAGAAAAGGAATCATCATTCATGACATCATGTTTCACTAGATCGAAGGAGAGCTCTTAGTAGACATCTCCTTAGGATTGGGAGTTATCCTTCATAGTTTAGGGAAGATTTATTCTTCCAGTAGAGAATGTGATAGGTGATTTTGTCACCATTGGTATCACATACTCATTTTGAGTTTTTAGGAAGGATAATTCCATCAGTTTGATTGGATCATATAGATCCATGCACACAGTATGGTTAGCAAAGATAGTTCTTTAGTATGGATACACATGTGTTTACGGTATCATGTCACATCATTGCTGAACATTTTGTAGAGGTCTTTGACCCTTAGTAGGAATTTATTTTCTCCACTCTTCACTACATACACCTTCATTAGTTAGGGGAGATCTGTTCTCCATCTTCATAGGAATATGTGTAATGAGGGATGTATTAGTTATGGAAGAGAGGACTAAATAAATTCATGATTTTCTCTTTTAAGGAAAGGAGAAAGTGGGAATAAGCTCAGAGATCCATGACAGTCTCACTTTAGTTTAGTGGTCTCAATTTAGCTCCTGCTCTTTGAGAGAGAAAGAAGGAAAGAAAAACATGATTTCTTCATAGGAGAAGAAAAGAGTATGTTTTCCTTTAGATAGAAGAGGTGTTTAGAAAACATCTCTTAGTTTATATTTCAGAAGGAATTGATTTACTCTACTTTTCAATATAACTTTCCTTCACATGGGAGTCTCTTTCTCCACTATTTTTGGAGGGAAATATGGAGAACTTATGTATATGTTCTCAATTATGAGCGGAGGATTCTATGGTTTATTATCTCCATTATTATATGTGTTGTATATTTCAGAGGATTCTATGGTTTATTATCTCCATTATTATATGGTCAAGCCTATAAGTTTGGCACTTTTACACTTGATTTACATATTATTACTCCATAGAGGATACATCATATGGACTTAGGTCATTTTAATGATGTTATATGTGATGGGAGTGATAATTAGGAAGTTGAGTGTACATGGGAGATAGTTAAGCACCACTCAGATGGTTTCCCACCTTTGAGATGATCTCATATGAGACTTCTTAAAGGGAAGGATACGGGGAAACAACACACAGAGATGACCATGTACATAGAGTACATGGGATTCAGGGGAGTCCAAGCACTTTCTTCTACCACTACGGACATTTAATTTATATTTTCGAGGACGAAAAAATATTTAAGGGGGAAGGAAATGTCACATGATATTATTCTGGGTAGAGGAATAAAAGGGAGAGTCTCTATTTTGGAGAGGCTCGGCGGTTGGGAGGTATAAGGGATCTAGATCTCTATGTGTGCTTGCATTCGTCAAGTTCTCCATGCGTAGCTAGGACAGGAACAAGCTGTAAGAGAAGTTTTTCATAAAAGATAAAGAATGTATTCTTGAATGATAAATTGCATGAGGAAGTTTGAATGAGGCAACCAGAAGGTTATGTGAATCCAAAGTATCTTGGTTATGTATGAAAATTGAAAAAAACACTTTATGGATTGAAAAAAGTACAAGAACATGGTGTGAACGATTCACTAAAAAGCTACTGGATCTTGGATTCAATCAATGAAAGGATGGTTATTCGTTGTTTGTATGGAATCATGGAAGCGAAATGATTCTAGTAGTGATTTATGTCGATGATATGATCATTAGTGGCAGAGGATTGCTGATTTGAAAAAGAAACTAAAATTTGAATTTTTGATGTGGGATTTGGGAGAGTAAATATACTTTCTTGGAATAAAATTAATTTCAATGCAAGAGGGAATTTGGATGGTATAATTCAGCTATATGCTAGAAATTCTTGAGATATTTGGTATGAGTTCTTGCAAACCTATCAACACACCACTTGATGCTAATGCTAAGCTTATGAATGATGGGAAATACTTGCATGGTGCAAATGTATGTAGGAAGATGGTTGGAGCTTTGATTTATGTACAGAAGAAAAGACTAGACTTAAGATTTAGATTTGGCTTGGTGAGTTAGTTTAAGGATTAAACCATGCAAAGTGCACTTGGAAGCAATGAGACATATATTGAGATATGTGAAAGCAACATGCACTTTTGGCTTGTTAATTGAGAGAAAAGTTAAGCCATGTATATATGAACTTAGAGATGAAAAAAATCGGGCTAGAAATGTCATGGATTGAAGATCAACTAGTGGATGTGTGTCCTCACTTGGAAGTGCAACCATTTTTGGAGCAGCAAGAAGTAACCAAATATCACCTTTTCAAGTATCAAAGCTGAATATAAAGGCATTACTCAAGCCATTTGTGAATCAACTATGGATTAAGTACCTTCTTGAAGACATGAGATTCCACATTGATTGAAATATGATCATGTACTAAGACAATGTGAGCCACACTATTCTTTCAAAGAATCTAGTTTATCATGCGAGATCAAAACAATGAATTTCATTATCACGTGTCTACTTTTCATGTCCACCGCAAGAATTGTACTTGCAAAAATAGAGGCGATCCCTACAAAACCCTCATGCACACATAAATCACCTGAAATAACCCTTATACCCATGTGCATTTTCTAAATCCACAAACATGAATAAGATGAATCACGGTTCCTCTCTCTTTTTTTTAGAGTGTTGGAAAACGGCACTTTTGCAAGCCGTGTAGCTCAAAAACAGTGAGGGATTAGCTTAAGCATGTGAGACACAGAAAATATTCAGTTGTTCAATCTGTACAATAGTGTTAGATATGCCTTAGGTCCAAATTTGCTTCATGATATCACTTTTGGGCCTTGTAAAATCGGAAACGCTAGAGAGAGATGAAAAAACATGAAAAATCTCTTCATTAACTTCTTCGTGTGACCAAGTGAGACATAAAACATAGGAACTACAAAAAATTCAATCAGGTAAAGTTTTTCTACTAAGATTAGTCTACCTTTCTCTCATACAACACTTTTTCAGATTCCTTCATCTTCATGCTCAAATTTAACACACGAATTTGATGCCACAACTTTCTAGAGAGCTAATGTAAAAACTTATTGCGACAAAATTTTGCACACATGATCAGAATATCCTAAACATAAAATTCCGTTATTACCTACACATCTTTTTTTTTATTTTAGGAAAATCAATATGGCATCTTACAACATTAGTTCATTGCATCTTGCTTAATAATCCTATCTACCATGCTAGAGCAAAACATATAGAAGTTAACTACCATTATGTCAAGGAGAAAATCATGAGTAAGGAGATACAACTCTCATATGTTTCTACACATCAACAATGTGCACATATGATGACAAAAGCATTGGTTGGAAGCAAATTGAATAGGTTCAAATCAATGATTGGACTATGGGAAATCATGAAGGACTAAAAACTCAAAAATCTTAGGCTTGAGGGGAAGCTATTGGTGCAATTATTCAACACTACACATCATTTCATATCTTCATAAGGAAGAACTACATATGCCTCTCTAATTATTCAAGACTGCACATAATTTCATATCTTCATAAGGAAGAACTACATATGAACCTATGCTAGTCATTTTGGGCATATTTACTTTGGATAATTGAAAAAGCTAAGGGAATAAGGAATCTCATGAAGTTAGGAAGCTGAGCCCATGACTCATGTGGTAGAAAGAATCAATTCAAATCATCCCTAGAGTGTAGGATCACTTTTAGGTGAGGGAAAATTCAAATTCTAAATCAGAACGTGTATAAATACACATACTTTCAGTCGCACGATCCTAGAGCCATTTTGAGAGCCATTAAGCTACTTCAGTGAGCATACAATGAGCTCATACTAACTATGTGTAGTCCATTACACATCCCTTGTATCATATATTAATTAGGATATACATTTTGATACATTTCTTCAAGTATATCTCTCTGTATTGTTCTCTGCTACACCTTCATCATTATAGTGATTTTGTGGAATTGATTTCTCTATGTGTTCTCACTCTTAACTTGGGTTGGTTAGATTGAGTGCATGCTACATACATGTCAACTTTCTTCACGTTTCTTTTGGAAGATCTGAAGATATGAAGCATAGAACGTGACTGTGTCTACATACTTTCTAGATCCTGAAAAGCTGGGATTGTGAAGAGAGATGGTGGATGCAATCCGTAGATGAGTTGGTGCTGGTACAACCGACTTCACACTAGCCAACTGAGACTTCAAAGTTGATTAGTAGACCCTCTAAGCTTCCTAAATCCACCAAAATATCAGCCAAGTACTTTGGAACATGTATCTGAAAAGTTTAAGTCAAGACGGACTAGTTGCAAAATGACTAGCTCCCAAAACTTGCTATTTTTGAACTTACACCTGCTAAAAAAAATAAATAGTGCTCTCAAGCTGGTACAAATTAGAAAGATTCCTATTGGACATAGCAAATAGACTTAGCAAGCTTCCCAATTCAAGTTAAAACACTTCAATTCATAAAGTGAGTAGTGAGAAAAAATTTTATCAAATTCTATAAAATCCCGCCATTCTCGGGGCTCTGCAGAGATAGACCAATGAGCAGTAAAAAGCAGATTTCTCCCAAACTATAAATCCAATGAACATGAAATTTTGTATCAAAAACTAGACTTAAAGATCCATCCAACGCACTTTAAAACACTGAAAAAAATTGTGTAGAGCTCGAGATATGAGCATCTGAAGTTACTGCTCTGAGTGAGTATAGCAGAGAACAAAATAGAGAAGTAGAGAATGATGAATGTATAAATTCACATATGATTACAACCACATTGGCAATGAATATTTTCACAATGGGATTAGAATGATAAATTTATGGAGTGAGCTCTTCAATCTCTAAAAAATGACATGGAGTGGTCACACACAAGGCTTGCTAATCAGCACTTCCTTCTTGCTATTTTTATAGCTACTTTTGGAGGGGGTTTTGAATTCGAATTCGAATGGCTCCACCTAAAGGTGATCCCCAAAGTTAGGAAATATTCCCTCAGCTCACTAATTCGTGGTTTTAGGTAATTAGAGCCATGAGTTTGCTTTTTACATCATGGATGAGGTAAGCCATTTTTTTTTTCTTTTTCACAATTACAAGAGATAAAATGTACTCTTTTACAAGGTGTTCACATGACTACAAATGAACATAAATCAAAAAATATCAAGCATGTAGGCTTGGGTAAAATGCATCAATAGCTCTCGCTCAAGCCTAACATGCTTGGCTTCCAAATATATCTTCAATTCCCCTTTATTTCCTGCAAGCCAATCATCAACTTGAGTCTATTTAACTTTGTACCATCAAGAGCTTTAGTCAACATGTTTGCACATTGCATATCTATGGAGACATAGGATAGTTGAATATCCTTGTTTCATTAGCTTCTCCCTTACATAATGGTAGTGGACTTCAATATGCTTGGTTCTAGCATGGTATACCAGATTATCTGCGAGATGTAGTGAGCTTGTGTTGTCACAAAAAATGTGAGGTGTTGAAGAATGAAGTCCAAGATCTGAGTACAAAGACTTTAACCACATGATATCTTGAGTTGCATTAGCCAAACCTCTATATTCCGCTTTTGTAGAAGATGATGCCACAGTTGGTTGCTTCTTGGATGACCAAGAAATCTTTTTTGAACCTGCAAATGATACGTACCCAGATGTGCTTCTTCTATCATCTCTAGATCCGGCCCAATCTGCATCTTATTAGACCTTTAACTCAATATCTGAAGTAAATGGATAAAAAAAACCTTCATTCATAGGCCTTAGGTACTTGAGGACTCTCTTGGCCGCTTCCATATGTGTTCTTCTCAGTTTATGCATAAACTGACTCAATATGCTAACACTATAGCGTATATCCACCCTTGTGAGTGTTGCATAGTTCCAACTTCCAACCAAGCTTTGATAGCTTGTGATGTCTTCAATTGGCTCTCCTTCATAAGCACTAAGATTATGACTTTGCTCGATAGGTGTACCTGCACACTTGGTATTTTCCATCTTGAACTTGATGAGCATGTCATGTATATACTTCCTTTGTGTTATGTATATACCTGAATCTGTGTAGATTAACTCCAACCCAAGAAAATGAGTGGTCCGAGGTCACTTATTTTGAGCTCCTCCTTCATTTGAGTCTTTACCTATTTGATTCCTTCAAGATCATTGCTTGTGATAATAATATCATCAACATACACAGATTAATAGATCACTTCAGATCCATTCCTTTTTATGAACAAGGAGGTATCCGACTTGCTAGCTTTGAATCGTCGGTCCTGCAAATAAGTCACCAATCTAAAATTCCAAGCTCTTAGAGCTTGCTTCAATCCATACAAAGCTTTCTTTAATTTGCATACATAGTTAGGATGATGTGCATCCTCATATCCAAGAGGTTGTTCCATATACACTTCCTCTGAAATCCATCCATTCAAGAAAGCATTCTTTACATCAAGTTGATAGAGCTTCCAATTTCTAGATACAACAAGACTAATGATAACCCTAATTGTAGAAATTTTTGCAACGGGAGAGAAAGTCTCCTCATAATCAATACCATGGGTTTGACCAAACCCTTTAGCAACTAACCTTGCTTTATGTCATTTATCCTTGCATCTGGATTCCTCTTGATTTTTGTATATCCATCGAGATCCAATTACCTTCATAGATGGCTTGTTAGGTACAAGCTCCCAAGTGTCATTCTCCTTCAAGGCTTCCATTTCTTCATCCATTACATCTCTCCAAGATTTCTTGGTTTGTGCTTCTTCGAATGTGGTAGTCTCTTCATTGGTTGAATCCTTTGCAATGTAGATTGAGTTCTTGGTGACCAAAGAAGTATCATAACCAAACCTCTTTGGTTTCTTCTTCTCCCTTGAAGACCTTCTAAGTGGTTGATGTGAGCTCTCGGGTCCATATGTAGCATCTTGCATCTTTGCTTTACCTTTGCTCTTCCATAGCTTTAGTCTTGCCAAGTCTTCTAGGTCAATCTCCAAATCACTTTCTTCCATTTGCTTTGGCTCCTTTGGTTGAATTGATGGAAAATATTCATCCAAGTCATAAGGTAGCTTCACTTTCCTGTCATCATCAAACCATGATTTGTTCTCATAAAAAATTACATCTCTACTCACAGAAAATCCTTTATTAGTTGGATTGTAGAATCTATATCCTTTTTGGTTTTGGTCGTAACCAATGGATATGCACTTCTCAGCTTTGGGATCCAAACTCTTACTTGAGAAGGAATGTGAGCATAGGCTAAGCATCCAAAGATTTTACAATGCTCTAGGCTAGGTCTTCTTCCATTCCACACTTCATATGGAGTGGTTCCATCTAGTGTCTTAGATGGAAGTCTATTTGTGAGATATACCATTGTAGACACAGCCTTTGCCCATACGAAGTTTGGAAATCCTTTTTCATTGAGCATTATTTGGGCATTCAATTTATGCAAGTTGATGGTGGAATACCTTTGTGTCAAATGAAATATATTGACACATTATTGCAGCGTTTTGGCCTTGAAGACTATAAACCTATTACGACTCTTATGGAGACATGTTTACAATTGAGTTCATGATGCTAGAGATGCATCAGACATATATTCAGTTTGTTGTTTCATAGATGAGCATGTTTATGCATTACCCATGTGCCAAGCATTGGTAGGCAGTTAAGCGCATCTTTTGCTTCTTGAGTGGTACCCGGCTACTTGGATTTTTTCATCCCAAGGGGAGATCACTACCACCAGATTTACATGTTTTTTGTGACTCTAACTAGGCTGGTTGCTATGATAGTACTGTGTCCAGTAGTGGCTTTTGCTTCATGCTTGGTAGCTCGTGTATATCTTGGTAGAGCAACAAGTAGCCTACTATGGCCACTTCCAGTTATGAGGCTGAGTATAGGGCTGCCTTCACAATGATTATTGTGTGGCTCAGATGCCTTATGGATGATTTGGGTGTTGGTAAGTCTTCTGCCACCACCATCTTCACTCATAGTCAGAGCACATTGGCGGTTGTGTGGAACCTAGTGTTCCATGCTCGCACTAAGCACACTGAGGTGCATTATCATTATGTTAGGGAGAGGCTCTGTGTTTGAGAGATGAGCTTGGCATATGCACCCATGTAGGAGAACATTGAAAACCTTTTCATGAAGGCTCTACCTAGGGAGAAGTTTGAAGCTTTTCACAAAGCTTTGGGCTTACTTCCTTTTGTGGATTAATTCCACATAGCTTGGCACTTCCTTATACATGAGTGCCAGCTCCTTATTCACTGCATCGCTCCCAGGAGGGATTTGTTGATATATTTAGGTAGTGATGTGTGTGAACACATTAGGAGCATAGGGGCACTTTTTTCCCTCTTCAAGAGGGTTTCTTCCCTTGACTTGTATATATGCCTATGGCCCTAACATGTTACTTATCTTTGTACATTCTAATGGTAATACATTCAATACGGTGTGTTGTGCTCTAAACTTCTTGTTCTTCCTTGTGTTGTTCCTGTGCTTCTGCAGACCTCAAACTCCAACAATTATTGAAATTAAAACATCAGCATTATCCCTCAAATCATAACAAAAAAGTGGCATATTATACTATAAGGGAGAGTTGTACTTAAGTTGGGGGCTCTAAGCATATAGCTAGAATAGGCTCGAACTTAATTTCAAGGCTTCAAGAGAGGCTCACACTTAAGTTTGAGTTTGAAAGAGGCTCCAACTTAACTTTGACTGCAAAATAGGATTGAACTTAAGTTTCAAGCTCTTGTATTCATAGTTTAAGTAATGTATAATGAAAGATGCTCCAACTGAAAGTCCATGCTCTCACCATATGCTCAAAATAGGCTTGAAGTTAAGTTTCATGATCTATTCACCTTTGATTGGGAGAGTCTCAAACTTTAGTTCAAACCTCTATTCTTTTGAGTAGAAGAGGCTCAAACTTTAATTTGAGGCTCTTATCATATTCCTAAAATAGGTTCAAACTTAAGTTCGAGGCTTTATTCATCTTTAATTGAAAAAAACGTTGAAGCTAAATTGAAAGCTCTAGTCTTTTGAGTAGGAAAGACTCAAACTATAGTTTAAGCATCTTATCTTTATGACATCTCTAATTGATTATAACATAGGCTCAAACTTAAGTTCAAGCTTTGTAACAAATAATGGATACAAAATTGAACTTAAGTCCAAGTTTGTATTTACCTTTTATTGATAGAAGCTCAAACAAGTTTGATAACAGAGGCTCAAACTTAAGTTCAAGCCACTTAACAAATGATAGATACAAGCTCAAATTGGCTTAAACTAAAGTTCAAGACTCTAGCCTTTTTAGTATGAAAGGCTTGACCTTGAGTTCAATGGATACAAGGTTTAGCTTAAGTTCAATTCTGTATTCAATTCTAATTGCAAGAGGCTCGAGATGACGTGAACTAAACTTTGAGACTTTTGAGTTCCAACATCACTGAATATAATTGACACAAGATCTAACTTAAGTTCTAAGATTTATTCACCTTTGATTGGGAGTGGTTGGAACCGAAGTTCGAGCCTCTAGTCTTCTGAATGATTGAGTGTTTGAGCCTCTTTAAAAATGACCAAAACAAGCTAGAAGTTAAGTTCAACATTCTAGTCAACTTTGATTGAAAGAGGCTTGAACTTAAGTTCTAGCCTCTAGTTTTTTGAATGGGAGAAAATTGATCTTAATTTTGAGGCTCTTAGCATATGACCAAAACAACCTTTAACTTGATTTCAATGCTTCATCTTTGATTGAGGGGCACTCAAACTTAATGGTTCGAGAGACTCTGACTATAGTTTGAGCCCCTTACCTTTATATCTATCTATCTATCTATCTATCT
>CM035426.1:111845140-111850140 GCA_020310875.1 Ceratopteris richardii | reverse complement strand
GACTATACTCAGTCATACAAAAATGAGTTCTTCTCACTTTCTCATTGTCTTCCTCCTTCTTCTTTTCTCGCGTCAGTTAATACTAACTAACTTATATAGATTTTCTCATTCCCGTGATTTTTAAAAAACTTCTAGAACTAAAGTGAACTAACTTTACAAGTATGATACACTTGTGAATTTGTCCCTTCACATAGGCATGGGGTTTTCTTTCTAAGATTTGACCTTCAAGTATATGTCTAATTAGTGAGTGTTTCTCCAACAGCTCCCCCTCAATCACTAATTGACATTCCCTGTTTCTTCATATCATCTTCTTTTCTTTTACTCCTGCCATGCTTTTGAATCTACTGGTCTTCACACCATCCAAGCTCTTTGTCATTATGTCTGCTAACTGATCTTTAGTAGAAATGTACTCCACTTCAATCTCCTTCTCCATTACCTTTTCTCTGAGAAAATGATACTGTATCTCTATGTGCTTTGTTCTTGCATGAAATACTGGATTTGCTGCAAGATAAAGTGAACTTATATTATCTCCATGTATTGTAGGTGTACCTTGATCAATGCCTAAGCTCTTGAACAATGTTTGCATCCATATGACTTCCTTAGCTGCTTCCACAAGTCCTTTGTACTCTGCTTCAGTTGATGATAATGCTACTGTATGTTGTTTCTTTGAACACCAACTTACAAGCTTATCACCAATATATATCATGTAACCATGAGTTGATCTTCTGTCATCTTGGTTACCTGCCCAGTCTGAGTCACTATAGGCTCTCAACTTCAAATCTGATGTAAAAGGATAATATAATCCTTCCTTTATAGTTCCTTTGATATATCTGAGAACTCTTTGACCTGCAATCCAATGTGGGTCCTTTGGACAATGCATGAATTGTGACAAAACTCCCACTGCATAACTAAGATCAGGTCTTGTTAGTGTAGCATAAATCAAACTACCCACAAGAGATTGATACTTCCTCATATCTTTGTATTCTGCACCATCATATTTACTGAGCTTGTGATTAACTTCAAGTGGAGTTGAAGCTTCTCTGCAATTTTCCATATCAAACTTCTTCAATAAATTCAGAAGATACCTTTCTTGTGACACATATATGCCATGATCTGTATAAGTAACTTCCATTCCAAGAAAGTATGATAACTTTCCTAGGTCACTGATCTTAAACTCTTTCTCAAGTAATCTCTTTACCTCCTTGATTCCTTCATCTGAAGTACCTGTGATTATAATGTCATCTACATAAATACAAATGTAGATTGTACCTTCCTCTGTTCTTTTGATAAGTAGACTTGAATCTGCTTTTGAACTTTGATATCCAAGATCATTGAGATACTTCACCAGTCTATAGTTCCAAGCTCTTGGAGCTTGCTTCAATCCATACAATGCTCTTCTCAACCTGCAAACAAAATTTGGATACCTGGAATCTATAAACCCTTGAGGTTGTTCCATGTATACCTCATCTGATATGTATCCATTCAAGAATGCATTTTTTATATCCAATTGACTTAGGGTCCATCCTTTTGAAGCTGCAATAGCAATGATTGTCCTTATAGTTGACATCTTAGCTACAGGACTGAATGTCTCATCATAATCTATGCCATAGGTCTGGGCATAGCCTTTCACCACCAATCTAGCTTTGTATCTGGCTATACTTCCATCTGCAAGCTTCTTCACTTTATAAACCCATTTATTTCCAATTACTTTCTTACCATTTGGTTTAGGAACAAGTTCCCATGTCTTGTTCTCCTCCAGTGCATTGAACTCTTCCTTCATTGCTTCTTCCCATTGCTTTTTTCCTTTAGCTTCATCATAGTTCTGAGGTTCTTCATCATCTTTGACCATATATGCATAGTTCTTCTGAGTTATGTAAGAAGTATCATAAGAATACCTTTCTGGTTGTCTCCTTGTCCTGCTTGACCTTCTTGGTTCACATTCTTCATAAGTTTCTGGATACACCTCTTCATCAAATATAGGAGCTTCTTCATTCATTCTTGTTAATCCACTTCTGGATGTACTTGCTTGCATATAGTCTTCATCTCTATTCACCTGCACAATTGATTTTCCTTTCTCACATCTTCTTACCTCTTCTTCAAATTCTTCAGCTGTATGACTTTGATCTGCATACCAACTTTTCTGTTCATCAAATGTAACATCTCTAGAAACAATAAATTGTTTGGTTAGAGGATTCCACAATCTGTAACCCATCTGCTTTTCATCATAACCAATGAACACATATTTTTCTGCCTTTGGTTCAAGTTTATGCCTAAGTTGTGATGGCACATAAGCATATGCAATTGATCCAAACACTCTACAATGATCTAGTGTTGGTTTCTTACCCCACCAAGCTTCATATGGAGTCATTCCATTCAGAGCTGCACATGGTAATCTATTCACAAGATATGTAGCTGTATTTACAGCCTCAGCCCAAAGATAATTTGGACAGTTCTTCTCCTTTAGCATAGCTCTAGCAAACTCAACCAAAGTCCTGTTCCTTCTTTCTGCTACACCATTTTGTTGTGGTGTATACCTGCAAGTTATTTCTCTCTTAATACCTGCATTCCAAAGATAATCATTGAACTCTTGGGAGAAGTATTCTCCCCCTCCATCAGACCTCAGTCTCTTAAGCTTTTGACCTGTGACTCTCTCTGCATATGCATGAAAATGCTTGAAAGCTCCAAACACTTCTGATCTTTCCTTCAAAACATATAATGTTATCCATCTTGTAGCATCATCAATGAAAAGAACATAATACCTTGAGCCACTGATAGATCCTTCTTTTGTTGGTCCCCATACATCTGTATGAATGAGCTCAAGTACTCCATCATGTTTGAATCCTTTCTTTTGAAATGGTAACCTGTGTGCTTTACCCATTTGACATGCTTCACATTTATAAACCATATGTTGACTTTGCACATTTGGTAATCCTAGTACAGACTGATTAGCAACCATAGCTTTAATTCCTCTTTCATTGAAATGACCTAATCTCTTATGCCAGAGATCAAGTTCTGTAATCACTGCTTCACCATGTGTGAGCAAAGCTTGACCAATGTTTCCTTGCACTCTTAAAGTAAAGAGTCTACCTTCTTTCTTACCAGAGACAATCTGATTATATCCATTCTCGGGATCTTCCACAAATACTCCTTCATTTGTAAACCTGACTTGAAAACCTTTTTCAACTATCTGTCCCACACTAATCAAGTTTTTAGGTATTGTAGGAACATACAAAACATTGGTTAGCAAATCTGCTCCACTCTTGCATTTCACTTTTCCAATTGAATGTACACTATGTCTTGTATTATCACCAGTTTGAACTGTGTGACTAGAAATGCCTTTTTCCAAATCTGACATCAATTCTATGTTTCCTGACAAATGATTAGAACATCCAGAGTCAATGTAAAATACCTTTAGATCTTCTTTGTCTGATGTGCTGATTGAATTCATCATCAATGATGTATGACTTTCATTCTGTGTGTCATTTGCATAGTTGTAGTAGGTGGTGTTGTAGGATTGATTCTGTCCCCAACTTCTTCCTCCACCTCTACCATAGCCTCCTCTTTGACTTTGTCTACCTCTTTGAAAATTACTTTGATATCTTCCACCTCGACCTCTGCTATTGTTGTTTTGATTCTGATTTGATCCTTGTTGATTGTGCCAACAGTCATGAGCCAAATGATTACTCAATCCACAGATCCAGCAAGCCTTTTTGTTGTTATTTTGATTACCTCTTCCTCTTCCAAAACCTCTTGCTCTTCCTCTGCCAGTGCCTTTACCTCTTGCATAATAAGCTTGAGAATTAGACTCCTCTTCATCCTTTGCTTTACCTTTATCTCCTTTCTTCTTATTCTTCATGTACATTGCAGAACTTTGACCTTTATCTCCATCTCCCTTCAAGTCTTGCTCATATGTGAGCATCAAACCAAGCAACTGGTTCAAATCTGGAACATAATGATTTAATGAAAGTTCTGTTGATAAGACAAAAGGTTTCCACCTTTCATCTCCTCTCAAACCTGCAAGTAGTTGAGCAATCAATCTGTGATCCTCAACATCTTCATCTATGGATCCAAGACTATCTGCTAGATCCTTCATCTTAGTGACATAATCACTAATGGTTTGACTTGGCTTCTTCTTGAATGTTGTAAACTCTGACCATAGACTTGCTTTCCGTGCTTTAGTAGTGCTTTGGAAATGATATTCCAATGCATTCCATATATCTTCTGATGATTCCAATCCTCTGATGTGTGGTAGCAAATGATCTGAGATTGTATTGTAGATGTAGGCTTTTGCACTTGCATCCTTCTTCTGCCAATGCTTTAAAGCATCAAGTTCTTCTTTCTTTGGTCGGCTTTCATCTTCAAATACTGGCTTCTCTTCTTCACCTGTTACATATACCATGAGATCCTTACTCATAAGTAAGGCTTCCATTCTCATTACCCATGCGGGGTAATTATCTCTGTCCAGTTTGTCAATGGAGATATGATCTGCCATACTCCTTCCCTTCTGCTGCAACCTTTGAGCTTAAAGGATAAAAGATAATACCTTTTGAAGTTCTTTGTGGATGAGGATACTTCGAAAGTAATCTTTTGATGCCTTGTGTCTTCAAATGCTTCACCTTTCAAACTTTAATGGAGAACTTTACAAAACTTCTCGTACCTTTGTCGTCTTCTGCTCTCGAGAATCTTTCTGCTCTGATACCACTTGTTGATGTATAAAACACCACAAGAAATGAATTAATGTGACACTAGAACACCTCTATGGTCACCATTAACTCATTGTCACTCCAAACTTTGAGAAATGATAGCCTAAAGTGAGAACTTTGCTTCTACAGAAATTCCTAGTCACCGAAATGACATACCTTCAGTATTTTGCTAATTTCTCCTAGCTCAAGTATTATTTCTCCATGAAACTTTATAGGATGCAACTAGAAGAGTAGAGCTTTCCAACAAGCTATCATATGCATTAAACGGATCTCTAGAACTCAAGTTATGGCCTTCAC
>CM035426.1:111667640-111825140 GCA_020310875.1 Ceratopteris richardii | reverse complement strand
CTATCTATCTATCTATCTATCTATCTATCTATCTATCTATCTATCTATCTATCTATCTATCTATCTATCTATCTATCTATCTATCGATCTATCTATCTATCTATCGCTTTGCTCATTTAAGTGAAGGAAGTAGAAAAGGAAAGGAAAAGGAAAATGACAAAGACCATCGATGGGTAGACATGGAATCTACAAGGGATGAAGATATGGAAAAATTAGAAATTCTTGGATTTAAAGCAAGTAAACCAAGGAGGAGGAGATTCCTACCACCTAATGGTGAGGTAAGGTCATCCAATAGGGTTAAATACCGTGTTCAAAGGTTAACTTATGTTTCATTCATTGCAAAACACTATGCCTACATGATTTAAGTTATAGCTTGTGAAGAACCTAACTTTTTTGGAGAAGCAAATAAGCATAGGGATTGGATTGAAGCCATGGAGGAGGAAGTTAAAGCACTTGAAGAGAATGATACTTGAACATTGGTGCCAAGAACAAAGGACATGAAAGTCATTAGCAACAAATGGGTGCACAAGGTAAAGAGGCATACAAATGTGAGCATCTCTAGATATAAAGCAAGGCTGGTTGCCAAAGGGTTTGCTCAAATCTATGGCATAGACTTTGGGGATACCTTCATTCCAGTAGTAAAGATGTCCACCATCGAAAGTTTGATTGCAATTTCAGCCTCAAAAGGTTGGAAGATGTACCAATCGGATGTGAAGAATGCTTTCCTAAATGGAGAGCTTGAAGAGATAGTCTTCATGGACCAGCCCTAAGGCTTTGAAGATGAGAGGTTTCCACATCATGTATGCAGGCTAAAGAAGGCTTTTTATGGACTCAAGCAAGTCCCAAGAGCTTGGAACCAAAGACTTGTGGACTACTTGGTAAAATGTGGATACAATCAGTCATGCAGACCCATCACTCTTTGTGAAGAAGGAAGGTAGCAAAATTGTTTTCATTTGTATATATGTTGATGATTTGATCATTATAGGGGATGATGAAGCCAACATCAAGGACATAAAGAGGAAACTTGGATGTGAGTTTAAAATCGCAGATTTAGGGATTTTAAGGTACTTCCTTGGGATTGAAGTACTATATAAAGAGGAAGGTATAAACTTGATGCAAAGGAAATACATTCTTGATCTTTTGAAGAAGTTTAGCTTGTGTGATTGCAAGCCCATTTCAAATTCATTAGAAGTAAATGTTAAACTAAGTGCTCATGAAGGTGAAGAAGTGAAGGATGTGACCATGTATAGGCCAATAATTGGTTCTCTCTTGTATGCTACTATGGCAAGACCTAATATTGTACATGTACTTGGAGTGTTATCTCAATTTTTGCAAGCACCAAGAGTAGCTCTTCTTGTTGCAGCCAAAAGGGTACTTAGGTACCTCAAAGGATCAGTGAATGAAGGTCTATATTATCCATTTGATGATGGATTAAATCTACAAGCTTATTGTGATGCTGATTGGGCGGGTTCCAAAGATGACAGAGGAGCACTAGTGGATATGTTATTATGCTAGGGAAGAAAACCATCCCATGGATGTCAAAGAAACAACCAACTGTGGCTCTTTCATCAACCAAAGCTGAGTATAGAGGCTTAGAACAAGTCTCATGTGAGATTATGTGGCTCAAGAAGTTGTTTGTTGATCTTGATTTGCAGGTTAAGCAAGTACCTATTTTTTGTGACAACATAAGTAGCATATGCTTGGCTCAAAATTCAGTGTTCCATGCAAGGTTGAAGCATATAGAAGTGCATTACCACTTTATTCGAGAGAAGATCATGTCAAAGGATGTCAAGGTGGAGCATGTGAATACAAAGGAGCAATATGCAGATATGTTTACCAAAGCATTGAATGGAGTAAAGCTACAACACTTCAAGGCATGCATTGGAATGAAGCACCTAGGCGTTGAGACTTGAGGGGCAGTGTTGAAAATCAAGTCTCAATCATGCAAAAAGGCTCAACCACCAGTTTTGCAAGTGGAACAATAAAAAAAGAGGACCCAAAGTTGTGGAATAAAGTTAGAAGCTCCACCAAACTCAATCAAATTTAAATCTCATCAAATCAGCCACCAAAATGTGCACCTACACTGATTGGTGGGTGGTTAACTAGATTGTAGGAAAAGTAAAACTCTATATAAGCATAATCCCACCTTTGTTCTTGAGTTGTATGCATTCCAGGAGTTTCCCACTTATTTTAGTGAAGTCATAAACTCCAACAAGCAGCCCCCTTGCTTGCTGACCTATTTTCTCATGATTTTGCTCCTCTCTATCTAGAGGTGTAGTTAGGCTTTTCCAAATCTGATTGTACCAGATTGCAGAGCATTGTTTGCTCTCTCATTGTACTCATTCTCATTGATTTCAAAATTCATTTGGTCTCTCATATTGTGCCCTAAACTATACAAAAGTTTCAAGTTATTTGGCTGAGTGACTTGTGAGAAATTTCTAACTTTGTGAAGTTATATCTCTACACATAGGCAGAGAGTGTTGCAAACACGTAGCCTGCTTTGCAGAGGGTGGTTCTCCCAGCTCGAATTTCCATTTGGGATGATTTAAAGCTTTTTGCATAGCTCTTATAGTCTACTACAATTCTATAAAATTTCATATTAAGTGTTTATACTAGTGTAGAGAAAAGTTCAGAGCAGTGAGCACATATCACTACTTGTGGACCTAGTGGAGGGGAGCGATCTTCCATTTTTGCATTGGGGTGTTAGAATCATCCCCCATCATTATCGCCACCCTAGCTACCCCTAGCCTAAAGATGATGATGAAGGATTTGTTAGAACTATGGAGACAGAGGTGGTCTACTATCTAGCACCTCCCCTCAAATTTAAAAAATGGTTCCACCAAGTCTATGTAGGAGAGGGCGACTAATATGCTTGTGGGAAAGGTTGTTGAGTCACCTTCTAAGGCTCGTGGGTTGCTTGGCACTAGGATATCATGGAGCATGCTTTTGCAAGGTGGCCTACCTTATGATAAGCAAACCACTGATTTGGGAGGCTCAAGTACTCGACCCTCTTAATCAACCAATCACTAAAAGACAATGGGAGCTCAATCTTAGAAGGTAGCTATGTTGGGTCATCAGTGAGATTTAGTTTAGAAGGTAGAACCATTGCAATGACCATTATAAAAGCAAATTTCTATGGAGTCTCCAGAAAGGTACCTAAGGACCCACTAATCTATGTAACCTCAGGATGCCTACAGCACAATGGACAAAAGATCAATAATTCATGCGGTTGCCTCTAGAGTCTCAAACTCCACATGGTAGAAACTATGACTAGGTGTCTCGATATCAACCAACTTTCGAATATCCGCAAGAAGGCTGCTCATAAGAAGGTCCTTGAGTTCACCATGATTGGGAAACATCCGAGGTGAGTAGACACTCAATCTTAGAAACTAAGCTCGCTCTACCCCCATTGATAAGGGAGTGTCAAATGGGTGATAGAGCAGTTGTAGGTGAGGGGGATTCACAAGAGTCCCTATGAGGATTGGACTTTAATTAATCCATTCATGTGTGCCACAAAGAAGGAGGGGAGTGGAGAGGGCGGGGAGGGGGGGGAGGGCACAAAATGATGCTAGATCCTCCTACACACACTCGCATCCATACTAAAAAATATTGGATGGGAAGGTAGGCTAGAAGAGGAGGGAGGGATTGGAGGGGCAAAATGGAAAGGGATAAATAAAGAGAGAAAGAAAAGGGGGGGCATAAAGAAGGGGAAAGAGGTAGGAGCAAGAAAGAAACACTACAAGGAATACGGGCGTATAGCGACGGTTAAGGCGACAGAATTTCGTCGCTACAAAATTGCAACTTGCATCGTAATTAGCGTCGAGCGCGGACCATCGATTAGACGACGCATAAAACGACGGTATTTGTGACTTGGATTGCGATGCTCCCGTACAACGTCGCTTAAACGACGCTATTTAAACGCGTCGCTTAAGCGACGCTTTTTTGCGTCGCATAAGCGACGCCGGTAGCCGTCGCATAAGCGACGCTAAAAAATGTCGCTTATACGACGACGAATAGCATCGCTTACATGACGATCTGTTGATGGACAAAAATTAAAACGTTGGAGGCTCTGCAATAGGCATTTTCATGCATCCGATCGAAGAGCTCTCCAATGTTCGCAATTGCGCTGCGCTTACGACCTGAAGCAAGTATATGCAGAATTGTTGTTTTGCCTAAGCTCTCTGTTATTGTCTCCCTCTGTCTTTGTTTCTCTCTTTCTACATCTTTCTCTCTTTGAATTCTCTCTCTCTCTCTAGATCTCTCTCTCACTCTAGATCTCTATTTCTCTCTCTAGATCTCTCTCTCTCTCTCTCTTTTCTTTCTCTCTTTATTGAAGGTTATTCAAGAAGCTAACCAAGCAAAAACTATGGCTAACAATTGTAAGTACAATTTCTATTATTTGTAGATCATTTGAATTGTGTTATTTTCATTACATACCATACTCACACTTATTGATATGCACTCATACACTTATACATGATGAAGATGCACACACACATGCATATACCTACATATACACATATACATGCACATACACACACATACACATAGAGTTATACATATACACACACATACACAAGAACATGCACATGTTGATACATACATATACACTTATACATGCACATGCACATACATACATATACGCACACATACACATGCACATACATACATATACACACACATACATATACACTTAGGTACACACATATGAATGAATTATATAATTAAAGTATTAAAACACATATACACATGCACACACACATGCACATACCTACATATACACATATACATGCACATACACACACATACACATAGAGTTATACATATACATGCATATACATATACACACACATACACATGCACATGCACATACTCATACACACATATACACTTATACATGCACATGCACATGCACATACATACATATACACACACATACACATGCACATACATACATATACACACACATACATATACACTTAGGTACACAGATATGAATGAATTATATAATTAAAGTATTAAAACACATATACACATGCACACACACATGCACATACCTACATATACACATATACATGCACATACACACACATACACATAGAGTTATACATATACATGCATATACATATACACACACATGCACATGCACATGCACATACTCATACACACATATACACTTATACATGCATGTGCACATACATACATATACACACACATACACATGCACATACATACATATATACACATACATATACACTTAGGTACACACATATGAATGAATTATATAATTAAAGTATTAAAACACATATACACATGCACACACACATGCACATACCTACATATACACATATACATGCACATACACACACATACACATAGAGTTATACATATACATGCATATACATATACACACACATACACATGCACATGCACATACTCATACACACATATACACTTATACATGCACATGCACATACATACATATACACACACATACACATGCACATACATACATATACACACACATACATATACACTTAGGTACACACATATGAATTAATTATATAATTAAAGTATTAAAACACATATACACATGCACACACACATGCACACACACATGCACATACCTACATATACACATATACATGCACATACACACACATACACATAGAGTTATACATATACATGCATATACATATACACACACATACACATGCACATGCACATACTCATACACACATATACACTTATACATGCACATGCACATACATACATATACACACACATACACATGCACATACATACATATACACACACATACATATACACTTAGGTACACACATATGAATTAATTATATAATTAAAGTATTAAAACACATATACACATGCACACACACATGCACACACACATGCACATACCTACATATACACATATACATGCACATACACACACATACACATAGAGTTATACATATACATGCATATACATATACACACACATACACATGCACATGCACATACTCATACACACATATACACTTATACATGCACATGCACATACATACATATACACACACATACATATACACTTAGGTACACACATATGAATGAATTATATAATTAAAGTATTAAAACACATGCTTAATATAAACAATAATAACAATCGATAGAACAAAACTCTTCATTACTTAATACCATACACACAATTCAAAACATAATTGAAATGAAAAATATATAGATAAAAAAAAAATATATATATATCAATGTAAATACATATAATCCAACGTCATAATCAACTAAAATCCTAATCATCATCATCATGATCATCATCATCATCAAAAATATCATGATCATCCTGATCTTCCTCATCCTCATCGTCATGAGCACCCTGTGACGATCGAGATCATCCCTCCTGTGTTTGTCTCTCCAGCTCATCCATATTTGTCTCCCCATAATACTCCTGTATTACATATAACAAACATAAATCAATAAAATAATTAAAAGATTCATAACAACAAAATAATTATATAAAGTTTAAAAATACTCACAAAGGCATCAGGATGATCTTGTGTATACTCGCCCAAACACCGATATCCAAAATGTGTAGCATACTCGATCTCGTGTTTCGTAGGATATCGGCCATAATCCTTTCGCTGCAATGAAACAAATAAAAAACATTAGTTGCTTGCATTTTAACTAAAATAAAAAATATACTCACAATAACACATATACTTACAAACGTAGCTACAAAACCATTATGGCCCATTTGGCCTAAGTGCGATGTGTGGCCCGACTCCACTCTCTTCTTTGCAGTAGCCTGTTTATTCAAGAAAAAAAATACATAAATTAAATGTAAAAAATTACTAAAATATATAAAAATTATAAATATAAACTATTAATTTGTGTACCTTCTGCTGAGGAAATGACTCCTGAAGACGTAGCTGTCTACGAAAAAACTGCCACGACTCAGGTGGTATGTTAGCTCGACTCTTATTTTTTTCGACCATACAATATCTCCTGTTAATTTAATCTCAAACAGAAAAAAAAAGTCAGAATACATACACATATATACACACACATACACATACACATACCCACATACACATATACATGCAAACATATACGCATGCATATATGTATACATATACACATATACATACATATAACATAAACACACATATACATATCCACATATATACGTACACACACATGCATGCATATACACTCATTCATACAAAATACATGCATTTATCCCACAATAATATGTAGTTGTGTATATGTGAATTTGTGTGTATGTGTAAATGTGTATATGTGAATATGTGTCTATGTGTAAATATGTATATGTGAATTTTTTATTTATGTAGATAATCAAATTATTAATATCAAATACCATTAGTTGTAGATTCTGATCAATCAGATGGAACTCCACCACCGTCTCCTCATCGTGCAACTACTTTATACTGTAAGTATATGAAATATTTAATTTGAACTATATTTGATGGATACATAACTTATATTTTTTTTTATGTTTCTTATGATGTGCAGATTTTGATCAATCAGAGGGTACTCCACCACCTCCTACCCATGCAACGACTTCACATGTGTCCTCCGATAGGAATTATGATAAATTTTACTATCAAGAGCATATTATATGTTGGTGTAACTCTTGTTATGGCACGTATCGAAGACCACGATTGGAATGTATTCAACATGAGGTAGAGTATGGTACTTTTGAGCGTGCACCATCACCTAGTCAACGTGATAATGCTTGGGTATGTATTTTCTATATATATTAATGTCATTATTTTATTTAAAAACCATGTATAAAATAAAATTATTATTGATATACAGGAATACTTGCTCGATGATGATGATGATGATGATTTTTCTGATAATGTTAATATACCTCGTACACGTCATGGACTTGCTGTTCATCAATTACAAGCAGAGGTTTCTAGAAATCCTCTACCTCCTGGTTTAGAGAATGAAACGGCTGGAGATTATCCATTGCCCGCTCGTGATCGTTCTTTAGTACAAACATATGATAGAAGAAGATATGGAGGATGGAATAGAGGACCACTTCCTTTAGATGGAGAGGTTTTCAACTTTTGGGGTAAGCGCTATATGATTGCTCCATCCACTATTACTAATGCTGGTCGTGGTCTCTTTATTGTAGAGGATTTGTATGTGCCTCCGAACTCTGAAGTCACTCTTATGTCATTTTGTGGTCCTATATATGGATGGGGAGATTGGCATCGACTTTCACGTTATGTTCAAAGAATGAGTACTTATGGAATATGCTTGAACACAACATCCCTTACTAGTACAAGGATTTCACATGCAGAAAATGAAAGATTATATATTGATGGAAGACCTTACACACATGGAAATAACACGTTTAATAAATAGTAGTCGAGGGTTACATAATAGTTCAAGGACTAATTGCACATTTGAGGAGCGTGAAAATAGTCATGAATCACCATACATGAGTAGAGATGTATCAAGATACATAGTTGTCAATGCTATCACTACATTACATGCTAGTGATGAACTATTAGTGAATTATGGATGGCGTAGACCTCCAAGAGCACCTTTTAGCTAGAGAGAATAAAAATTTTCTATCCATATTTAATAAGTTATATACTTAATTTTATATTTGAAGTTTAATTTTTATTCATTTATGAAATACTAATGAGTTTTATTTATATGTGTAGATTCCAACATATGATATTGATGATATTCGTCCACAACATTCACAATTACCAGTAAGACCTCATTTATCAGAAGCTTCCATGAGGAGGAGATGATAAAGTACAAGATTTGTGTGACAATGATGAAGATGATGGCATGGTAGATTTTATTGAGGATTGGTATCAAAATGACAGTGAGAGCATGGATATTTCTAAAAATGAGAAATATCTTCGAGACGAATGTCTAAAGCATGTATATGAAGGAAGTCGTTTGACACGACTAAATGCGAGCTTACTTATTCTCAACCTTCAAAATCGTTTTGGATGGAGTAATGTATCTGTTTTGAAACTATTAAGGTATAAATTTCAATTTTCTATCTATTTATATATATATATATATATATGCATAAATATATATATATATATATATATATATATATATATATATATATATATATATATATGCAGGTTTTTATTCTTACTTTAGATAAGGTAAGAACAAGAACTTGAATTGAATGGAAACTTTTTGTCCGCGCATCTTTTAAAACTATTAATGCATCTTTCCAAATATTCGCAATGGTGACCTGGATGAGTCGCATGCACAGAGGTTACTCAAGAGACAGCAATCTGATTATAATGGAGTAGTCCACTTTGTATCCTAAAGTTCAGATGCTCATCATTGACATGCAAGAGGTTTACTGGATACCCGAGAAATCCTGCTCTATCTTGAGTAACCTCTGTGCATGCGATTCATCTAGGTCACCATTATATGAACATATGTGTGAATTGACAGGATACGATTGTTTGGATGGCAGGATACGATTGTTTGGATGGCGAGATACGATTGTTTGTTTTGGAGGATATGAATGATTTGTCGATTCACACATATGTTCAGTTTGAAAGTGTGAATCGACAAATCATTCAATGAAGGTACATACTTCATATCATCCAAAACAAACAATCGTATCCTGCCATCCAAATTTTGCGTAAATATTTTGAAAGATGCATTAATAGTTTTAAAAGATGGGCGGACAAAAAGTATCTATTCAATTCAAGTTCTTGTTCTTACCTTATCTAAAGTAAGAATAAAAACCTGCATGTATATATGTATATATATTTATTTACCATTTTTAATATATCTTTTTTTGATAAACTTACAGGTTATTATCTGAAATGTTTTTACCAAGTCAGAATATTGTTCCTACCTCACATGATGAAATGAAGAAGATAATCAACAATCTTGGTATAGATTATCAATGTATACATGCATGTCCTAACGATTGTATTTTATATAGAGGTGAATATGCAGACTCTTTGACATGTCCCAAATGTCAATCTCCTCGATATAAGGGTGAAGAAGGTAAAATCCCGAAAAAGGTATTGAGACATTTTCCATTGGCTCCACGGATTAGACATATGTTTCAAAGCCCTGAATTATCAAAGCTTTTGACTTGGGGACATGATCACAAAAGTAGTGATGGAAATCAGAATTCCTCATGATAGTGTTGCTTTTCAGCATATTGATTCTACATGGCTTGAATTTGCACAAAATCCACAGAATCTAAAGCTAGGAGTTGCATTAGATGGGGTTAATCCATTCTCCATGAAATCTAGTAAATGGTCAACATGGCCAGTGGTAGTCATAAACTACAATCTTCTGCCATATCTTAGCATTAAAAAGGAACATTTAATGCTTTCACTTTTAATCCCAGGCAAAAGACAAGTTAAAGATATGAATGCATATCTTGCTCCTCTCATTGACGATCTTCAAGAGTTATGGAGAGGTATTAATGTCATTGATGTATCGAAAAGCATCAATGAAAGACATATTACGATTCGTGGTATTGTGGCTTGGACTATTCACGATTTTCCTGGATATGGCGTTTGTTCAGGTATTGATGTAATTTTTTTATTCAATATGCATGTAAATAAATATGATTTAATCTAATTATATTTTTATCATTTCCCATGATGCAGGAATATCTACTAAGGGTTATAAAGCTTTTCCATATTGTGGTGATTGGTTGAGATCAATCTATAGTAAGAATCTCAACAAAAATATTTATCTTCGACATCGACGATTCTTGCCTGATGATCATCCATTAAGATCTAAAAGAGAAGCGATACATTTTAATGGAAAGCTTGAAACAAGCCAGTATCCAAAACCTATGACGCCTATGGATTGGTATAAAAAATGGACAAATGGACCTCTAATAGATCCAGAAGCAGAAATCTTCAGTGATGATTCAGATAATGAGTATGTGAACAGAGGTAAAGGGAAATTGGCACTCGCAGAGAACATATCAATATGGTATTCTTTGGAGTATTGGAAAGAGTTAAAATTATGTCATCTTCTTGATCCTATGCATATATTCAAAAATATTGGTTATTCACTATGGCAGCATCTTCTTGGACTAAAAGATACCACAGCATCAAGGAATGATTTGAAAGATAAAAAATCCAAACCAAAGTTATGGCCAGTTTTTGATAGACATCGACAAGAAACGACTTATGCATCTGCTCCTTGGGTACTTACAACAAAAGAGATACATACTATCAACAATAGAATTCAATTGATCAAGACTCCTACAGGATATGGAGCATCGTTTCAAAACATGTTTGCTATGGATGATAAGAGCTTATCTGGGTTAAAGACCCATGACTGGCATAACTTTTTGAAACATATTTTACCTTTGGTTATCGATGGATGTACAACGAAAGGAGTACGAGATGTGATCTATCGTCTTGGATCACTTATAAGGTAATTATGAAACTTTTATATTTAATATGTATGAATATTGGATATCTTTTATTTTTTAATTAACTTCTTTACAATTGTTTTTATGATTTGTATAGGTGGATTACATCCAAAGAGATCGATAAAAATTGGATCCCACAAAAAAAACGTGAATGCAAAGAGCTACTATGTTTGATGGAAAAAGAACTTCCTACTTCATTTTTTGATATTCAGGTTCATTTACTAGTCCATCTTGTAGATGAGATAGAGATTGCTGGTGTTGTCAACACTCGATGGATGTTTTGGGTTGAGCGATTTATGGGAATACTAAAAGGTTACGTGCGACAAAGAGCAAAACTAGAAGGATCCATGGCAAAGGGTTGGATGCTTGAAGAGTGCATGTATTACGTTAGTGAGTACCTTGAAAGAGTTCATGAAGAAGCTCCACGTGCATGGACCAACGAGTCTTCTTCAAAAATAACAGATGAGGTATTATCAGGTAAGGGGGTTCCATTCTTATTTACATTGCAAGAAAAAAATAATGTTTCTACTTTTGTAGCATATAATAGCGAATGCATGCAAGCATTCCTTAGCGAGTACGAGGAACTTCAAAGTCTCCGAAGTAAAAGGCGAAAAAACAAAAGATCTAGGCGTAATCTCGATAATAATGAGATTACAAATATACCTTCTTTCACAGATTGGCTATATAGTCGTTTGCAACGCGCCAACGCAAATAATGAAGAAATCTCAGATGAGCAAAGAGAGTTAATGATAGTTTGTGAACAAAAGGTAATTTTATTAAAATATATATTTTATTTTTTTCATATATGTATGTTAGTTTCTATTTACTAATTGAATTTATTTTGCAGGCTCAAATGTTCACTAATATGTGGGCTTTGGACAGCATATTAGAATCAAAGCCATTGATTCTTTACGTAAAACAAAGGATTCTAGTATTGTTGATTGTTTCAAGCAACTATCATGTGCTAGCTCAAAAGACATGAACCCTATAGATAGCGAACTTGGTTACGTAGGAACTATTGTTGGTATCTACGAAATTTCATTTCGTACAATTCAAACAAGTAGAAAAAAGTTTATATATTTTTTTTAGAGTTAGTTATTTTTTTAAGCACCTAATAATGAGACGTTTTTGTTGTTATATATTTTGATAGGTCATTTTGAAGGTTGACTGGTATCGAGCGGAGTATAAAGGTAGTAATTCTACAATAAGAAAGGAATTATCTGGGTTTTGGGAAATTGATTCTTCCAACGTAATGCGATCTACTAAAGAACCATATATTCTTCGTAGGCATATTGAACAAGCATTTTTTTATAAAAACCCAGATGCTCATCCTTGGTGGCAAGTCATTCATGTGCAACCTAGAGGTAGGTCATTGTTTGAACAGTTTATTGTTAGAGAGATTGAAGAAAGTCCTCTTGATGATTCAGCATCAGATACTTATACATCAACATCTGGAATAGAAATTAGACTCATTATACGTGATAATGATACTAATCTTTTTGATGAAGAGGATAATTCTCTACATGCTGATTTTACTGATGAGGAAGAGGAATTACCAGAAATAGATATTAATCCACCAATAGATGATGTGATTCATGAGAACATAGATTTAACAATAGAAGAAATAAATGAAATCAATAAGGATAATGAAGATGAGACTATATTGATGTCTTACCAAAATGATGGAAATAATGAAAACATATGAGCAGATTAGATAGTAACTTGAAGCTTTTGAATGGATATCAGATAATAGGTTTTTTTTTATTAACTTGAATAACGATGAATCCTACTAGAGAGATGAAATCATGTTCTTCTAAGTTAGAACATGAAGCTCGGGGGTATGCCTAATTATTTTATATATAGCTTTATCTTCGAGGAGTAAATTTTCATCATGTATGTATGCATATGTGTGTGTATTCATGTGTATTATATGTATACATATGTTAGTATGCATATATATGTATTTCATGTATATGTATGTGTTTGCATGTGTGATATATGTATACATGTGTTAAATATGCATATGTGTATAAATGCATATGCATTTATGTAAAATATTCATGTATTCATGTACGTAATATATGCAAGTGTTTATAATTGTGTACATGTATATATGTATATGTGTCTATGTGTAAATATGTACATGTAAATATGTATGCATGTATATATGTGTTTATGTGTGCATGTAGGCATGTACATGTATGTGTAAATATGTACATGTAAATATGTTAGTATGTATATATATATTTATGTGTGCATTTAAATATGTACATGTAAATATGTTAGTATGTATATATATATTTATGTGTGCATTTAGGCATGTATGTGTGATGCATAATATATCTACTCCATTTTATATTTATGTATCCTATCTACATGATGTGTATATATCTTTACATATATTATGGTCCTCGTTGATTCGAGTAGCTATATATAGAGGCATAAGGTTGGGAGGAGAGACATCTCTCTAGTAGGACGTCGGAGGTGTACATATACTTCAAACATATGGCTAAAAGGTTGAATTAGAGTTTTTAAATTAGTGATTTCAAAACCCTAATATCGAGATTAGTGTTCTCTCTCTCTCATATACATACATACCGTGCATTGTCGCGACGATGAGCCCTAACACCATTTAAGAGACCACCCTGTCCCAAACTCCGTCTCAAGTGAACTGAGCACGTACTTTTTATCCCTCTCATCATGCTCACTACAAAAATTAAAAACATAATATAAATAAAACATAAGATATATATTTCAATTTATATGTAAAACTTTTACTTACTTCCACGGTAAGTGGATAAAGTGCAGGTAAGAGTCGCATAATGCGCGCATTCTCCTCTTGAACTCCAATCCATTTCCTATGTATACAATATTCCCCTCTGGCTCTATGTCGCACTCTAGTCCTAACGTGCCTATGCATGTCCTCATAGGCAACGTCTCTGCTCTGCTATCACGTGCTGGAGGTGGTATAGGTGTCCTGAAAATAGATAGATAGAAATAAATAAAAATATGTGTTATAATATCCTTAAAAAAGTTTATAAAAAAAACATACCTATGAGCAGATAGCTCTCTTCCTGCGTGTGGAGCCACAAAAGAGCCCTCGTCTGATCGCGTAAGCATCTGGATCCTATCATCCAGCTCCTCATCAGACATCTCTGCGTAGTCCCGCATTATGACCCCTAGAGTATCTGACGGAACTCTTGCTCTCATAAGACTTTTTATGAGAGTGAGTTTCGCCTTTCTCTCTCTACTGGGATCCATAATACCTAACATATAAAACAAAATGGTTAGAAATCAATATATATACATGTATGTGTGTGTATGCATGTGTATGTGTGTGTATGCATCATTATGTGTGTAAGTGTCTATGTGTGTTTGTGTGTGTGTATATGTGTGTGTGTGTGTCTGTGTATGTGTGTGTGTCTATGAGTGTGTATGTGTTTATGTGTATGTATGTATCTATGTGTGTGTATGTGTCTATGTGTGTATGTGTATGCATGTATGTATGCATATATGTGTGTATGCATGTGTATGTGTGTGTTTGCATCATTATGTGTGTATGTGTGTATGTGTGTATGTGTGTATGTATATGTGTGTGTTGTCTATGTGTATGTGTGTGTGTCTATGAGTGTGTATGTGTTTATGTATATGTATGTATCTATGTGTGTGTATGTGTCTATGTGTGTATGTGTATGCATGTATGTGTGCATATGTGTGTGTATGCATATGTATGTGTGTGTATGCATCATTATGTGTGTCTATGTATGCATGTGTATGTGTGTATGCATCATTACGTGTGTATGTGTCTATGTGTGTATGTGTGTGTGTATATGTGTTTGTATGTGTGTATGCATGTGTATGTGTGTGTATGCATCATTATGTGTGTAAGTGTCTATGTGTGTTTGTGTGTGTGTATATGTGTGTGTGTGTGTGTGTCTATGTGTATGTGTGTGTGTCTATGAGTGTGTATGTGTTTATGTGTATGTATGTATCTATGTGTGTGTATGTGTCTATGTGTGTATGTGTATGCATGTGTATGTGTGTGTATGCATCATTATGTGTGTATGTGTCTATGTGTGTATGTGTGTTTGTATATGTGCGTGTTGTCTATGTGTATGTGTGTGTGTATATGAGTGTGTATGTGTTTATGTATATCTATGTATCTATGTGTGTATGTGTCTATGTGTGTATGTGTATGCATGTATGTATGCATATGTGTGTGTATGCATATGTATGTGTGTGTATGCATCATTATGTGTGTCTATGTATGCATGTGTATGTGTGTATGCATCATTACGTGTGTATGTGTCTATGTGTGTATGTGTGTGTGTATATGTGTTTGTATGTGTGTATGCATGTGTATGTGTGTGTATGTATCTATGTGTGTGTATGTGTGTATGTGTGCATGTGTGTATGTGTATGCATGTATGTATGCATATGTGTGTGTATGCATGTGTCTGTGTGTGTATGCATCATTATGTGTGTATGTGTGTAGGTATATGTGTGTGTTGTCTATGTGTATGTGTGTGTGTCTATGAGTGTGTATGTGTTTATGTATATGTATGTATCTATGTGTGTGTATGTATCTATGTGTGTATGTGTATGCATATATGTATGCATATGTGTGTGTATGCATATGTATGTGTGTGTATGCATCATTATGTGTGTCTATGTATGCATGTGTATGTGTGTATGCATCATTACGTGTGCATGTGTCTATGTGTGTATGTGTGTGTATATGTATATGTGTCTATGTGTATGTGTGTGTGTTTATGAGTGTGTATGTGTTTATGTGCATGTATGTATCTATGTGTGTGTATGTGTCTATGTGTGTATGTGTATGCATGTATGTATGCATATGTGTGTGTATGCATATGTATGTGTGTGTATGCATCATTATGTGTGTCTATGTATGCATGTGTATGTGTGTATGCATCATTACGTGTGTATGTGTCTATGTGTGTATGTGTGTGTGTATATGTGTTTGTATGTGTGTATGCATGTGTATGTGTGTGTATGTATCTATGTGTGTGTATGTGTCTATGTGTGTATGTGTATGCATGTATGTATGCATATGTATGTGTATGCATGTGTATGTGTGTGTATGCATCATTATGTGTGTATGTGTCTATGTGTGTATGTGTGTAGGTATATGTGTGTGTTGTCTATGTGTATGTGTGTGTGTCTATGAGTGTGTATGTGTTTATGTATATGTATGTATCTATGTGTGTGTATGTATCTATGTGTCTATGTGTATGCATGTATGTATGCATATGTGTGTGTATGCATATGTATGTGTGTGTATGCATCATTATGTGTGTCTATGTATGCATGTGTATGTGTGTATGCATCATTACGTGTGCATGTGTCTATGTGTGTATGTGTGTGTATATGTGTGTGTGTCTATGTGTATGTGTGTGTGTTTATGAGTGTGTATGTGTTTATGTGTATGTATGTATCTATGTGTGTGTATGTGTCTATGTGTGTATGTGTATGCATGTATGTATGCATATGTGTGTGTATGCATATGTATGTGTGTGTATGCATCATTATGTGTGTCTATGTATGCATGTGTATGTGTGTATGCATCATTACGTGTATGTGTCTATGTGTGTATGTGTGTGTGTCTATGTGTATGTGTGTGTGTCTATGAGTGTGTATGTATTTATGTGTATGTATGTATCTATGTGTGTGTATGTGTATGCATGTATGTATGCATATGTGTGTGTATGCATATGTATGTGTGTGTATGCCTCATTATGTGTGTATGTGTCTATGTGTGTATGTGTGTGTGTATACATTATGACAGTGTATGTAAGCATGTGCATTATGTATGCATATAAGTATGTATGTATGCATATGCATTATGTATGCATATGCATATGCATTATGTATGCATATGCATATGCATTATGTATGCATATGTGTGTGTGTGTATGCATATGCATGTAAGTATGTATGTATGCATATGCATGTAAGTATGTATGTATGCATATGCATATGCAATATGTATGCATGTATGTGTATGTGTGTGTATGCATATATGTGTGTGAATGTGTGTGTGGATGTGTGTGTGAATGTGTGTGTACATGTGTTTGTATGTGTGTATGCATGTGTATGTGTGTGTATGCATCATTATGTGTGTATGTGTGTGTGTCTATGTGTATGTGTGTGTATCTATGAGTATGTATGTGTTCATGTGTGTGTATGTGACTATGTGTGTATGTATCTATGCATGTGCATTATGTATGCATGTAAGTATGTATGTACATTGTATGCATATGCATATGCATTATGTATGCAAATGTATGCATGTATGTGTTCATGTGTGTATGTCTCTCTATGTGTGTGTATGCATATATGTGTGTGTATGTGTGTATGTGTGTGTATATGTGTATGTGTGTATGCATGTGTATGTGTGTGTATGCATGTGTATGTGTGTATGTGTCTATGTGTGCATGTGTGTGTATATACTATATGTGTGTGTGTCTATGTGTATGTGTGTGTACCTATGAGTGTGTATGTGTTTATGTGTGTATGTGTCTATGTGTGTGTATGTGTTTATGTGTGTATGTGTATGCATGTATGTATGCATATGTATGTGTATGCATGTGTATATGTGTGTATGCATCATTATGTGTGTATGTGTCTATGTGTGTATGTGTCTATGTGTGTATGTTCTATGTGTGTATGTGTTTGTGTATACGTGTGTGTATGTGTGTGTGTCTATGTGTATGTGTTGCTACGCGTCTATGAGTGTGTATGTGTTTATGTGTGTGTATGTGTCTATGTGTGTGTATGTGTCTATGTGTGTATGTGTCTATGTGTGTGTATGCATGTATGTATGCATAGATTTGTGTATGTGTGTGTATGCATTATGTATGCATATGTGTGTGTATGCATTATGTATGTGTATGTATGCATATGCATTATGTATGCATATGTATGCATGTATGTGTATGTGTGTGTATGTCTCTCTATGTGTGTGTGTGTATGCATATATGTGTGTGTGTATATGTGTGTCTATGTGTGTATGCATGTGTATGTGTGTGGATGCATCATTATGTGTGTATGTGTCTGTGTGTGTATATGTGTGTGTATGTGTGTGCATGTCTATGTGTGTGTATGTGTGTGCGCGTCTATGTGTATGTGTGTGTGTCTATGAGTGTGTATGTTTGGATGTGTGTGTGTATGAATGTGTGTCTATGAGTGTGTATGTTTGGATGTGTAAGTGTATATGTGTGTCTATGTGTGTATGCATGTGTATGTGTGTGAATGCATCATTATGTGTGTGCATGTATATGTGTGTGCATGTGTATATGTGTGTGCATGTGTATGCATTATGTGTGCATGTGTGTATGTGTATGCATTATGCATTGTGTATGTGTGTATATCTGTGTGTATTTGTGTGTATGTGTGTGTGTGTCTATGCGTATGTGTGTGTGTGTCTATGCTTGTATATGTGTGTGTAAATATGTATGTGTGTGTAAGTGTGTGTGTGTGCGCATACCTGCCAATGGTCTCGCTCTCTCTCTCTCTCCCTCTCGTGCGTGCTCTTTCTCTCTCTCTCTCTCTCTCTCTCTCTCTCTCTCTCTCTCTCGGTCTCTCTGTTCTTGCTCGCGTCCAAGTCCATGCACAAATGTGCCGGGAGAAATCAATTTTTTTTTTTTACATTCCAGAGCGTCGCATATGCGACGCTCTGCAGTTTGCCATCGTCGTTAAATTCGTCGCTAATTAGCGACGGTGATAACGATGCTTTTTAAGTAGCGTCGCTTATGCGACGCTATCGTCGCTTATGCGACGAGGGTCGGGCAAAAAAAAAATCTGAAATTCCTACCGTCGCTTATGTGACGACCTCGTCGCATAAGCGACGGTTCCCGTTTTTTTCCCGATTCGGGGGCGTCGCTACGCCCCCCTTTTTCTTGTAGTGAAAGGGCAAGGGGGGGTGGGGGAGGGCGTTGGTTAGAGGACCGAAGAAGAGGGTGGAAGAGGGTTCAAAGATGGAGGACTAAAGAACAACAATGAAGGAGGATTGCTTGTAGAGGAAGGAGGGCAGAGGGGGAGGCGAGGCAGTCGATGCTAGTAGGTGGGGGTGGGTTAGTGGAGATGAGCAAGAGATGACAAGGAGGTGATGTTGGGGAGAGGCAAGATGTACGCACGAATCCGAGTTGTACACATATATACTTACATTCAAACATACTTCATATATGTAGATACATAGATACATTCCTATATATACGCATACATACATATGTACACACTTACATACATATAGGTGAATGTATTTTTACATGTGGAATGTTTTTTGTAAATGGAATGCTTTGTTGCCGGTGGAATGATTTTTTGGGGGTTGTTGTATGTCATGCCTAAGCTTTTTTTTAATGTGTAATGGTGCTATATGGCATTCATAATTACATATATACTACATACATACTTACATAGATACATACATACATATATGCATACACACAAACATAATAATTTCATACACACGTACATACATACACACATACATACATACATACATACTTTACATATGGCACGGATAGTTACATATGTAAGTAAGTACATACATATAAGCGTACCCAGACACATACATAAATACATACATTCATACATACACGCATACCTACATATATACATAGATACATACACGCATACCCACATACATACATACATAAATAAATACATACGTACATACATACACACATAAATAGAGACACATATACGTAGGGAGTGTAAATTTTCTATATCTTAGTTCTATGTAGTGCATTGCTAGTATTAATAGCTAAGTCACATGAATTCAGAATAATTTCAATGTTGGGTAGAGCTATTTTCTTAATATAAAGATAGTTTGTTAAATATATATATTACATGTAAATATGCATAAGTTTGCATAGGCATGGGAATCCTTTTTAAATTTCTTTTTTTTTCTATTATTGATCCATAAATTGGGGCTTTTTTTATCAAATATAAATTAAATTATGTAGCCCATTTATTTTCGAAACCATTTATGGACGAAGGTATCAATGCATATTGCGAGGAACACATGGAATTTTTTTTTTTAGTATCTATACTTTATACTTTCTGAGCAATGGCTTCGAGGCATTTAAGGATGTGCATATCGGAAAACTTATTAGCGAAAGTGCCACATACTGCTGCGCCTCTAGAGGTGTAAGGGCAGCTCAGTTATCAAAAATGGCTCATTTCGTGATCACAAAATAAGTCGTGCTTTTGCATGCGTTATTTATATGAGTATATCTCATTAAGAAATTCATTAAAATAAGATGTAATGGCAACTGTGTTTTCTCATTTGTGACTTGAAAGGTCATGAATGTAAGCAGAACTAGATTAGGCATGATGCATATATACAATTCGTCTTTTCGCTGAATTGGGTGTCTTTTGTATTGGACAACTGGGAACACACCCTTTCCGTAGCTAATCATGGAATTCTTGTAAATTATATAAGACTGCGCACCGTCATGTTTGAGCTGTGTTGCAGTTACAGGTGGTTTCAGAAACTGAAAGAACAGCGGGATGCCTTCTTACATAAAGAAAAGGCTGTCTGGGTCCGTACTACCAGTGAAACAGTTCAAAGCTCACTTTGAATCCTCCGATTGTAGATGAAAACGACATCGGCTTCAACCTTAAGAGAGTATGCAAAGAGGGGAGAACTGTTCAATGGCAGCAACAAATATGCCGACGACCTTTTGAACAGCTGAGCGGGATGAATGGGTCAAGGCCTGGATGCTCTTTGCCTTCTGCATGTTATAACTGCGCGCATCTTCACCTCTTCTATTTACAAATCTCCCAAACAGCTCATAAAATAGCAGAATCGAAAACCCATTGTTCTTCTTCGAGTTGGATTGCAGAGCAGCAGATGGACAAGGATGGTCGGATTAGAATTTAGTACCTTTACTTGCACAGAAGATTGCTTAGGTAGCCTCAATAAGGCAGCTGCCTACATTTCTCCTCAAAGTACAGAAACCTGTCAATGTAGAGCTGACGTCCGTATTTTTTTTTTTGGCGGAGCAAGAACAGCATTCAGATCTTTTTTCGAGGACTTTCACAGAGGCACGGATTGATCGGGGCGGCCCCGATGGATGGGTAATTGCCAATGGAAACCTAGATGCAAGTACTTCTGACCCTACGGTATCAGAAAGGCTCGCGCTCAAATTGATGCATGCTCTGAAACGACATCACAAATGGAACTTATCTTCATGGACATGAGCCAGTAACGTAGATGAATGGGCGTTTGGGCTTCCGAAAATCAAAACAGCGGCTGTGAAAAGGACAAAGAAGTGTCGGTTCTTACAAACTCCTCACGATGATCGTTCTAAGAAAACCAATTCAATGGCCTTTAGCGCTTTGCGCAAATCAAATCTTTGGTGAGCATTTAGAGTTAATTCACAGGTTGTTTCCTCTTTCTTCAATATAGCCTTCCCATATGATTTCTTTTAGGGATCTAGATTAAGGGTGCGGATTTGAAGAAGCTAAATAACTTAACTTTTTGATGCAAAAAATCAGGACAGTATGTACTCTTTGATTTAATTCTTGTTTAAGAGAATTTCAAGGCACAGGAATCATAGAGGTCCACCCAAAATTTCCAGATAAGCTGGATACATCCATAACATCTCAAGTTGGACCAAGTGAATGAACGGCCATCAAACACCTAAACAAGGTCTACTTGTAGCTTGACAAGATAATATTCATATCCAAACGCTTTCTCTCATGGTTTCTATGTATCCATATGCAATGTGAGGATTATTTTCGTGAGTCTACGCATCAAGTCTCCATAGCGCATCTTCAATGGATTAATTAGATGCTCAACATTCAAAGAGATTATGTTCATTTTTCTTTTCGACGCGAGCATCCCCTTCTTGTTATCTTCTGTTCTCGATTCACTTTCCTTTGGAACCACTCTCTATTGGTTCCTTCAGCCTTGCTGTTCTAGTTTTATCATTATGATTCCATCTTAAATGCCTTCAAAATGTAGGGGCTTCTTTTTCTAGCATGCTAATATTCATTTTCACGATTTCAAAGATCTCAACACTACAAGAAAAATGGGGCCATAACAATGCCCCAATTAAAAAAGAAAAAGCAAGGTGCTTCGCTTATACAATGCTATTTCTAGGTAGTGTCACATAAGCAATGCTCCCAAAAGAAAAAAAGATCTTTGTCGCATAAACATCAGGTAGTATCACTTATGCAATGTAACTAACTAGTGTCACTAAGAGCATTGCAAATTAGCAATGTTGGAAATCTGTCACTAATGTACAAGCCTCGCATAAATGACCTTGTGAGAATAAAAAAAATTCTATCGTTCTGGCACATTTGTGCTAGGATCAAGAGTTAAAGAGCGAGTGCCAGTTCGAGAGTTCCGAAAGACATATAGAAAGCAATTAACATATACACATACACATATACATACACATACACATACACACACATACACATACACACACAATCACATACACATATATACATACACATGGATATACACACATACACATACACATGGACACACATACATACACACACATAGACACATACACATACACACACATGTACATACAC
Organism: Ceratopteris richardii; assembly: GCA_020310875.1. Classification (NCBI taxonomy): domain Eukaryota; kingdom Viridiplantae; phylum Streptophyta; class Polypodiopsida; order Polypodiales; family Pteridaceae; genus Ceratopteris; species Ceratopteris richardii. Next base: position 111,802,114 of record CM035426.1, on the reverse strand, counting down.
ACATAGACATACACATATAAAAATACTCAAACATGTACATACACACACATAGACACACACGCATACACATACAGACACATGCACTACAGCATATCAAGGGCATACCGACGTTCTACATACCAAGGGTCACGCGTCGGCGTTTGTATGACTTTCAAAAAACTTTGGAAAATTGACTAGACAATGTACGTGTCAGTAAATCAGCGTCGATATGAGCATCAGTATAAGCATCGGTATAAGCTCTGGTACATTACTGGAAACTACCGATGCTTATACCGATGCTCATACCAATGCTCATATTGACATCGTGTTTTAACCGGTCCCGAGAGCAAAAATTCAACATTCATCGCGTTTTGAAACTAGATCTGCTACTGTCAACTTTGTGCGTGCGAGTAACATATCTACGTTTGTCACTCTTTCTCTCTCTCTCTCTCTCTCTCTCTCTCTCTCTCTCCCTCCCTCCCTCTCTCTGTCTCTAAGCACACCGCTATTTTTCTAGATCTGAAGTTTTGGTAAGTATATCGCACATATTGTAGCACTCTTTTTTTCTTTCTTTATGTTTTTCCTTTTCTAATATCTTCTCTCTTTAGTTTTGCAAGAGATTTTGGGATCAAGTCTTTGGAAATTCGATGAAGGACAACTTTAAGTGGATTTTGACGACAACCATTCAAACAATTACATCATACACAAATGCATATGCATACACAAATGCATATGCATACACAAATGCATATGCATACACAAATGCATATGCATACACAAATGCATATGCATACACAAATGCATATGCATACAAATGCATATGCATACACATGCATATGCATACACACATGCATATGCATACACACATACATGCATACACACATACATGCATATGCATACATAAATGTATATGCATACATAAATGCATATGCATACATAAATGCATATGCATACATAAATACATATTCATACATAAATACGTATGCATACATAAATGCATATGCATACAAATGCATATGCATACACACATGCATATGCATAAACACATGCATATGCATACACATGCATATGCATACACACTAGGTTGCATTATTCATTATATGATTTTATGTTTTTTTTTTATAATGCATGTGAGTATGTATGCATATGTTTTTTTTTTATAGCTCAAGGGTTGAGAAGGTATCAACAAGTGAAGATCAATAGCATCCCCGACAATGTATATCAGCTGATAGAGAGTTCCTATTGTATTAATACAATACAGCTTCACATATCCATAGTTCTTCTTTAGGAAGTTGTATTGTATTGATACAACGTGAACCTTCTGTTAGCTGAGATATTGGCATCAAGACAATCACATCAAGGCAATCAAAAGTGTATCCTTCTTCATTTTTTTTTCGGTGTTTATCGGACAACCACAAATGCATATGCATACTCACATGCATATGCACACACAAATGCATATGCATACACAAATGCATATGCATACACAAATGCATATGCATACACACATGAATATGCATACACACATGCATATGCATACACATGCATATGCATACACACATGCATATGCATAAACACATGCATATGCATACACACATGCATATGCATACACACATGCATATGCACACACATGCATATGCATACACACATGCATATGCTTACACACATGCATATGCTTACACACATGCATATGCTTACACAGATGCATATGCATACACACATGCATATGCATACACACATGCATATGCATACACACATGCATATGCATACACACATGCATATGCATACACACATGCATATGCATACACATGCATATGCATAGAAACATGCTAATTCATACACACATACACACATATGCATATACGTACACACATACATATTCATACACACATGCATATGCATACACATGCATATGCATACACACATGCATATGCATACGCACATGCGTACACACATGCATATGCATACACACATGCATATGCATACACACATGCATATGCATACACACATACACACATGCATATGCATACACACATGCATATGTATACACACATGCACATGCATACACACATGCATATGCATACACACATGCATATGCATGTGTGTATGCATACACACATGCATATGCATACACACATACATGCATATGCATACACACATGCATATGCATACACACATGCATATGCATACACACATGTGTATGCATACACACATACATATGCATACACACATGCATATGCATACACACATACATGCATGTACATGCACACATGCATATGCATGTGTGTATGCATATGCATATGCATATGCATACACATGCATATGCATACACACATGCATATGCATACACACATACACACATGCATATGCATACACAGATGCATATGTATACACACATCCAATGTGGAGATGTTAAAATGCATGTATCTATGCATATGCATGTGTGTATGGGTATGCATGTGTGTATGTGTATGCATGTGTGTATGCGTATGCATGTGTGTATGTGTATGCATGTGTGTATGCATATGTATGGGTGTATGCATATGCATGTGTGTATGTGTATGCATGTGTGTATCCGTATGCATGTGTGTATGCATAGGCATGTGTATGCATATGCATGTGTGTATGCATATGCATATGTGTATGCATGTGTGTATGCATATGCATCTGTGTATGCATATGCATCTGTGTATGCATATGCATCTGTGTATGCATATGCATCTGTGTATGCATATGTACTCCCCTTCTTAATGTCAAATTATTACATTTATACTCTGCTTGAATCCAATCAACCTTCAAAATAATCTATCAAACTATAAAGGAACAAAAATTCATTATTATGTGCTTAAAAAAATAATAAACTATAAGAATATAATTTCTTTTACCTCTTTGAAGAGAGGAACCGATATTTGGTAGATACCAACAACAGTTCCTACGTAGCAAAGTTCACTATATATTAGGTTTGTATCTTTTGAACTAGCACATGATAGTTGCTTGAAAGAAGAAACAATGCTAGAATCCTCTGGTTTATGCAAATAATGAATAGGTTTGATTCTAATATGTTGTCCATAAGCCCACATATTAGTGAACATTCAGGCCTACAATAGAAAAGAAAATAGAAGAGAAACTATATATATATATACACATATACATACATACATATATATATATATATATATATATATATATATATATATATATATATATATATATATATATATATATATATATATATATATATATATATATATATATATATATATATATATATATGTGTGTGTAAATATATATGTGTGTGTGTGTGTGTAAAAAGAATAATGGTAAAGTCAAATTACCTTCCTTTCACAAACTATCGTTAACTCCCTCTGCTTGCAACCTCGTGAAAGAAGATATATTTGTATTCTCATTATTATTGAGATTATTTCTATATCTTTTGTTTCTTAGTAGGCATATCTATGTGTGTGTGCAAAAAGTTGTTAGCATTGATTCTCCCTCCTTATGTATCTATTTGATGTAATTCATGTCTCATTGGATGGCTATCGGAGTGTGTCTTAAGCTCACTAATTTTGTGAATTATTCTTAGAGTAATTTTTTAGAAAACTTTACTTTAGTGGAGTTGGGGATTGAGATCTCTCTTTGTGTGTAGACTCTGGTTGAGCTATTTTGCTCCAAGTTGTAAGGGATAGTTCTCTTTCTCTATTAATCCACTTTCTATGATTCTTTTGTCATTGGGTAGCCATTAGAGTGCTCTAACATTGAACCAATTTTGCCATTCATCCTCTATGTATGCTCTTAGAAACACTCGCTGGAGTGAAGAGAGGTCTCTATTTCATTGGCATTTGTGAGCACTTAAGTAGCTCATCTTGTGGACATTGTTTCTCTTTGTATAGCCATTGATTTGGAGTAAAATTTGAGTTTTTTAAGAGAGATCTTGGTGTCTACTATAGGTCCACAAATTAGAAATTGCACTAGATTTCGCTGCATACGCTCTGAGAAAGAACATTTTTGGTGTGTAGAGGTAAAAGAAGGGTACCTTTGGAGGTCATTCATGCTTTGTCACTACATAGGGGTAGAGATACATTCGCCAACATATAAATGCATGTTTATGTATGTATATGCATGTATATATGTGTGTGTATTTGCATATATATAAATAGATAGAAGATTTAAAAATTGTTGGAGTTTGAGGTCTACGAAAGCACGCGAACAACACAAGGAAGAAGAAGAAGCTTGGAGCACAACACACAATACTGAATGTATTACCACTAGAATGTACAAAGCGAGAGAGCCGTTAGGGTAACAGGCCTATATACAAGCCAAGGGGGAAACACCTCCTAAAGAGGGAAGAAAGTGCCAGATGGTCCTAGTGTGTTCACACACATCACTACCTAAATATATCAACAAATCCCCCATGGGAGTGATGTAGTGAACAAGGAGCTGGCACTCATGTATAAGGAAGTGCCAACTAATCTTCAATATAGCATCATATTTAGACTGCATTGCAACCATCCAATGTTCAGAATTTTGTGCTTCCTCAAGCAAAACATGTTCAGTATCATCACACAGACTAGAGGTAGCCATAACATAGAAATCTGATGCAAAAGAGGCACTATGAGAGCTTGATTAGGTACGATATGACAGAGGTGCATGTAATTTGCTGTCATGCAAAGTCTGCACTAGCCATTTTGGCATAATTTTTGCCTGCTCAATATTAGCTCTCTCATCAACAAGTGCATCATGTAAATCTGCATCAAAAATGGAATGATCTGCGTCATCACATGAAACCTGCATAGGCTGAGAAGTTGCCTCATTAAGACCAGCACTAGAGTGTCCACCTGTAAAAAGAGGCAACAAAGTATCATACATGTCTTTGGAGCTAACATATGTCTCCTTCGTACATGAAAGCAATGGCTGAATAACATCTTCCACAAAAACAACATCACGGCTAACAAGAATACGTTTAATCTGTGGATGATACAGACGATAGCTTTTACTTTCAGAATTGTACCCAACAAAAAATACATTTTACTACTTTATCATCCAATTTTCCATGATGTTGTTTAAGAATTAATGCATATGTTAGACAACCAAAAACACAAAGATGAGCAACAAACCGCTTGCAATCATGCCAAGCCTCATATGGAGTGATAGACTACACTGCTTTAGTGGGACACCTATTAAGTACATATGTTGCACACATAATAGCCTCAAGCCAGAAACTATGTGGTAAGGCCTAACTCTTGACCATACACCTAGCCATAAGTGACCTGTTCTTTCATTCACTAACTCCATTCTATTGAGGTGTATACGACACTGCACACTAGTGTTTTATCCCATGTTCAACTTAAAATTAGAAGACATATATTCCCCCACTCGATCAGAATGAAGGGTGCCCATTTTACATGCTGACATATTTTCAGCCCAAACCAAAAACTCTTTGAAGCACATTAACACTTGGACTTTTTCTTTGAGTGGACATAGCCATGCATGCCTAGAAAAATCATCAATGAAAGTCACGAAGTAAAGATAATTTCCAAAAGAGGATGTTTGCATAGGACCACATACATCACTATGAACAAGCTACAATTTCTGAGTAGCCCAAACTGAACCATCTTTTGGAAAGGAGGAACGCTGCATTTTGCCCAAAATAGAGCCTTCACATACATGTTTACTGGGTGCCTCAAGTTTGGGCAAAGAGGACACCATTTTAGATTTCTACAGGCGTAGCAAACTAGCAAAGTTTAGATGACCATAGCGTGCATGCCAAAGCTTTGCATCTCACATAGCCTGAGAATCATGTGCTACACATGCCGAATCTTTCACTATTTTTTCATAGTCCATGAGCTTATACAACCCACGACATAAAATGCCAGAAGCAATAATAACATTGCCATTTGATAGATCATGAACTACACATCTGTCATCAACAAATTTCACAACTAGGCCAATCTTGGGTAATGCAGAAAGATAACAGATTCTTCTTGATCCCTCACACAAATAAAGCATCTGATAAAGTCAAAGAACTACCATCAGCAGTAGTCAGAATGATCTTACCAACTCCCATGACAGGATAAGAGGAGTTGTTGGCGCATGTGATAGTATTCCCTGTAGGGATAGGCTCGAGTGAAGAGAAGAAACTGTGCTGCGAGGTAATATGTTTGGTCACCCCGCTATCAAAGTACCAAACATCTGAGTCTACTGCAACCATGCACTGCTCATGAGAAGATGGGTCAAAACTACAAAGAGTAGTAAATGCCCATTCTTCATCCTGCACAAGGTTAACAGACTCTGCTTTTGGAGTAGAGGCCTCTACAACAACTATTCCAGCCTCTTTTTTCTTTGCCTCTTTTGCAACCAGTTTAGGATAGTTCTTTATGATATGATCATCGAGTACTTGCAAAACAAGTTCTGATTTTTTGATTTCTTCTCATCTTTGTCTTCCTTCTTTGAATGTGCAGAATTAGTAGATTTTTGCTTACTAGTTGAGAAGCTCCATTTTGCTTTGCCCTTCTGCCTAGTGAGGAAAGCTAAACCTGCAACATGCATAATGGACGTGTTCTGCCTCGACTGATCTTCCTACAATAGAACAGAGACTAACTCCTCAAATAACAAGGCATTTGGATTGCCTTTCATCATCAACCTAAGAGTAGAAGAAAAACTCTGATATGAATCAGGAAGACCATTCAGAACGGTCTGCACAAGTGAGCCATATGGTATAACTTCATCAGCAGAAATCAACTGTTCCTTCAAGTCTTTGATCTTTTTTAGAAAATTGTCCATAGGATCACCTTCATTCATGTGCTCACTCTACAATTGTTTTTGGAGGTAAGCAACATGAGCCTCATTCCTAGCTTGATACAATGTGGTAACTGTATCCTAGGCATCCTTAGCTATTCTGTAAGAGCAAATGTGAGGAATAATGACACTTTTGATAGACAAAGCTATCAATGCATGTGCCTGAGCATCTCTGGCATCCCAACGAATTTGTTGTTCAGTAGGTGTAGCAAAAGTTGTAGCACGAATATGAATCTATAGAATATCATTATGTTTGGCACCATCTCCATCAGCTCCAGCACCTGTATTTGTAGTACCTATATTCACAGGTGTAACAAGACATCTTTCAACACCCTACACAATATACCACAATCCTTTTGCAACCAATACATGTCACATCATATAAGCCCATAACGGGTAGTTGGTACCATCCAACATATCCTCAACGGCCAACATACAGAATACATCACTGCTTTCAACCATGGTCGGTGACTAAAATACCTTGATGTAGAAAATTGATTGTATCTAAGTTAAACAAAACCGCCTAGACAAATTTCGCTAAACCAATAGTTGACTTTGAGGCACTTCTACTGGCGAACCAAAACAGGTATATAGCTTTGGCACAAAAAGACAAAATAGCCTACACAAGCACTGCAATAGTGCATTTAGAGGCCGAAACGAGCTGAGATTGCGTTTTCGGCACTACAAAATGAAGCTCTTTTGATCTCTAAAACAACATGAGTATGATCACCAAAATTCCTGCGATTCTAAGACTACAACTAGAGGAGTGTCAACGACGTCCTAGATGAAGCGGTGACCAGCTCTGATACCAAGTGTTGGACTTAGATGTCTGCAGAAGCACACGAAGAGCACAAGGAAGAAGAAAAAGCTTGGATCAGAACAGACAATAGTGAATGTATTACTAGGGAATGTACAAAGATAAGTAGCCCATTAGGGCAATAGGCGTATATACAAGCCGGGGGAAAAACATCCTAAAGAGGGAAAAAAGTGACCCGGCAATCCTAGTGTGTTCACACACATCACTACCTAAATATATCAACAAATATCACCATCTTCGACACAATCTACATCAGCTCTAGTCCTTGTATTTACAGGTGTAATAGGATGTTTTTTGATACCTTGTACAATATTCCATATTCCTTTGGTGACCAATACATGACCCATCATATAATCCCATAATGGGTAATTCGTACCATCCAACTTATCCTCAACAAACAACATATAGAATACATCATTGCTTTCACCCATGGCCATTGACTAAAATGCCCGAATGCAAAAAATTGGTTGTATCTCAAAACATTGAACAAAACTACCCTGTTGAGTTTTGCTAAACCTCTAGCAAACTTTGAGATGCTGATATTGGTGAACCAAAACCCACATATATCTTTGGCACAAAAAGATGAAATGGCCTACACAAGCATTGCAATAGTGCATTCGCAGGTTCAAACGAGCTCAGATCATGATTTTGGCACCACATAGCGAAGCTATTTTGTAATGCTAATCACCTTGAGTATGCTCACCAATTTTCATGCTATTCTGAGACTATGTTCCGAGGGGTGTCGATGATGTCGTAGATAAAGCAGCAACCTGATCTGATACTTATTATTGGAGTTTGAGGTCTATGGAAGCACGTGAAAAACACAAGGAAGATGAAGAAGCTTGGAGCACAACACACAATACTGAATGTATTACCACTAGAATGTACAAACATGAGAGACCCATTAGGGTAATAGGCATATATACAAGCAGGGAAAAAAACCTCCTAAAGAGAGAAAAAAGTGTCCTAATGAACATAGTGTGTTTACATATATCACTACCTAATTATATCAACAAAAATATACCTTAATGGTGTAAAAACAGATACATTACTCCATCCAAAACGATTTAGAAAATTGAGAATAAGTAAGCTTGTAGTTAGTTGTGTCAAGCGACTTCCTTCATATATGTGCTTTAGACATTCTTCTCGAAAATATTTCTCATTCTTAGAAATAGAAATGCTTTCATTGCCATTTTGATACCAATCATCAATAGAATCTTCCATGCCATCATCATCATCATCATCACAAAAATCTTGAACTTTATCGTCTTTTGAAAAATGTTCTTTCAATATTTCATATTCTAGAGGATCACTTTTGCATAAACTCTTCATGGATGCTTCTGATAAATGAGGTCTTATTAGTACCTCTCCATGGTGTGGTGCAAGATCATCAGTATCATACAGTAGAATCTACATGCATGAATAAAAATCATTAGTATTCCATAAATGAATGAAAAATAAACTCAAAACACAAATTTAAATATTTAAATTTACTTGAGAAAGTTTCAATTAATTAGAGTTTTCATTGCAACACAGGATAGGTGGATGAAACTTTTTCATTATTCTTCAGCTAAAAGGTGCTCTTGGAACTCTACACCATCCATAACTCACTAATCACTCATCCCCAAAATGTAATGAAGTAATAGCATTGACCACAATGTTTCTTGCTACATGTCTACTCATGTATGGTGATTTATGACTATTTTCGGTCCTCAAATGTGCAATTAGTCATTGAGCTATTATATCCTACACTACTCTTTATCAACCTGCTATACTTCCATGCATGTAAGGTCTTCCTTCACAATATAATCTATCATTTTTTGCGTGTGTAATCCCTCTACTAACAAGAGAAGCTACATTCAGGCATAATCCGTAAGTAATCATTCTTTGAATGTAACATGTAATTCAATTCCAATCTCCCCATCTATATATAATACCACAAAATGATATAAGAAAGACTTAAGAGTTTGGAGGCACATAAAAATCCTCCACAATAAAGAGACCACATCCAACACCAATGATAATGGAGGAAGCAATCATACAACAATTATCCCAAAAGTTAAAAGCCTCTCCATCTAAAGGATGGTCATGGTGATGTGGATTATCGTGATCAGCAAGAGGCTTATGATGATTGAAATTTTACATTTGATGTATTATTTACATTGATACACATATACACACACATATATACATATACATATAAACACACACATACATACATACATACATACATACATACACACACACACACATATATATATATATATATATATATATATATATATATATATATATATATATATATATATATATATATATATATATATATATATGTATATATATATATATATATATATATATATATATATATATATATATATATATATATATATATATATATATATATACATATATACGTATGTATATATATCTGTGTGTGTGTGTGTTAAAAGTCAAAGTTCAAGCTAAAAACTCATGAGAAATCCATCATAGACATGTGGAGCAATCAAATGAAGCCAAACACCATGAGATTCCATCAAGAAAGGTTGCCAAAACACCCCCCAAGCAATTGTAACTAAGTCCTCCAAGTTAGCACGCTGATTTGGAAAGGCAGTTCCTAGCTTTTAGGGGCACACTTCTCACTATAAAAGGAGGATATATTGTGACTTTGTTTGGGCCATCTTCTTGGAGTTTTAGCTCATGTAAAGTGATCACTAAGTGGTGCAGTTGTGATAAGCTAACCATTTTCTTAAGCTAGCCTTTTCTTGCTTGTTTGTTTTCTTTGAGTAGGCATATCTATTTGTGTTCGCAGGCAATGTTGCAACTCTCTACCTTTGAGTTGTTAGAATTGTTTCTCCATCCTTATGTATCCATTTGATGTAATTCATGCCTCATTAGGTATCTATTAGAGTCTATTTTATGCTCTCCAGTTTGCTAAAGTGTTCTCTAATTGTTTTGGGAGAAACATTCATTTTAGTGAAACAGGGTATTGATATCTCTCTCTCTCTGTGTAGAACCTGTTCGAACTATTTTGCTCTCTATTTTAAGGATGCATTCTCCTTCTCTTTTTATGCATTTGCTATAAATTTGGTGTCATTAGGGAGCTATTAGAGCACACTAAAGTTACTCCAATTTTGAGATTCTTTCTCTTTATACTTTTTGAGAAAAGCTTGCAAGAGTGCTTTTTTTAGGTCTCTGTTTGAATAGGAGTTTTGAGCATTCAACTAGCTTATCTTGTGGAGATTGTTTCTCTTTGTGTAGAAATCCATTTGAGTGAAATTTGTTCTGGTGGAAAGCTCTTGGTGTCTATAAAAGTCCCACAAAAGCTCACTAGAGTTCTTTGCATATGCTCTAACAAAAAGCATATTGGATATGTAGAGGTCAAAGAAGGGTTACCTATGGAGGTCATTTGAGTATATGTAAGGGATAATCTTCCCAATTTTTAGCAATTGGTTGCTCTCATGGTCGCCGAAGAAATGAACATAGGTGGAACTTCAACTAAAAGCAAGGATGCACAAGTTTTTTATGCAGGTAATAAAAGGGGCAAAGGAAGATAAGGACAAGGAAAGGGCAAAATAATGTTTGGAGGAAGGCAAGGCCACTCAAGCAATCAAGGACATGATCAAGGCACCTCATCACAAAGAGGTAGAGGAAGAACAAGAGGAAGAGGAGGAAGGCATCAACAAAATAGGAATCAAGATAGTGAAGGGTGTTACATATGTGGCAAGTTTGGCCACTATGCTAGAGATTGCCACCAAGGAGGAAACCAAAGGAGCTATAATCAAGGTTATTCATACAAAGGCCAAGGTAATTATGCCTCTACAAGTTCTGAAAATGACAATCTCTTGATGATGCACATGGATGGGAATCCAAACAAAGTAGATAACACTTGGTATATTAATAGTGGATGTAGCAACCATATGAGTTGCAATGCTTCTTGGTTTAATAATCTACATGCTCCCAAAGGTAAAGGAGATGTAAAAAGAGGTGATGATATAGCCCATGAGATCTCCCATGTTGGAATAGTAGCTTTGGATGACAAGGAGGAAGGAAGATGTCTCAAGGATGTCTTGCATGTACCTACCATCACAAAGAACTTGGTCTCCATAGGGAAAATGGTTGAAAGAGGCTATCAAGTAAGATTAAACAAAGGTGGATGATTTTTGGAGAGACCTAAGCAAGGATTCAAGGTCATAGCAAGAGGAAGGAGTCAAGGGAGACTCTTCACTTTGGAGGTAAGTTCTAATTCCACTCAACATGTCTACTTCACATATGGAAACAAGAAGATTTCAGAGTTGGACTTGTGGCACAAGGGGATAGGTCACATCAACATGCAAAGAATGAAGGAAATGCAATTCAATAGGTTTGCTGAAGGGCTTCCCAACTTCCAAGGACAAGGTATGAAGCAGTTTCGTGAATCTTGTCAACTAGGGAAGCAAGCACGACTTCCATTTAAGAAGAGTGGCTGCATAAGCCAACATCCATTAGTGTTGATACATACAAATGTGTGGGGGCCAACCTTAGAGCAATCCATTTTAGGAAACACGTACTTTGTTACTTTTATTGATGATTGCACAAGGATGTTTGGGTTTATTTCATAAAAAACAAATCAGATGTGTTTACATGTTTCAAAGCATTCAAGGCAATGGTAGAGAAGGAAATAGGTACATATACCATGAAGCTAAGGTCCGATGGAGGGGGACAATATTTCTCCAATGAATTATTTAATTTTTTAATGGACCAAGGCATCAAGAGGCAAGTAGCATGCAGGTACACACCCCAACAAAATGGGGTAGCAGAGAGAAAGAATAGATACATTCCAAAGATTGCTAGAGCAATGGTTAATGAGATGAATGTACCTAACATGTTTTGGGGTGATACAACGAATACCGCTGTGTATGTTATGAATAGGGCTCCTACCTCTAGGATCCATGGCTTGACACCATATGAAGCATATTATGGTAAGAAACCTGATCTTTCCCACTTGAAGATATTTGGATGTACTTGTTATGTACATGTGCCAAGTGAATTGAGTCTCAAGCTACAACCAAAGGTGGAAAAGTGTTTGTTTCTAGGATATTCAAATGATCATAAAAGTTACAAGTGCTTCGACCCAAACATGAAGGACTTGAGGATATCAAGGGATGTAGCATTTGAGGAGCTACTCCCTTCGTATAAGAAGTATGATTGTATTCAAGAATATGAATAAGAAAAGCATGGACATGATGAAGAACAAATCAACCTAGAGCTAAGTGGCCCAAGGTGTTCCATCAATGAAGATAGTTCAAGCATGAATTCACCATGGAGGGGGAGATCTTCATCAAGCTATGAAGCACAATCCACCAAAAAAAGCAAAGCAACATTGATGGAGTTGGATGAAGAAGGTAATGAAGTTGAAGATGATGAAGGACACATGATGGAGAAAGAAGCCATATCAAAGAAAGAGATCAAGTACCCACAACAAAGGAGGTTTATTCATCCAAAAGGTGAAGAAAGGAAGTCTTCTAGGGTTAAATATCCAACTCAAAGGTTTAGTTATGATTCTTACATGGCAATGCATTATGCATATATGAACAAAGTAGTAGAAGATCATGAGCCCGATTGTTATGAAGATGCAAGCAGGTGCACCAAATGGAAAGAGGCAATGCAAGAAGAAATTGAAGCACTTGAGGAGAATAAAAAATGGACTCTAGTGCCCAAGAAGGAGAACATGAAGGTGATAGGAAATAAGTGGGTGTATAAAGTAAAGAGGAATTCATATGGATCTATTTCTAGGTTCAAAGCAAGATTAGTGACCAAGGGTTTCGCACAAACCTATGGAGTGGACTTTGAAGAGACATTTAGCCCCTTGACAAAGATGAGAACCATTAGGAAACTCAATGCAATGGCTACTAGAAAAGGATGGAAGCTATTCCAATCGAATATCAAGAATTCCTTTCTAAATGGAGACTTGGAAGAAGAGGTATACATGGAGCAACCACTAGGTTTTGTTCATAAAGAATTTCCACTTCATGTTTGTAGGTTAAGGAACTTTATGGCCTAAAGCAAGCTCCAAGCGCTTGGAACCAAAGATTGGTGGACTATTTGATCAAATGTGGTTACAATCAATGCAAGGCGGATCCATCTCTATTCATCAAACAAATAGGAGAACTTGTAGTCTACATGTGTGTGTATGTAGATGATCTTATCATTATAGGTAATGATACAAAGGGCATTGAGGAGATCAAGGAAAAGCTTGGAAACGATTTTAGGATCTCTGATCTTAGAGATCTTAGGTATTTTCTTGGCATTGAAGTTGTATACAAAGAAGAAGGTATAAGTTTCATTCAAAGTAAGTATATTATAGACCTACTTGAGAGGTTTGGGATGCTACATTGCAAGCCTATTTCAAATCTTATGGAAGTATGTATGTATGTATGTATATATGTATTTATGTATGTATGTATGTATGTATGTATGTATGTATGTATGTATGTATGTATGTATGTATGTATGCATGTATGTATGTATGTATGTATGTATGTATGTATGTATGTATGTATGTATGTATGTATGTATGTATGTAAGTATGTATGTATGTATGTATGTATGTATGTATGTATGTATGCATGTATGTATGTATGTATGTATGCATGTATGTATGTATGTATGTATGTATGTATGTATGTATATATGTATATATGTATGCATGCATGCATGCATGTGTAAGTTTGTATCGTTATATTGTAGGATCTTTCAATTATGCCATAATAACTAGGCCTGATATAGCATATGGAGGTGGAGTTTTATCACAGTTTATGCATAGTCCAAGGCCAACACACTTGCCAACCATAAGAAGAATGTAATGATATCTCAAGGCTATTACCAATGAAGGATTGTTCTACTAATTTGATGATGATATGCAGGTCAAAGCGTACTCCAATGTAGGTTGAGATGGTTTGAAGGAAGATAGGAGTACAAGTGGTTACCTACTCATGCTAGGTAGCAAGATCATCTCATGGATTTCAAAGAAGCAACCCATAGTGGCATTATCTTCTATCGAGGCTGAGTATAGAGATCTTGCTCAAGTCACATGTGAGCTAATGTGGATTAAGAAGTTATTTATGGAGCTAAAACTGTAGGTTGACACATATCCAATCTTTTGTGACAATATGAGTAGCATTCATCTAGCATCGAGTGTTGTCTATCAGGATAGAACTAAGCATATTAAAGTGCACTATCACTTCATAAGGGAGACCGTGATATCCAAGGAAGTTTTAGTACATCATATTGGTACCAAGGACCAAGTTTTTGACATGCTTACAAAGGCTTTGGATGGAATGATGATCTCAAAATTCAAGCAATGCATCAACATGAAAGAGCTTGGATGAGGACAAAGAATTGAAGCTTGAGCAGGACTGTTAAAAGTCAAGCTTCAAGCTAAAAATTCATGGGAAATCAATCATGGGCATGTGTAGCAATCAAATGAAGCCAAAAGCCACAACATTGCATCAAGAAAAGTCAATCAACCACTCCTCAAGTCATCTCAACTAAGTCCTCCAAGTTAGGAGGCTGGTTTGAAAAGGTAGTTCCTAGATTTTAGGGGCACACTTCTCACTATAAAAGGATGATGTATCTCGACTTCTTTGGGGCCATTTTCTTAGATTTTTAGCTCATGTAAAGTGAGTAGTGAGTGCTTAAGTTGTAATGAGCAAGCCTGTTGCTTAAGCTAGCCCCTTGCTTGCTTGTTTATTTTCTTTCAGTAGGCATATCTATTTGTGTGTGCAAGCAATGTTGCAACTCTCTACCCCTGAATTGTCAGCATTAGTTCTCCCTCCTTATGTATCGATTTGATGTAATTGGTGTCTCATTGGATAGATATTAGAGTTTTTTTTTATTCTCACCAACTGTCTAGATTATTCTCTATTATTTTGGGAGAAACATTCATTTTAATGAAATTGGGTGATTTATATCTTTCTCTATGTGTTGTCAAGGGAGCACTAGATTGTGCTCTCTGACTACAGTAGACAAGATTTTGGAAAAACACTTATGATAACAAGAACACCCACATAGGGAAAATAATACAAGAAGATGTAGCCAATACAAGAAGTCCCACAACCGGGGACCAATAGGTATGGAAAACTGGACTAGAGATGATACAGAATATCCCGCAACCCGGGATTGTAGGTATGAGACAAGATATCTGGATTACAAGAATTCCCTTCAAGAATATGAGTAGATATAAGAAATAACTAGAAAGGATCTTGTACTATGAGATTACAACAGGACAAGAAAGGATGTCCACGATACAAGACTAGACAAGACTAGAGCAAGGAACAAGACTAGAACTTGAACTGGAACTTGAAAGTACTTACTTGGTGATCACGGCCCCTGGAGCTCCCAAGACTGGCATTGGCAAGACTAATTATGAATGTGGCCAACCCCTCCTTATATAGGTTTTCCAAGTGCGGGTCTAGGGCGGTTACGAATTGATGATGTCATCGATGATGTCATCAATTTGAAGCATGGTCTTTGGATGTCAGAATCAAGCAAGAAGACAGTCGATCTTAGGGTTTTGGCACGTTCCGCACGCAATGCAAGACTTAGTTTCCCCAAATTTTGAACCAATCATGAGATATAGGATTCACATGGAATCTGAGATTCAAGATGGTTTCCTTTGTCCATGATATTACCTCCCCCTCAAGCGACGATTTCCACAAGGAGCGGTCAGGTTCTTTAGTCTCAACTTCATTGGATTTTTCTTATGGAATTCTGGAACCTTGATTGGTGCTCTTTAAAGGTTTTCTACAGGTTCCCAAGTACGATCATTGATGTCATACCCTTTCCAATGAATAAGGTACTCTAATCTTCCTCGCGATATTCTCAAATCTAGGACATGCTCGACTTCAAATTCTTCATGATCATGAATCTCGATAGGTGGTAAAGGACTAGGTCTCTCCCCCCTCAATGGTGAAATCTGATACGGTTCCAACATGGATACATGGAAAACTAGATGTATTCTCATGGTACTTGGTAGCTGGAGCTTGAAGGTGAATGGATTAATCTTGGCCAAGATGGTAAATGGACCAAATCTTTGATGATCTAACTTTGCACAAGGCCTTGAAGTTTGCAAATTGTTTTTGAGTATCCATACTTTATCCCAAATTTGATACCATGGATTCTGGACACGATGTTGATCTGCATAGTACTTATATTGTTGTTGAGCTTTATGGATCTCTTCCTTGAGTTCTTTGTGAATGTCCATCAGGTACTGGGCCTTGTCTCTGGCAGCTGGGTTCTTGACATGATTTGAGAGTTGTATATCCATCCTTGGATACTGTCCATAGTTTGCAAAGAAGGGAGTTTGCTTAGTAGATGCATGAACACTATTGTTATAGGCAAACTCTCTATCCAAGACCAGGCATCATGGAGAACGCTTATGAATAGATTGTAGCATCACTTCAGAGTCTCTAACAACAAGTTGAGGACCTAACTCATCGACAGACACAAGTCGCGATGGGACATCCAATGCATGTTGGTGCACTCCTCCAAGAATTACAAGAACAAATCGGGAGTCTTCAAGAAAATCAAGGGCGTATTCAAGTGAATCAATGACTTAGTACATCATTTATGAAGGAACCCAAGATTTGCATGCCAGAAAAGTTCGATGGGGATCGCACAAAGTTTCGTGGATTTCTCCAGCAAGTTAACTTGTACATCCGTATGCAACCTGATAGATACCCTGATGAGGTATCCAAGGTCGGGTTTATTGGAACCTTGCTCTATGGCCAAGCATTATCATGGTTTGCCCCAATCTTGGAGAAGAACATGGCAGTACTTTAGGACTATGATGGGTTTCTTCGAGAACTCTCCGCCACATTTGGAGATGCAGACACAAGTCAAGTAGCAGAAATAAAACTTCGGAAGTTACGTCAAGGTAACCGCCCTACCTCTACCTATGCATCTGAATTTAGGTAGTTGATATGTGATCTCACTTGGCATGAAGATTATTTCATAAGCCAATTTAGATGGGGTTTAAGAGATGATGTGAAAGACCTTTTGCTCACGATGCCAGAGGTTAAAACATTGAATGAATATATCATGCAAGCTATTCAATGTGATAACTGACTTTTTGAAAGGAAACAAGAAAAACAAGTAGAAGGAAGACCTCACAAGTGGAAACCTTTCCAGCCTGCCACTAAAGATGAGTCTATGCCTGAACCTATGCAAATAGATGTAGCACGGTTTCAGCCTCTAACATTAGAAGAGAAACAGAGAAGGAGAGTTAATAAATTATGTCTCTATTGCAATTAATTGTTTGAACAAGAGAACAAACTCCAGAGTCGCAGCCACCCTTGTAGAGCAAGGAAACGAGGAAGTCGAGTTGTAAAAGAGACCCTACAGCCAGACCATGATATAAGAAAGGGTCTCATAATTCCAGCTACACCCATAGAAACATGTCTTGAACCTGTCAAGTTAATCATGCCCAAGAAGACCCTTTCCCTTACAGCCCTAGTAGATTCAGGAGCCTCCTCATGTTTCATCGAGGAAGGATTGGTTAAGAAACATGGAATTCCTATACTTCGGAAGAACAAACCAATAGTAGCTGAAGGAGTAGATGGACGACCTCTAGCATCTGGGATTATAACCATGGAAACCACACCATTAAGAGTACACCTTGGTGACCATGAATCCCACATATGTTTCAATGTAATATCAAGCCCAATACATCTAGTTATCATTGGAATGGCCTAGTTAAAGAAGCATAATCCAGACACTAATTGGGAAAAGAATAAAATCACCCATCGAGATATCCAGAATAACCCAACATATGTTGTAGCCAAAGCCTTCATACATTCAGTAAGGAAGGAACCTACATATATGATCTATGCCATACTAGCTGAAGAATCCAAGAAAGATGATCCAATACAGTTACCCAATCGGTACAAAGGCTTTGAAGATGACTTTGAAAACAAGAATCGAGATATCCTCCCAGAGCATAGACCTTAAGATTGCCCCATAGATCTTCAAGAGGGAGCATAACCACCATTTGGACCAATCAACAGACTATCCCCAGATGAACTTACAGAACTACGCAAGAACATTGAGGAAAATCTAGCAAAGGGGTTTATCAAACACTTAAAGTCTCCAGCAGGAGCTCCTATTTTATTTATAAAGAAGAAGGATGGGACTCTCTGGATGTGTGTAGACTATCATGGATTGAATAAAGTCACTATAAAGAACAGATACCCGCTACCACTTATATCAGAGCTCTTGGAACGCCTTGGAAAAGCAAAATTCTTCACAAAGATTGATCTTCGAGGAGCTTACAACCTTGTCACGATCAGAGAAGGAGACGAATGGAAGACAACATTTCAAACAAGGTATGACCATTTTGAATATGTAGTTATGCCATTCGGTCTTACAAATGCTCCAATTGTCTTCCAACATATGATGAATGATATCTTTCGAGAATATTTAGATGATTTTTTTGTAATATACCTTGATGATATCTTGATATTCTCCAAAAATCTAGAGGATCATGAATGTCATGTAAAGATAGTCCTAGAGAAACTAAGAGAAAAAGGATTATATGCAAAATTGGAGAAGTGCTCTTTCCATAAGATAGAAGTGGAATTTTTAGGGTACATTGTACAATCCTTGATTCAGACAATCCTTGATTCAGACAATCCTTGATTGGCAACCACCTTCATCTATTCGAGATGTACAATGTTTTGTGGGGTTTGCCAACTTCTATAGGATATTCATCAAAGATTACTCCAAGATAGTGACACCTCTTACCAATCTTACACGAAACTCCAAATTCTCATGGACCCAAGAAGCAAAAAAATCAGTTCAGACCTTGAAATCAACATTCACTACTCCTCCAATTCTAGTTCATCCTGATTCTACTAAGCCCTTGTTCCTAGAGACAGATGCATCAGACTTTGCCCTAGGGGCCATTCTCTCACAATAGGGAGATGATGGACACCTACGTCTAGTTGCATATAACTCAAGGAAATTTTCTCCTCTAGAAATTAATTATGAAATTCATGATAAAGAACTCTTGCCATAGTGGACGTGTTTGATACTTGGTGTCACCATCTAGAAGGAGCAGCTCATAAAGTTATTGTGTATATAGATCACAAGAACCTACAGTATTTTATGACCACCCGCATCCTTAATAGAAGGCAATCTCGATGGAGTAACGTTTTATCCAGGTTTGACTTTGTCATCACATATCGTCCAGGACAGCAACAGTGTCAGTCAGATGCCTTGTCAAGAAGATCTTACCTTGCACCAAAGAAGGGTGAAGAGGCCTTCGATCAACAAGAGAGTGTATTACTCAAGCATGAGCATCTCTAGTTAGCAGCTATCTCTTCAACCCATCCTGAAGATTCAGTCTTGAATCATTTGATTCGTGAGCATCTACCACAAGATGAATTATTTTGTAATGTTAAGCAAAAAACACAAGAAGGAAAAGTCCAAGAAGTAAATGAACTCCAGGAAAAGGACGGGTTACTATTCAATAAGAACCTATTGTATGTCCCTCTAGGAAATCCCAAGATCCAAGTACTTCAACAACATCATGACAACCTTGCAGCAGGACATTTTGGAGTATATAAAACAATAGAACTCATATCTAGGGATTTTTGATGGCCTCAAATGTGGAAGGAAGTCAAAGAATATATCCGAACCTGTGAAACTTGCAATAGATCTAAGGTACCATGACATAAGCCTCATGGCCTCTTGCAACCTTTACCTATTCCAAAAAGGCCATGGGCTTCGTTATCTATGGATTTCATCATAGATTTACCAAAGTCAGATAAGTATGATGCCATTCTTATTATTGTGGATAGATTCACAAAGATGGCACACTTCATTCCAACTACAAAGGCAATCACAGGTGCAACCACTGCTAGACTCTTTCTCAGATACATCTTTAGGCTTCATGGATTGCCTCACGATATTGTCAATGATGGAGGTCCACAGTTCATATCCAGCTTTTGGAACAGTCTTTGCAAGCTCCTTGAGGTTCAAATTAAACTATCTATAGCAAATCATTCACAGACTGATGGACAAACAGAACGGGTGAATCAAGTCCTAGAGCAACATCTTCGTTGCACTAGCAACTATCACCAAAATGATTGGTTTGAGTTGTTACCCGAAGCTAGTCTTGCCAAAATATCAAGGGAGCACTAGATTGTGATCTCGAACTACAATAGACAAGATTTCGGAAATACACTTATGATTACAAGAACACCCACGTAGGGAAAATAATACAAGAAGATGTAGCCAATACAAGACGTCCCATAACCTGAGACCGATAGGTACGAAAAACTGGACTAGAGATGATACAGAAGATCCCACAACCCGGGATCGTAGGTATGAGACAAGATATCTGGATTACAAGAATTCTTTTCAGGAATATGAACTAGATACAAGCAATAACTAGAAAGACTAGACAAGACTAGAGCAAGGAACAAGAATAGAACTTGAACTGGAACTTGAAAGTACTTACTTGGTGATCACGGCCCCTTGAGCTCCCAAGACTGGCATTCGCAAGACTAATTATGAATGTGGCCAACCCCTCCTTATATAGGTTTTCCAAGGGCAGTTCTAGGTCGGTTACGAATTGATGATGTCATCAATTCGAAGCATGGTCTCTGGTGTTAGAATCAAGCAAGAAGACAGTGGACCTTAGGGTTTTGGCATCATCCAAACGCGATGGAAGCATTAGTTTCCCCAAATTCTGAACCAATCATGAGATATAGGATTCACATGGAATCTAAGATTCAAGATGGTTTCCTTTGTCCATGACATGTATAGGCTCTGTTGGAACTATTTTGCTCTCTATTGTAAGCGCTGGTTCTCCTTCTCTATTTATGCATTTGCTATGGTTTTTATGTCATTGGGTAGCTATTAGAGTACGCTAAATGTCATCCAATTTTGAGATTCATTCTCCATATATGCTTCGCGAAAATCTTGCTGGAGTGAAGTGAGGTCTCTATTTGAATAGCAGTTTTGAGCATTCAACCAGCTCATCTTGTGGAAATCGTTTCTCTTTGTTTAAGCATCTATTTTTAGTGAAATTTGTTTTAATGGAAAGCTCTTTGTGTCTACACAGGTTCACAAAATCTCACTGGAGGTATCTACATATGCTCTGAAAATAAGCATTTTTGGTGTGCAAAGGTCAAAGAAGGGTACCTGTGGAGGTCATTCATGCTTCATCATTGCATAGGGGTTGAGGTACTTCCCCCATCAATATATATATATATATATATATATATATATATATATATATATATATATATATATATATATATATATATATATATATATATATATATATATTACATTCCATTTATGTGTTTAATTTGGTCTATGGTACTAAGTAATTACAAAAATGTACTAATCATTTTTACTATAGTTTATATTTAACATGTGGTTTATTACTTTAGTTGTGTAATTCAATCATATTATATGTATTTTTTGTGTATGTAAGTATGCATGTAAGTGTAGCTTTGTGTGTATATGTATGTATGCACATGTAGGTATATAGATGTATCTCTATAAGTGCATATATGTGTATGTATGCATGTATATCTATGTGTGTATGTGTGTGTATGTGTGCGTATGTGTGTGTATGTGTATATGTATATGTGTATATGTTTATATGTATGTGTGTATGTGTATATGTAGGTGTATGTGTATGTATGTGTATGTGTATATGTGTGTATATATGCATGTGTATGTGTATGTGTGTATATGCATTTCTATATGTATGAATATGCATGTGCATGCATTTTCATTTTCATGCATGTGTATGTTCACGCATGTGCATATGCATGTGTATAAGTATGTTTCTATGTGTGTATGTGTATGTGTATGTGCATGCATGCATGCCCATGCATTTGCATGTAGATATGTATGTGCATATGCATGTGTATGTGTATTTGTGTGTATCTATAAGTGTATGTGCATATGTGTGTGTATGTGCATGTGTATGTGTATGTGTGTGTATATGTGTGTATGTGCATGTGTATGTGTATATTTATGTGTATGTGTGGGTATGCATATGTGTATGCGTGTGTGTGAGCATGCATGTGCATGTATATGTGTATATGTGCATGTGAAGGTGTAGCTGTGAGTATGCTAATTAATGAAAACAAACAATTTAAATGATATACAAACAATAAAGTTTGTACCTACAATAATTAGTAATGTATTATGCTCAATGAACTTCTTGAATAACCTTCAATAGAGAGAGAGAGATAGATATAGAAATTGAAAGAGAATGAGGGAGAAAGAAGGACAAAGAGAGAGAGAGAGAGAGAGAAGAAGAAGAAGAAGAAGCGAGAGAGAGATATTGAGAAAAAGAGAGCTTGAGCTCATATGCAAAGTGCACATATGAAGGGTGGATCACTTTTTTATTAGATGCATGCAAAATGACGAATGAAGAGAGATCCAATGTTTTTTTTTTGCTCAAATGCAACCACGTGCAGATGTTGTATACATGATCCTATAAATCATCACATATGTGATATTTCTAAGTAATCCAATTTTATAATTCTGGCACAATTTTCTCTACACTAGTGGAAAGATTGGTCCAAGGATCAATCCTAGCACTAAAAGCTCTTGAGATTTTGTATCCTTGGTAGTGTACATTTGGTTTTATTGTTGAATTTGAAGCTCTTTAGTCTTACAAATTTCTTGGAAGGCTTTTAGTTGTGGTGGGACTAGACCCAAAGAATGGAGTTGATAAATAATTCCACATGCTATTTGATAGTTTTTGTGCTATAAAGTTAGACTTTTAGTTCCATTTTATTGCATATTCTGAGCGCATACACACTATGTATGCTTTTGTGGATACCACTTATGTATGCCCATGTGGTCATTAATATAGCAGTAATGTTTTTGAGTAAAGCCTTTGACCTTGATAATGAAGATCATGTTGAGCTTTCCTTAGCGAGGAAACACCCAAATTTTTGAGTCTCCTTGGTAATGCAAATGGAAGACTTACAGAGCCTCCCATAGAACATGTAAGCTACTTGTTCATAGGTGCACAATAAGACTAGGTGGCCTCTTTCAGTTAAGTGCTTATATGTAGAGTCAAGAATTAATTATGCACATTTACATGTCAGTGATCGTAGTTTTATGAGTTTTTCACATATACAATATGCTCGAGACTTTAGAAATATTTTCTCACATTTTTTTCTAGAATAATAGCCTCAATATCACTAATCATCTTAGACACTGCACAAATCCTAATAAATTCGCCCCATTATTTCTACTTTATGAGCTACCTAGACCTCAGACAATCACCAACACTATGGCTAGGGCCTCCAACAAATGCCCCCCCTGTAGACATGAAGTCTCGAACCTGCCCTAAGTCCTCTATCAACATGAAGACGTGGGTTCCATTTCAAGGACTCGTGGAGGTTATTTTGAGTCTATGAAAGCGAGATCTAAACAAGAGGAGAGTGTAACTACTTGCAAGTCCTCAATATAAAATACTCAAATAAATCCTAAATCCTTGTCAAGGACCCAACCTACTACATCTTTAAAAAAAATCCATTTGAGCTTACTCTGTCAAGGTCCACCAACTGCATGCGCAAACATGCCAAGTATTTTGTGAAGAAACTCCTTCCAAGGCTTGGGGCCCAAGAGCATTCCAAAAATGACAAACTTTCCCAATAGGACTCTGCTATGAAAAGCAAGGTCAACAATCACTAAGCCATGGTGCTTAGTTGGAAGAGTGATGACACACTTAGTAACCTTGGCCCGAGTGGGGCTACCATCCCTCCTAGACCAAAAAAGTTTCACGATTAGTAGCCAGACTTGGCTAATGCAAGAGCTCAAAAAGATCCAATAAGAGGTAATATACCATATCCTTGCTAAGAGGACCTATTTAGGCACCATAACGATCCCTACCAAGGAAAAATAAGTAGTGCTCAAATGCATTCAACTTCTTCATGATACTCAAGAGGAGAGGCATGATCTTCTCCTCAGCCAAGAGCTCCAAGCCAATGTGTCAACCTAGATAATGAACAAAAGAGTTAGAAAGGATAAACTAAAACTATGCACTTGGAAGCTACATAGGGTTTGCACCCTTGCCAACAAAAAACCATAAGATTTGTGCCAATTGATTTTGGAACGTGATGCATCATATAATCTCTCAAGATATTCTAAAATTTGGAGACATTTGCCTCATGGCCATGCAAGTAGACTACAATATTATTTTCAAACTTAGCATTCAGAAGTGCCTCCTCTCTAAGAGGAAGATCAATACCCTAGACTATAGTGTCTTCAACAGTCAGATAGGAGCTTATGGCCTTAAGAAAGAATAAAAATGGGATTTGAGCCAAGGGAAAACCTTTTCAAATAGATCTAGAGATGTGAAAATGCTTCCATCGACCATTAGCCACTAATAGCTTAATATGGGAAGATCTATAAAGTGAGGCACCCCCCCTTTGATCCATCTAGCAAGAAATCCCATACAAGGAATAGTGTCCTCCAAAAAAGCCCAACCAAGAGGATCATATGCTTTCTCAAAATCAAGAATAAGAATAGCAAGAGGCTTGCCACTCATCCAAGCCAAGGAGACCACCTCCCTGAATGTGAAGATGTTTTTAAGGATACTTGAAAACTTAAAAAACGAATCTACATAGAGTGGATCAAGGACTCAATCATAGGCTATAATCTCAAACTCTAAGCCATTGCAAGAATTTCATAGGATCAGTTAGGAATCATAATTGACTCGCAATGCCAAATCTCATTAGGATCCCCCCTCCCTCCTTAGGGATGAGAAAAATCAGCCCCTCAGAGAGCATCTTAGGCAAGCACTACTAGAAATAGGGGGGCATAGCGACGCACGCGAATTGAAAAAGAAACGAGATTTGTCGCTTATGCGACGCTACTGTCGCATAAGCGACGGTCCTAGTTTTTCTTTTTTATTTTTTTTACGAGCGATCATCGCATAAATGATGGTAGCATCACTTATGTGATGCTAATACTTAGTGTTGCAAATAGCATCACTAATCAGCGACGCTCTTTGCAACATTGGCAAACTAGTTGTGATGTTTTAGCGTCGCATAAGCGACATCCTGTGTTCCAGAGCATCGCATAAGCGACGCTCTGGAATGTTAAAAAAAATTTCGATTTCTCCCGACACATTTGTGCCGGGATTTGGACACACACACAAAGAGAGAGAGAGAGACAGAGAGAGAGAGAGAGCAATATAACATTGCTCTTGAAGCCAGGTATGGACGCACACACACACACACACATACACACACATACATATGCATACACACACACATATACACACATAGACACACACACATACACATAGACACACACACACACATACACACACATATACAAACATACACACATAATGATGCATACACACACATACACATGCATAGACACACACACGCACACATACATGCACACACACATATACACATACACACACATATATGCATACACACACATATGCATACATAATGCACATGCATACATACACATACATAATGCATACACACACATATGCATACAGAATGCATACATAATGCATACACACACATACACACACATATGCATACATACATGCATACACACATAGACACATACACACACATAGACACATACACACACATAAACACATACACACTCATAGACACATACATACACATAGACACACACACACATACACACACACATATACACACACATAGACACATACACACATAATGATGCATACACACACATACACATGCATACACACATACACACACATATGCATACATAATGCACATGCATACATACACATACATAATGCATACACACATATGCATACATAATGCATACACACACATATGCATACACAATGCACATGCATATGCACACATACATGCATACACATACACACATAGACACATACACACACATAGACACATACACACACATAAACACATACACACACATAGACACATACACACACATAGACACATACACACTCATAGACACATACACACATACACACACACATCCATACACATTTACACACAGATACACATGCACACCGACACATACATATAGATACACATGTATATACACACATAGAAACACACACATAGACACACACACACACATACACACACATATACACACACACATCCACACACATTTACACACACACATACACATGCAGACAAACACATATATATAGATACACACACATACACACACATACATGCATATCCATACATAATGCACATGCATATGCATACATAATGCACGTGCATATTCATACATAATGCACATGCATATGCATACATACATGCTTACATGCATACACACATACACATACACACATATACACACACACACACATACACACACATATATGTGTTCACACACACATAGAGAGACATACACACACATGTATTCATACATACATACTTACATGCATACACACACATATGCATACATAATGCACATGCACATGCATAGATACATGCATACACATACACACACATAGACACATACACACACATACATACACATACATACACATATGCATACATATGCATACATAATGCACATGCATACACATACACACACATAGACACATACATACACATAGACACATACACACACATATAAACATACACACACATATACACACAAATTTACACACACATACACATGCATACACACACATAGACACATAGACACACACACACACATACACACACACATACACACACACGTACATACATAGACACATACACACATATTGCATATGCATATGCATACATACATAATTACATGCATACACACGTACACACACATGCATACATATGCATACACACATACACACATAGAGAGACATACACACATAAACACACACACATACACACACATGCATACATATGCATACATAATGCATATGCATATGCATACATACATGCTTACATGCATTCACACACATACACACAGATACATATACACACATAGACACACACACACACAAGTAAAGAGAGACACACACACATACACATGCACATAAAGAGACATACACACACATACACATACATTCATACATATGCATACATATGCATACATATGCATACATAATGCATATGCATACAAACATACTTACATGCGTACAAAAACATATACACATATACACACACATATGCATACATACATACTTACATGCATACACACACACAGGTAGAGAGAGACACACACACATACACACGCACGTAAAGAGACATACACACACATACACATACATGGATACATATGCATACATCCAGACTTACATGCATACATAGACATACACACATATACACACACATATGCATACATACATACTTACATGCATACACACACACATGTAGAGAGAGACACGCACACATACACATGCACGTAAAGAGACATACACACACATACACATACATGCATACATATGCATATATATGCATACATATGCATATATATGCATACATAATGTATATGCATATGCATACATACATACTCACATGGATACACAGACATACACACACATACACACACATATGCATACATACATACTTACATGTATACACATACATATAAACATATACACACACATACACACATACAAATATGCATACATAATGCACATGCATATGCATAGATATATGCTTACATGCGTACACATACACACATACACACACATAGATACATACACACACATGGACACATACACACATATACACATACACACACATATACACACAGATTTACACACACAGTGACACACACACACACATACATAGACACACTTACACATGCATACACATAGACATACACACATAGATACACACACACACTTACACACATATACACACACACACATACACACATACACACATACACACATACACACATACAAACTTACACAGACAGAGATACACACACATATATAAACAAACACATACACACATAGACACATACAGGCTTATACACACACATACACACATCCACACACATTTACAGACACACACACACATACACGCATATAGACATATATATACAGATACACACATATATACACACATAGACACACACATAGACACATACACACTTACATAGACACATACACACATCCACACACATTTACACACATACATACAAATGCATAGACACATATATACAGATACACATGTATATACACACAGACACACACATAGAGACACACATAGAGACACACACACATAGATGCACAGACATACACACACATGGACACATACACACATATATATGCATAGACAGACACATAGAGACATACACACATATATGCATACACGCACATAGAGACACACACACACATACACATGCATGCATACATATGCATACATAATGCATATGCATATGCATACATACATATTTACATGCATACACACACACATACATAAACATGCATACATTTGCATAGATAATGCACATGCATATGCATACATACATGTTTACATGCATACACACACTCACATATACACCTACATACACATATACACACATACATATGTACACATATATATTTCTAACCCATTTTGTTTTATATGTTAGGTATTATGGATCCTAGTAGAGAGAGAAAGGTGAAACTCACTCTCATAAAAAGTCTTATGAGACCAAGAGTTCCATCTCATACTCTAGGGATCATCATGCATGAGAACTCAGAGATGCCTGATGATGAGCTGGATTATAGGATCCAGATGCTCACCCAACAATCAGAGGAGGGCTCTTCTACGGCTCCACATGCAGGAAGACAGCTATCTGCTCATAGGTATGTTTTTTTTTTCATAAACTTTTTTAATGATATTATAACACATTTTTTAATTTATTTTTATCTATCTATTTTCAAGACGTCTATACCAACTCCAGATCATGATAGCAGAGCTAAGTTTCCTATGAGGACATGCATAGGCACACTAGGGCTAGAGTGCGATATAGAGCCAGAGGGGAACATTTTGTATATAGGGAATGGATTGGAGTTCAAGAGGAGAATGGGGGCATTATGCGACTCTTACCTGCGCCTTGTCCACTTACAGTGGAAGTAAGTATAAATTTTACATATAAATTGAAATAAATATCTTATGTTTTATTTACATGAATTTTTTTATTTTTGTAGTGAGCATGATGAGAGGGATAGAAAATACGTACTTAGTTCACTTGAGACAGAGTTTGGGATAGGATGGGCGCATAAGTGGTGTCTAAAAGAGATGCAGACACTTATGGCTCATCGCCGCGATAATGCACAGTACGCATTGCTTTTATGTATATATACGTGGATATGAGTATGTGTGTTTATGTATGTATGTATGTATATGAGAGAGAGAGAGAAAAGAGTTACACTAGAGGTACAAATACACGCATACACACACATATACATCATACATGCACATTTACAAACATATACACATACATGCACATTTATACATACACACACATACATGCACATTTTTACACACACATACACATGCATGCAGTTACACACCTATAATGAATACACATAGATACATACACATACTCACATACACATACACATACTCACATACACATTCACATGCCTAATCATATGTACACACACATAGACTCATATAATCATATTTACATGCATATGTACGTATACACATGCATACACACACACACACAACACTTGCATACACACATATAGATACACATACATACACACATGCATACACACATATAGAAACACATACATACACACATGCATGCACACTCATATATCTATATGTATATATATATATATATATATATATGTATATATATATATATATACATATATATATATATATATAAATATATATATATATATATATATATATATATATATATATATATATATATATATATATATATATATATATATATATATATATATATATATATATATATATATATAGATAAATCCTATTTCAAAAATCCTAATTTAAAAACACTAATTTTGATATTAGGGTTTTAAAACCCCTAATTTAAAAACCCTTATTGAGCCTTTTAGACATATGATTGAAGTATATGTACACATTGCATCTATTCCTCCGACATCCTATTAGAGAGATGTCTCTCCTCCCAACCTTATGCCTCTATATATAGCTACTCGAATCAACGAGGATAATAATATATATAACGATATATACACATCATGTAGATACACATACATAAATATAAAATGGAGTAGATACATTATGCATCACACATACATGCCTAAATGCACACATAAATATATATATATACATGCATACATATTTACATGTACACATTTACACATAGACACATATACATATATACATGTACACATCACATATACATGCCTACATGCACAAATGTATACTTATACATGCATACACAATTATAAACACTTGCATATATTACATGAATACATGAATA
This sequence comes from Ceratopteris richardii, assembly GCA_020310875.1. Classification (NCBI taxonomy): domain Eukaryota; kingdom Viridiplantae; phylum Streptophyta; class Polypodiopsida; order Polypodiales; family Pteridaceae; genus Ceratopteris; species Ceratopteris richardii. The sequence goes on along the minus strand of CM035426.1, from coordinate 111,771,075 downwards.
TTTTACATAAATGCATATGCATATATACACATATGCATACTAACACATGTATACATATATCACACACATGCACACACATACATATACATGAAATACATATATATGCATACTAACATATGTATACATATAATACACATCAATACACACACATATGCATACATACATGATGAAAATTTGCTCCTCGAAGATAAAGCTATATATAAAATAATTAGGCATACAACCGAGCTTAATGTTCTAACTTAAAAGAATATGATTTCATCGCTCTAGTAAGATTCATTGTTATTCAAGTTGAATAAAGAATCTATTGTCTCACATCCATATAGAAGCTTCAAGTTATTGATCGATAACTATAGTAGAATTTACTATCTAATTTGCTCATATGTTTTCATTATTGCCATCATTTTGGTAAGACATCAATATAGTCTCATCTTCATTATCCTTATTGAATTCATTTATTTCTTCTATTGTTAAATCTATGTTCTCATAAATCACATAATCTATTGATGGATTAATATCAATTTCTGGTAATTCCTCTTCCTCATTAGTAGAAACAGCATGTAGAGTATTATCCTCTTCATCAAAAAGATTAGTATCATTATCACGTATAATGATTCTTATTTCTCTTTCAGATGTTGATGTATCAATATCTGATGTTGAATCATCAAGAGGACTTTCTTCGATCTCTCTAACAATAAACTGTTCAAATAATGACCTACCTCTAGTTTGAACATGAATGACTTGCCACCAAGGGTGAGCATCTGGGTTTTTATAAAAAAATGCTTGTTCAATATGCCTAGGAAGAATATATGGTTCTTTAGTAGATTGCATTACTACCTTTATACTCGGCTCAAAACCAATCAACCTTCAAAATGACCTATCAGAATATATAAAAACAAAAACCCATTATTAGGTGCTTGAAAAAATAACTAACTCTATCATTAAAAATATAATTTTTTTTCTACCTGTTTGAATGTAGGAAATGAAATTTCATAGATACCAACAATAGTTCCTATGTAACCAAGTTCGCCATCTATAAGCTTCGTGTCTTTTGAGCTAGCACGTGATAATTGCTTGAAAGAAGTAACAATACTAGAATCCTCTGATTTACATAAGGAATCAATGGCTTTGATTCTAATATGCTGTCCAAAAGCCCACATATTAGTGAACATTTGAGCCTGCACAAGAAATTAAATTAGTAAATAGAAACTAATATACATATATGAAAAAAAAATTATTATTAAAATAAAATTACCTTTTGTTCACAACCTATCATTAACTATCTCTGCTCATATGAGATTTCTTCATTATTTGCGTTGGCGCATTGCAAATGACTACATAGCCAATCCGTGAAAGAAGATATATTTGTTTTCTCATTATTATCAAGATTACGTCTATATCTTTTGTTTCTTCACCTTTTACTTTGGAGATTTTGAAGTTTCCTGTTCGTACTCGCTAAGGAATGCTTGCATGCATTCACTATTATATGCTACAAAAGTAGAAACATCATTTTTTTTCTTGAAATGTAAATAAAAATGGAACTCCCTTACCTGATAATACCTCATCTGTTATTTTTGAAGAAGACTCATTGGTCCATGCACATGGAGCTTCTTCATGAATTTTTTCAAGGTACTCACTAATGTAATACATGCACTCTTCAAGCATCCAACCCTTTGCCATGGATCCTTCTGGTTTCGCTCTTTGTCACACATAACCTTTTAATATTCCCATAAAGCGCTCCACCCAAAACATTCATCGAGTGTTGACAACACTTGCAATCTCTATTTCATCTACAAGATGGACTAATAAATGAACCTGAATATCAAAAAATGGAGTAGGAAGTTCTTCTCCATCAAACATAGTAGCTCTTTGCATTCACATTTTTTTTGTGGGATCAAGTTTTTGTCAATCTCTTTTGATGTAATCCACCTATAAATATCATAAAAAAAGTTATAAAGAAGTTAACTCAAAAATAAAAGATATCCAATATTCATACATATTAAATATAAAAGTATCATAATTACCTTATAAGCAATCCAAGGTGATAGATCACATCTCGTACTCCTTTCGTTGTACATCCATCGATAACCAAAGGTAAATTATGTTTCAAAAAGTTATGCCAATCATGGGTCTTTAACCCAGATAAGCTCTTATCATCCATAGTAAACATGTTTGAAAAGATGCTCCATATCTTGTAGGAATCCTAATCAATTGCATTCTATTGTTGATAGTCTCTATCTCTTTTGTTGTAAGTACCCAAGGAGCAGGTGCACAAGTCATTTTATGTCGATGTCTATGAAAAACTGGCCATAACTTTGGTTTTGTTTTTTGATCTTTCAAATCAGTCCTTGTTGCTATGGTCATCTTTTAGTCCATGAAGATGCTGCCATAGTGAATAACCAATATTCTTGAATATATGCATAGGATCAAGAAGATGACATACTTTTAACTCTTTCCAATACTCCAAAGAATACCATACTGATATGTTCTTTACGAGTGCCAATTTTCCTTTACCTCTCTTCACATACTCATTATCTTCATCATCACTAAAGATTTCTGATTCTGGATCTATCAGAGGTCCATCTATCCATTTTTTATACCAATCCATAGGCGTCATAGGTTTTGGACACTGACCAATTTCAAGCTTTCCATTAAAATGTATCGCTTCTCTTTTAGATCTTAATGGATGATCATGAGGCAAGAATCATTAATGTCGAAGATAAATATTTCTGTTGAGATTCTTACTATAGATTGATCTCAACCAATCACCACAATATGGACAAGCTTTATAACCCTTCGTAGATATTCCTGCATCATGAAAATGATAAAAATATAATTAGATTAAATCATTTTAATTTTTTGCATATTGAATAAAAAAATTACATCAATACCTAAACAAACATCATATCCTGGAAAATCTTGAATAGTCCAAGCCACAATACCACGAACCATAATATGTCTTTCATTGATGCTTTTTGATACATCAATGAAATTAATACCTCTCCATAACTCTTGGAGATCATCAATGAGAGGAGCAAGATATATATTCATATCTTTAACTTGTCTTTTGCTAGGGATTAAAAGTGAAAGCATTAAATGTTCCTTTTTAATGCTAAGATATGGCGGAAGATTGTAGTTTATGACTACCACTGACCATGTTGACCATTTACTGGATTTCATGGAATAATTTAACCCCATCTAATGCAACTCCTAACTTTAGATTTTGTGGATTTTGTGCAAATTTAGGCCATGTAGAATCAATATGCTAAAAAGCAACACTATCATGAGGAATTATGATTCTTCCATCAGTACTTTTATGATCATGTTCCCATGTCAAAAGCTTTGATAATTCGGGACTTTGAAACGTATGTCTAATCTGTGGAGCCAATGGAAAATGTCTCAATACCTTTTTTGGTAGTTTACCTTCTTCGTCCTTATATCAAGGAGATTGACGTTTGGGACATGTCAAAGAGTCTGCATATTCACCTCTATATAAAATACAATGGTTAGGACATGCATGTATACATTGATAATCTATACCAAGATTGTTGATTATCTTCTTCATTTCATCATGTGAGATAGGAAGAATATTATGACTTGGTAAAAACTTTTTAGATAATAACCTGTAAGTTCATGAAAAAACGATATATTAGAAAAAATAATAAATAAATATACACACATATATATATATATATATATATATATATATATATATATATATATATATATATATATATATATATATATATATGTCTATGCTTATGTGTATGTGTATGTGGATGTGTATATGCATGTGCATGCATATACATATATGTATGTATATATATATATATATATATATATATATATATATATATATATATATATATATATATATATATATATATATATATATATATATATATATATATATATATATATATGTGTGTGTGTGTGTGTGTGTGTTTTATAGGTGTATATGTATGTATATATACGTATGCATTTATGTATGCATATATGTATATGTATGTGTGTATACATGTGTATGTATGTATGTATGTATATGTATATATGCATGTGTAGTTGTGTATATTTGATTTCGTTTTAAATTGTTTTTTGTATATTTTGGTTTGTAGATTTTCATATCTAGACCATTAAATCGTCTGGTGGTTTCCCATTTTATGGTCAATCTATTACCTGTCTTGCTAAGCTGTTTAAAAATATTAAGTATTAGTTACCTATGAAGGTATTAAGTCATATGTAAAATGGGAGGATCAAATTTATCACGAATATTTTGAAAGATGCATTAATAGTTTTAAAGGATGGGCATACAAAAAGTGTCCATTCAATGCAAGTTCTTGTTCTTACGTTATCTAAAGTGGAATAAAAACCTGCATTGAATAGACACTTTTTTTCTGCCCATCCTTTAAAATTATTTTTCCATCCTTCAAAATCTTTAAGATAAATTTTCTCCTCCCATTTTACATATGACTTAATACCTTTATAGCTAACTGATACTTAATATTTGTATGCAAAAGAGCTAGGAGCATAGGTATTAGGTCGACTAAAATATGACAAACATATGTGTCAAGAAGATTCTAAAGGTTGGGTGGACAATTCTAAAGGCTAGATGGACAAAACATCTTCATTCGATATAGTTATGTATAATTTGACCTTACTCTCATAACATGTGTATGTGTGTATATGTGTGTGTATGTTTATACGTGTGTATACATTGATGTATATTATGTGTATGTTTATATATGCATGTATTTATATACATATATATATATATATATATATATATATATATATATATATATATATATATATATATATATACACGATTTTGAAGATTGAGAATAAGTAAGCACGCACTTTGTCGTGTCAAACGACTTCCTTCATATACATGCTTTAGACATTCATCTCGAAGATATTTCTCATTTTTATAAATATCAATGCTCTCACTGTCATTTTGGTACCAATCCTCAATAAAATCTGCCATGCCATGATCTTCATCATTGTCGCATAAATCTTGTACTTTATCAAGAAAGCTTCTAATAAATGAGGTCTTACTAGCAATGGTGAATGGTGTGGAGGAATATACATCAATATTCCTCAATAAAATCTGCCATGCCATGATCTTCATCATTGTCGCATAAATCTTGTACTTTATCAAGAAAGCTTCTAATAAATGAGGTCTTACTAGCAATGGTGAATGGTGTGGAGGAATATACATCAACATCATACGTTGGAATCTACACATATAAATAAAATTCATTAGTATTCCATAAATGAATAAAAAGTAAACCTTAAACATAAAATTAAATATACAAGTTATTAAATATGGATAGAAAATTTTCATTCTCTCTAGCTAAAAGGTGCTCTTGGAGGTCTACGCCATCCATAATTCACTAATAGTTCATGACCAGCATGTAATGTAGTAATAACATTGACAACTATGTATCTTGATACATCTCTACTCATGTATGGTGATTCATGACTATTTTCACGCTCCTCAAATGTGCAATTAGTCCTTGAACTATTATGTAACCCTCGACTACTGTTTATTAAACCTGCTATATTTTCATGCATGTAAGGCCTTCCATCAATATATAATCTTTCATTTTCTACATGTAAAATCCTTCTACTACTAAGGGATGCTGCGTTCAAGCATACTCCATAAGTACTCATGCTTTGAACATAACATGAAAGTCGTTGCCAATCTCCCCATCCATATATAGGACCACAAAATGACATAGAGTGACTTGAGAGTTTGGAGGCACATACAAATCCTCTACAATAAAGAGACCACGACCAACATTAGTAAGAGTGGATGGAGCAATCATATAGCGATTACCCCAAAAGTTGAAAACCTCTCCATCTAAAGGAAGTGGTCCCCTATTCCATCCTCCATATCTTCTTCTATCATATGTTTGTACTAACGAATGATCATGAGCTCGCAATGGATAATCTCCAGTCATTTCAGTCTCTAAACCAGGAGGTAGAGGATTTCAAGAAACCTCTGCTTGTAATTGATGAACAGCAAGTCCATGATGTGTATGAGGTATATTAACATTATGAGAAAAATTATCATCATCATCATCATCAAGCAAGTATTCCTGTATATCAAGAGAAATTTGATTTTGTACATGGTTTTTAAATAAAATAATGACATTAATTTATATAAAAATTACATATGCAAGCATTATCACGTTGACCAGGTGATGGTGCATGCTCAAAAGTACCATACTCTGCCTCATGTTCAATAATTCCAATCGTGGTCTTTGATACGTGCCATAACAAGAGTTACACCAACATATAACAAGCTCTTGATAGTAAAAAGCATCATAATTCCTATCGGAGGACACATGTGAATTCGTTGCATGGATAGGAGGTGGTGGAGTACCCTCTCATTGATCAAAATCTGATTATAAGAAGAGACAAAAAATATATAAGTTATGTATCCATCAAATATATTTAAAATTAAATGTTTGATATACTTATAGTATATAGTCATTGCACGATGAGGAGACAGTGGTGGAGTTCCATTTGATTGATTAGAATCTACAAATAATGGTGTTTGATATTAATAATATGATTATTTACATACATAAACATTCACATATACATATTTACACATACACACATATTCACATATACACATTTACACATACACACATATTCACATATACAAAAATACACATTATTGTGGGATAAATGCATGTATTTTGTATGAATGAGTGTATATGCATGCATGTGTGTGTACGTATATATGTGGATATGTATATGTGGTTTATGTTATATGTATGTATATGTATGCATATATGTATGTGTATATGTTTGCATGTATATGTGTATGTGGGTATGTGTGTGTGTATCTGTATGTGTATGTGTATGTGTGTGTATATATGTGTATGTACTCTGATTTTTTTTGTTTGAGATTAAATTAACAGGAGATATTGTATGGTGGAAAAAAATAAGAGGTGACCTAACATATCACCTAAGACGTGGCAGTTTTTTCGTAGATAGCTATGTCTTCAGGAGTAATTTCCTCAGTAGAAGGTATACAAATTAATAGTTTATATTTAAAAATTTTCATATATTTTAGTAATTTTTTATATTTAATTTATGTATTTCTTTTTTCTTAAATAAATAGGCTGCTACAAAGAAGAGAGTTGAGTCGGGCCACACATCGCACCTAGGCCAAATGGGCCATCCTGGTTTTGTAGCTACATTTGTAAGTATATGTGTTATTGTGAGTATATTTTTTATTTTAGTTAAAATGCAAGAAATTAATCTTTTTTATTTGTTTCAATGCAGCAAAAGGATTGTGGCCGATATCCTACGAAACATGAGACTGAGTATGCTACACATTTTGGACATCGGCATTTGATGGAGTATATGCGAGATCATTTGGATGCCTTTGTTAGTATTATTAAATTTTATATAATTATTTTATTTTTATGAATGGTTTAATTGTTTTACTTATTTATGCTTGTTATATGTAATATAGGAGTATTATGGAGAGGCAAATATGGATGAGGTGGAGAGACAGACAGAGGAGGGACGATCTCGATCGTCACAGGGTGATCATGATGATGAGGATGATCAGGATGATCATGATGCTGATGATGAAAATGATGATCATGATGATGATGATTAGGATTCTTGATTATGACATTGGGTTATATGTATTTACATTGATATATATATATATATATATATATATATATATATATATATATATATATATATATATATATATATATATATATATATATATATATATATATATATATATATATATATTATCTATATATTTTTCATTTCAGTTATGTTTTGAATTGTATGTATGGTATTAAGTAATGAAAAGTTTTGTTATATTGATTGTTATTATTGTTTATATTAAGCATGTATTTTAGTACTTTAATTATATGATTCATTCATATGTGTGTACATAAGTGTATATGTATGTGTGTGTATATGTATGTATGTGCATGTGTATGTGTGTGTATATGTATGTGCATGTATATGTGTAACTCTATGTGTATATGTGTGTATGTGCATGTATATGTGTATATGTATGTATGTGCATGTGTGTGTGCATGTGTATATGTGTGTATACGTATGTGCATATATATGTGTATATATGTGTATGTGTGTGTATATATACATATGTGCATATGTGTGTATATGTGTATAAACATATACAAATGTATGTATATGCATGTGTATATGTATGAAACATGCATGTGCGTGTGGATGCATTTCGATTTGCATCCATGTGCATGCATGTGGATGTGCATATACATGTATTTAAGTATATACTTGTCCTATCTTGGAAAGGATGCAAGATAATTAGGGCGCATAAAATATACCTCTCATTTTTCAAATGGTTGCCATACCTTGGAGACAACTAATGGGTGTTGTATCTCCTTCACAGGTTTTGGACCACATGTTTGATATGCATCACATGAGTGAGCCCTTTCCTTTGCATCTTTGAACAATGTTAGCCACCATAAACTAGAATCTAGGATTCTTTGCCTCATAATATGGGTAGAAAGGTGCCCACCACCTGGCTCTCAATGTCATGTCTCGATAATGTGCCTTGCCTTCTCTTCTTCCATGCACTTCCTAATTGAATTCTCTTTCCCGAATCTATATATTTTGCCCTGGGTAAATGTAAAAGGCTTACTCTTTATGAGGCATCTCTTCCTCGATGTAGAATTGGCTTTATTTGGGTACCTAAGTATCTTCAAAAACTCTTTGAAATTATCACATCACCCTCGTGCTCTAATTCCGAATAAATCCACATTAGGAATTTCATCCTTAACTCCAAAGGCCTTGTTCTTTAGGCTAACTTGAGATAGATGATCAACCAAATTTTCCTTGCATGTTCTATGCACTTCAATGAAATCAAACTCTTAAAACAATAGAAGCCACCTTCATACTCTATTGAGTGCTTGTGGCTTGTTTAATAGAAACCTTGGTGGTTGGTGATCTATAATTATGATAAATTTTATTCCTAATAGGTCATGGTCAAAATCCGGCTTGCATGTTGGAGGGGTATGTCCAATTTGTACTCCTCAATGTGGTGTTTGAGAACTACGCCCACTACGTAGGCATTAGCATCCACATGGACATGGAGAACTTTAGACCAATAAGGTAGAAAAGGATTCGTGTGGCCACTAGCTTGGATCTCAAAACCAGATATGCCATTTCCTCTACATCAATTGACTTGAATGGGACATCCTTACCTATGAGCCTAGGTAGTGGTTGAGCTATGTCTTCATACATTTTAATAAGTCCTTTGTGGTAACAACTATGACCCAAAAAGAAAATTTTTACTTCTTTTGGGATTCTAAGGCCTGTAGTTCTAATATGGCTAAAAATGTATCTAAGTCACGGCGATACCTTTGAGCAACACCACATGTCCTCATATGGGTACCTTCTTTCACTAGAAAGTGACACTTGTTTGGATCCAACTTCAACTTGGTTTCCTTGAATCTATTGCAAACATGAGATTGGGGAGAATGGGCATCTGGTTAGTCCATAGGAATACTAACAAAACTACCTAAGAAGCAGAAGAAGTCATCCATGTAGATTTAAAGAGCTTGTGAAAACAAGGCCCCAAAGATACGATTCACCATTCCATTGAAGGTTCTTGTGGCATTTGTGAGTCCAAAATGCATTTTAACATAAACATAGATCCACCATGGTGTGATGAAGGTTGTCTTTTCTCGATACTTAGGATGAATGGATATCTAATTATAACCATCAAATCCATCCATAAAGCTATGGAGTGTTTGCCCAACCACTTCTTATATAACATGTTTTGGAAAGGGCATATGGAAACCATAAGGAAGTGTTACCTTATTGTGTTCTGAAACCCACATACATACATATCTTATTAGTATTGTTTTTGGGCACAATGACCATGGTATAAAGCCATTGTGGATGCTCCAAAAGAATAATTATGCCTAAATCCTCCATCTTTTGTACCTCTTGGTAGAAATCATTACTAGATTGGATTCAATCAATAGTTTTTACCTCGTACTAGTTTGGTTGCTTCTAGAAGTGGAATACTATGTTCCACAAACCTTCTAGGTAATCCTTCCTAATCCTTATAATTTCATGCAAGTACATCAACATAAAATTTCACAAAAGATGTTACCTTTAAATGTAACACGGGTAGTTCCATAATCATGTGGCCATGAGTATAAGATGAGAGTTATCCTTGTTGCGTAGCTCAATTTCTTTGTCTAGTTCCGATCCATCAATGTGAATGCAGTTTCTTCATCTTTGGAATTTTTGAGCAGTTTGTTGGTCTTAGTGGCATATGCACAACCACTATGAATATCAATTTGTTTCTTCTTTTATTGCATCCATCTCGCAAGAATTCATTAATTGAAAAAGGAGTCCTGTCATTAGGTTGATTTACCTTGCAGATAGTTTTGTTCTCGTCATTTGATGAGGTTCATCAATGTTCTACTTGAGATGTGTTTTCTTCCCTCTTATATGGAATGTCACACCCAATCAAGCAACTTGACCATTTTCCTCTTCTCCCTCATGATCTTTTGTACTTTTCTCACCTAGTAAATCACCGTAGTAGGGATGCGAGTTACCTACTTGTTTCCATGCCAAAATGTCTTTTTCCTCCAATTATGGGTTGTTCTTCATGTCTTGTTCCTTACAAATGCCCATGATTTGCATCTTGTTCGTTTGTACATGATTGTCTAGTCCTTCTTCCAAATAGATCTATTTAAGCTCTTTTCCTTCATGTTTTACTTAGATAGTATCCTTACCCCAATCATGTAAAACATTTGCTTGCCTTGGTGAGCTTCTCCAAATCGATAGAGGAAAGCCTATCTACTTGTGGAAATCTTAATGCAATGAAGTCCAAAGTAAAGATTTTACCTTGTACCTCATGTATGGTGATATATTTAGGTAGTGATGTGTATGAACACTCTAGGACCACCGAGGCACTTTTTTCCCTCTTTAGGAGGTTTTTCCCCCGTCTTGTATATACGCCTATTGCCCTAACGGCCTACTCATCTTCGTACATTCTGGTGGTAATACATTTAGTCTTGTGTATTGCGCACCAAGCTTCTTCTTCTTCCTTGTGTTGTTCACATGCTTCCTGCAAACGTCTAACTCCAATAATTGGTATCAAACTAGGTCTCTGCTTCATCTAGGGCATCATTGACACCTCTCCGATTGTACTCTTACAATCGCACGAGTTTTGGTGAGCATACTCTACGTGTTTCTGAGATCAAAAAAACTTTGCTCTGTGGTGCAAAAATCGGGATTTGAGCTCGTTTGAGCCTCCGAATGCATTATTGCAATGCTTGCGTAGGCTATTCCTCTTTTTGTGCAAAAGGTATAAACCAATTTCCTTTCACCAGAATAAGCATCTCGAAGTCTACTACATGTTAAGCAGAATTTGGTTGGGTAGTTGTGTTCAACCTTTTGAGATATATTCAATTTTCTGCATCAAAGTATTTTAGTCAGTCCATTATGCGTGGTGCAGATCAAGCTTTCGTGGGTAGTCAGAAGGGGAAAGGAAAATGGATCTCTTCAACTAGTAAGTAGAAATCTGCAAATGCTGCACATTCGAATAAGACAAAGATGAGAAAAAAATCAGAAAAACAGAAATTGTTTTTGCAAGTACTGTAACATAAAGGACTGTCCTAAACTGACTGCAAAAAAGGCAAAGAAGAAAGAGGCTCGAATGGCTGTTGTAGAGGCCTCTACACCGAAAACAGAGTGTACAAATCTTGTGCAAGAAGAAGAATGGGCATTTACTACTATTTGTAGTTTTGACCCATCTTCTCATGAGCAGTGCATGTCTACAGTAGACTCAGATGTTTGGTACTTTGAGAGTGGGGCGACCAAACATATTACCTCGCAGCGTAGTTTCTTCTCTTCACTCGAGCATGCCCCTACAGTGAATACTGTTACATGCACTAACAACTCCTCTTATCCTGTTGTGGGAGTTGGTAAGATCATTTTGACTACTACTGATGGTAGTTCTTTCACTTTGTCAAATGCTTTGTTTCTGCCAAGGATCAAGATAAATTTGTTATCAATTTCTGCATTAGCCAAGATTGGCTTGGTTGTGCAATTTGTTGATGGTAAATGTAGAATTCATGATCTGTCAAATGGGGTTGTGATTATATCTTCTGGCATTTTATGTCGTGGGCTGTATAAGCTCATGGACTATGAAATATCTGTAATTGATTCGGCATGTCTAGTACCTAATTCTCAGGCTAAGTCAGATGTAAAGCTCTGGCATGCATGTTTTGGTCATCTGATTTTGCTAGTTTGCTATGCTTGTAGAAATCGGAAATGGTGTCCTCTTTGCACAAACTTGAGGCATCGAGTAAACATGTATGTGAAGGCTGTATTTTGGGCAAAATGCAGCATTCTTCCTTTCCAAAAGATGGTTCAGTTCGGGCTACTCAGAAACTGTAGCTTGTACATAGTGATGTCTGTGGTCTTACGCAAACACCTTCTTTTGGGAACTATCTTTACTTTGTGACTTTCATCGATGCTTTTTCTAGACATGCATGGGTATATCCATTGAAGGAAAAGTCTGAAGTGTTCACGTGCTTCAAACAAGTTTTGGTTTTGGCTAAAAACCTGTCAGCATGTAAAATGGATACCCTCCGTTCTGATTGAGGGGGGGAATATATGTCTTCTGTTTTTAATGCATTTTTGGTTGAACGTGGGATAAAACACTAGTGTATACACACCTCAATAGAATGGAGTTTCTAAACAAAAGAATAGGTCACTCATGGAGATGGCGAGATGTATGGTCAAGAGTCAAGCTTTAACACATAGTTTCTGGCTTGAGGATGTCATGTCTGCAACATATGTACTTAATAGGTGTCCCACTAAAGCGCTATAGTCTGTCACTCCATATGAGGCTTGGCATGATCGCAAGCGATCTGTTGCTCATCTCCATGTTTTTGGTTGTTTGGCATATGCATTAGTGTCTGAACAACATCGTAGAAAATTGAATGATAAAGAAATAAAATGTATTTTCGTTGGGTACAGTTTTGAAAGTAAAGGCTATCATCTATATCATCCACAGACTAAATGCATTCTGTTTAGCCGTGATGTTGTTTTTGTGGAAGATGCTATTCACCCATTGCTTTCATGTACTAAGAAAACATATGTTAGCTTCAAAGACATGTATGATACTTTGTTGTCTCTTTTTACAGTGGACAATCTAGTGCTGGTCCTAATAAGGCAACTTTTAAGCCTTTGCGATGATGTAGATCATCTCATTTCTGATGCAGATTTACATGATGCACTTGCTGATGAGAGAGCTGATATTGAGGAGGCAAAAACTATGCCAAAATGGATGGTGTAGACTTTGCGTGATAGCAAATTAGATGCAACTCTGTCATATCGTACTTGATTAGCTCTCATAGTGCCCCTTTTCCAACAGATTGCTATGCTATGGCTGCATCTAGTCTTTGTGATGAGATTGAGCCTGTTTCATTTGACGAAGCACAAAATTCAGAAAATTTGATGGCTGCTATGAGATCTGAATATGATGCTATAATGAAGAACGATACTTGGTCTTTATGTAACTTGCCTCCTGGTAAGAAGGCCATTGGCATTAAGTGGGTTTACAAGCTGAAGCAAAAGCCTGATGGAACAATTGATAGGTATAAGGCTAGGCTTATTGCAATGGGTTATGTGTAGGAAAGAGGCATTGATTTTGATGAGACCTTTGCACCTACATGTCGTATGACCACTGTTCGGAGCATCTGTGCACTTGCAGCTCATGATGGTTGGAATGCACATCAGCTTGACATTAAAACAAAATTTTTGAATGGTGACTTGCATGAAGAAGTGTATGTTTTTCAACATCGTGGCTTTGTGCAAAAAGGCATGAAAACTAGGTGTGCAGGTTAAAGAAGGCATTATATGGTTTAAAGCAAGCACCAGTTGCTTGGTAAGAGAAGATACATGCCTATCTGATTGCACATGGTTTTGAGAATAGTGCAACTGAAAGCACCTTATATGTCAGGCGTGCTAATGATGTACTTCTGATCATTTGTGGTGTATGCTGATGACATGCTGCTCACTTGTACTCATGAGAAGCATATTGCTGATTTCAAGGTTGATCTACATGCCTCATTTGAGATGTTTGATTTGGGACATTTGCATCATTATTTGGGCATTCAGTTTATGCACGTTGATGCTCGAATGGCTTTGTGTCAAACGAAATATATTGACACTTTATTGCAGCATTTTGGCCTTGAAGACTATAAGCCTATTGCCATTCTTATGGAGACAAGTTTAGGATTGAGTCTTCATGATGCTGGAGATGCATTTGATGGTGTCCTATATTAGCAAGCAGTTTGATGCCTGATTTACTTATGCATTAGTCGGCCAGATATTCAGTTTGTTGTCTCACAGATGAGCAGGTTTATGCATTGCCCAGGTGTCAAGCATTGGTAGGCGGTTAAGTGTATCTTTTGCTACTTGAGTGGTACTCGGCTACTTGGGTTGTTTTATCCCAAGGGGGGATCACTATTGCTAGATTTGCATGCTTTTTCTGACTTTGATTGGGTTGGTTGCTATGACACTCGTGTGTCCACTAGTGGCTTTTGCTTCATGTTTGGTAGCTCATGTATATCTTGGTTGAGCAAGAAATAGTCTACTTTGGCCACTTCAAGTTGTGAGAGTGAGTATAGGGCAGCTTTCACATCGATTGTTGAGTGTGTATGGCTTAGATGCCTTATGGTTGATTTGGGTGTTGGTTAGTCTTCTGCCACCATCATCTTCACTGAGAGTTAGAGCACATTGGTAGTTGCGAGGAAACCTGTGTTCCATGCTCGCACTAAGCACATTGAGGTGCATTATCATTATGTCCACGAGAGGTTCTCTCTTAGGAAGATCAGCTTGGCATATGTGCCCACAGAGGAGCACATTGCAGACCTTTTGAGGAAGGCTCTACCTAGGGAGAAGTTTGAAGCTTTCCACAAAGCTTCGGGCTTACTTCCTTTTGTGGAGTGATTTCCACATAGATTGGGCCTTCCTTATACATGAGTTCAACTCCTTGTTCACCACATCACTCCCAGGGGGGATTTGTTGATATATTTAGGTAGTGATGTGTGTGAACACATTAGGATCACCAGGGCACTTTTTTCCCTCTTTAGGAGGTTTTTTCCCACTTTAGGAGGTTTTTTCCCCCGGATTGTATATATGCCTATTGCCCTAACCGACTACTAATCTTTGTACATTCTAGTGGTAATACATTCAGTATTGTGTGTTGTGCACCAATCTTCTTCTTCTTCCTTGTGCTATCCGCGTGCTTCCGCAGACGTCTAACTCCAACAATCTAGAACTCAAGGAACCACTCTCAAGAGTTTCTCAGCTTGGATAGTCAAAGTGGTTGAAGCCAAAGTATTTAAATAGTATATTCATGCATTAATTTAATGGATGAGCTAGCCCCTATCCACTATTACTCCTCGTAGATGTTGTCCTCTTATAGTGATATTTAGTCACAACCTCTTATAATCTATAAAGGGGGCTTGCCTTACAACCCTGTACTCACTTAAAGCATTATCCTTTGCAACTAGAGTGGATGTGAGGTTTCATCAATGATCCACAAAACTTTCGAGTTGAATCTTACAATCATTTTTAAAATATAAAAGATAGTAACCTCCTTTTTAATGGATTTCCATAGAATTGAAGCCTCTTATTCCAAAGGGGCATTGGCTATCTGCAAATTCTCTAGATCCTTTGTGCCGTTCTAAATGCTTTTCCAAGGGCTTCACATGTCCTTGTAAGCTCTTCCTTTGATTTTATCTCTTCACTTGGAGTAGTCCTATCACCAATTGTCCCTTTTTCCTTTGTCAATCCATGTGTATTGGACTCTTGGCATGTCTTTATGAGGGGCTTTCCCCTTCTTCCTTGTCTGTATAATAAAGGATTCATTTTCTTCTAGATGTACCACCCTAGTAGATGATGATGGCATAATGGTTTCTTCTTCAACTCCTTCCTTACCCATAGAGATCATACATATATGACATCTTGATGTGGATACCTTGTTGTTTGGGGAGCGAATGGTGGTCCTCTCTAGCTTTTGGGCATTTTTTACAAGGTGGACAAGTCTCTTGCAGAGGAAATTTTATTTAATAATGTCAAAACTCCCCACACCTAAAGCAAAAAATTGGCCTTCTCTGACCATTTATAAAGTTACCCCGATGATGTGAGTTGTCATTGTTACCTTGACTTAATGCAATAGCCATTACATTTGATGGTGGTTGAACTCCTCCTTATCCCTAGTATCTCTCTTGAGTGATACTAGGGAATCCCTCTTAAGTCATACTTATGGGCTTCATGGTCATGCTTCTTGCATAATTGGAGAGTGACACTTAAAAGACGGTTGTTACCTACCACATGACCCTATTTGCTACACATGGTGCATTATAGTCCAATTAAGGCTCAACTTCTTGCACAAAGTTCTTGTACCTCTAAAGAAGTTCTATCAATTCTTATGCCTAGGCCTAATCTTCTTTTTCTATGTGTAAGGCTTTAATTTCATGCCTTAAATCTGTCACTGCTCTTTCTTTTTACTTATGAGGCTTGTTTCTTCATAGATTCTTGAGGTCCTTCCTCAATTGTGTTACTTTAGACTTTAGGTTCCATAGCTAATGTTAGCCTAGAAGAACCAATTCCTTTTTTGTGTTGATTTCTCTTCAACCTTGATGTTGTGATAATGAAATCATATATTGTTGTTGTAAGGAGCATCAATTCCTTGATCACGATCTATGTGGACATTGGTAGTAGTTTCACAAGCCACGTTTTGAGAAAAAAATCAAGGGGGGAATTTGGCACATTAGCCATAAGTGCTTTGGCTCTAGTAAAAAAATTTAGGAAATATCTCCTGAACACTGAGTCAGAAGTTCTTTAATTCCTTAATGATTTTTCCTATTGTATTTAGTTGTTGGACTTGCTCTTTAAATGAATCTTTGATGAAGTCCTAATTAACAAAATGGTTGCTGACAAATTGACTAAAGTATTTGTTTGCTACACCTTCCAATGTTGTTGGGAAAAGAATCAAAATGCATCATCCCTCCCTGGTGGCCCCCTTGTTTTACGCACAGCTAAAAACCTCTTGACGTGCTTGTCACAGTCTTCATGTGCTAATCCTCTAAAGGAAGGATACTTGATGTTCAATCTAGAAAGAAAAATTTCTAAGTCTACCTAGGTTGTCATGTTTCCTTTTAGTGATGTGGATGAAGGAGAGATTGTCAGACTACAATATACTTTCCTTCTTGTGGTTTTCAAACAATCTCACAATATTTGTGATGGAGTTTGTGTTCATGAGCTACACATCTTATTCCATGAGCTTAAGTTAAATTTTGAAGGAATAAAGAAAAGTTACCTCTTTAGTTGCATTTTTCAAACCTATAAACTCCTTCTTGACTTGAGAATTGTGTTCCTCGTATGCTCAGGCTATGGTGTCCCACCATGCATATCAAATCATGTTTGGGGTCTTCATTTGAAAGGAACTTAAATATTTTTAGGAAGCCTCTATTCCTTGATTAACATCAAATATTCTATATATGTAACCCTTTTAGGACAAAGACATACACACAAGTACAACAAAGTACCAAAATTACTTGTGCATCATCATTTATGCCATTGCTTCACCTTGCTAAGTAGTTTGCCATCATGCACCCCTTCCACTCAAGCCCCTAATAAGGTTGAAGTTCTATTCACTTCTACTTGTGACTTGCAACACCTCCTTGTTGATACAATGTTGCACTTTTAATGCTCTCTACCTTGATGACCTTTTTCTACACACACAAGAGAACATAGAGTATTCCCTTGAGAAGCCTTGTTCCTTTAGTTCTTTTGACAGACATCACGACAGTCTTCATTTCCCTTACTTTGACAAGAGGATCTAAAGGATGAACATGTCAAGGATTGATGCATGTATGTGAGTGATGTATTGGCTCATTCTCGTGGTAGGACATGTTACATTAGGGGAAAAAGTGAACCTTGCCTGGGCCTTTTAGATGAAGGGGTGATTAGTGATGGACCAAGGAGAGGTGGGTGGTGGCCACAGTCTAGAACCTCAATCAAGTAGGCTAGGCCTATGTTTCCCTTGGTTTGGAGTAGTCAAAACAAATCAAATGTGCTAAGAGTGGTTTCATGGAGCACCAATTTTGAAGTTGTCTAGTCGAATTTGATCGGGGCCCTTGGATATTGAGAAGCTCCAATGATGGAGCTTGAAAGAAAGAAAAAAATCCTCCTTTAATTTTGCACCGTTGGATGGGGATATCAATCCAAGGTGTGAGATTTCTCTTGTAGAAGATTGAGCATCTTTTAATATAGGCCATTGGATTTAATGTTAATCAGATGAATCTCAAGCCACTACATTAAATAGATGGTGACTTTCTTTTAAGGCCATCAGATCAACAAAGGATCCAAGGGCTCCATTTAAATCCTAGCCATGCAAAAGAAGATTTCTAATCTCCTACATCCGATTGTCAACCATTCAATGGATGGTATTCTGTTGGGTCTTGATTATGGCACTCTTTCTTACTTTCTCCCATCTCCCATGAGTGATGTGACCCTTATTTTGCCTTTTTCTACTAGACTTCCCAAGCTAAATCGTACGCGTCCATGAGAGAGATCAAATGTTCTTCAACTACCCAGGAGATTGTACTCTCTCTCTCTCTCCATTTATGCCACATCTTACAAGTGATATGCTTACTTATTTGGCCTTTTTCTGCCAGAGACACATTGTTCAATCATGTCCATCAATGAAGAACATCTAATGGCTTCAAATACTCACAAACCCAAGCACACTAAGAGCTCTATTTTGTTTTTTTTTTGGGCAGAGACACAAGTTAATCTCATGCATTCGTAAGGAGTATCCATGGATCTTAATAGCCATGAATGGACCAACATAGAAAGGAAATCAAATTTGGTCTCTTACAAATAGTATTTTTAGATTAAAAATCACTAGCAATTTTTTTCTTCCTCAATACCACACATGATTAATTTTAACCCCTAAAAATTAGGGATCCTTACAATGCCCATGTAGGGTTCAATTTTTTCTCTAATGATTTGACGGGTTTGTGCTTGTCGGATCATGCCCCTGTCATTGTCACCTTTAAGGAGCATGACATTGGAGGGCCCATGGTGCTACACATTCCTGGGGAGATTTAGCTTGATGGGAGTCAATCTGACTAGGTTGAGGAGATTCGGTCTCAGCTTTTGTGGGAAGAGGGATGTCAAGATCCATCCCTTGCGACTAATATTCAGCAAATTAGTTTGTATTTGCATGCTTTTGGAGTGGCATCTTGACTGCAAGCGGATTGGTGTGCAACTCACATAGGTGCAACAAGAGCTGCGGGAGATTGAGGAGAGGTAGGCCTCCCACAATACATAGGTGGGGGATCATATGATTGGGGAGTTTTTCTCTCTAGCTAGGCTGCAACATACGCATAGCAGGCTCACACACCTTTGTCAGTTCGATGGACCATGTGCTACTAAGTGTTGGGAGGTGAGAGAGATTGCTACTAAGTTTTATTGTACCCTGTTGTTAATTGAGTCCACTTCTAAGACTTGTTAAGAGAGTTGGCATTGTGCCTTAGAACATGTGAGATGTATTGTGTCTGAGGAGATGAAGGATAGGCTTTTGCCCCCATTCACTGATAGAGATCATAAAATAGGATGGGAGTTTTTTATGAGGAAAAGGAGATTACGAGAGTGAGATTAGAATGTTTTTCTAAACTTTCTTTTCTTCCTCTCAGGCTCTTCCAGCATCGGATGGTCTAGAGATATGATATGAAAAAAATATAGATCAAAGGAATAGCACGAAAGAAACTCTAGATGAAGCATTTACAAAGTAGAGGTATGTTGGCCCAATTTGATATTCTTACTACCCTAGAAATCTTTTAAAATAGGATAGTCAAAGAAGTGCGTCCTTGCATGGATAGTTAGACATGGTGCAGTGTGTGGGTGGCTACTATCCACATAGTGTTCTATGATCCATACATACGCAATATAATAAATTTTCCATCGATACTTTTAGTGAAAATATAATAAATGGATCTCGTTTACTTTTCATATGTTGACTGGAATGTATCCCAATCATTTTGGACTTCATCACCATGCCTTATTGGTAGCCGATAAGGGTAAATCAGCCCAAGAAATACTACCAGGGATGGGGTTGTTGGTCCCCCGCACATCATGAAGAAAGATCTTAGTAGGAATGCATACAATGTTACGTGGCCACTTTCTTCGCATTCAATGACAATCCAAGAATATTAAAGTTCATCATGATTTCAGATTTATAGAATCAAATCAAGTAGAAGTAAGCATAATTTGGACAAGCGATAGGTTTTTCTTCTGCCTTGTGGATCCATCATGTGGAAAACACTTTGAAAGATATGGAAAGAAAGATATGCTGCTAACTTCGATGACCATCGAAAAGTATGATCAATTAAACAATCCCTTGAATTGTTAGGCAAAAGAATATCTAATTGTAAGAGGTCTCCTCCTTTCAGACGCGAGAGAATCTTTGTCTTTAAAAATAGCAACATGAAAAGTCAGTGGGCTGCCCGTGAAGCCAACGAAAAAAATCATTAAATTTCTTTCTAACTCTCTTTAAAACATATGTTTCATACCAAATTATGATTGTCACTATTGTTGGCCCTCCTAGCCCTGATTTGTGGGATATGGGGGTTCCATGGGCACTCTTCAACGTAGAATCCTTCCGCCTACATTTATCCCTCTATAACCATTCAGACCTTGTGTATTTCAAGGCTACCATCAGATCTATACTGTACCTTCGAATCCTATTTGGTTCCAAATTCCAATAATGTTCCCCTTTTTTTTATTTATCTTCTACCTTTCATGTTTAAATCTTCATGATGCTATCTTACTCAGATTGCGTTGCTTCTTTTTAGCATAGATTTTCCGATTCCTCTTCCAAAATCTTTGGTCTTTGATCTCTTCCATAATCTCAGCCATCAAGATCATGTTGTTTATGTTTGCAGAGGCCCTCCTTTTCTCCTCCATCCTTGTTCATCTTCTAAGCCTACATGGATTATCCTTAGTAATAATGGACAGAGAATTCTTACTATCGGAAAATTGTTTCACTCTACATGACAATGACTTCTTTAGAGAAGTGAAACATGTTGGATTTTACATTATCAATGTAGGATGATCCTTCCTCTTGTCTAGCTTGAGGAATAGCACTTGGAGTACATTCAGAAATTGATTAGCTCCGTGTTTGATGATAAAGTAAAGGTCTCGTGCTCCTCCACTATATCTGGATACATTTTGAACACCACATTGCAACTCACAAATATCTTCCTTGCCTCTAGGTCATATAGTTGATAATTTTCACTCTACAAATATAATTTTCCGGATCCTTTGATTGTAGTTTGTTCTCATTTCGATCCCCACATGAGCATAGCATTCACATCCAATTGCTCTAAAACATGGCAGGCCTTGTTACAAGAATACGCCTCTTGTAATCTCTTTCAAACATGTGTTTTAGCATTAGGGAAATCTAGAGCTCTTCATCGGGCCGTCTAAGAAATATCCTAATTTTCCTATTTTTAGGGCACCTTTTTACGGATAGAAGTCGTTATACAGACATTGTTCTAATGTTTCCCATTATTCTAAAATTATTTTTTGAGAACATGTTTGCTTTTAGCTTCTCCTTGGTAATTGAATGATGATGCTTCCTCTTATGTAGCTTGAGGGATAGGAGTTGGGCTTCGTGCAAAATTGATCACCGCCATCTTTGATAATAAAGCAAAGGTCTCTTGCTCCTTCTCCACTATATGCGGCTACTTTCTGAACACCACATTGCAACTCGAAAATATCTTCCTTGTCGTTCGCCCTTTACTATATGCTAGAAAGATACTTTTTTTTGCTTATTTGATCGTAGCTTGTTTTGATTTTGATTATTGAGCTTGGCATTCGCATCCAGTTGTTTTAAAATGAGAGAATAGAGGGCCTGTTACAAGAATAAGCTTCTTTTATTCTCTTTCCAACATCTGTTTTAGCTTGAGGAAAATCTAGAGCTGTCCGGCGAACCGTCTAAGAAATAGCCTATTTCTCATAAGCCGCTTTTGGATCTCCCATCCTTATTATCTTATTATTTCGTGATATCCCAAAAATACAGTTTTGTTCTAATACAGTTTTGTTGTATTAGAAATACTATAACAATAGGGCACAATGACCCATCCACATCTCCTTATAACTATCTTCTAGGTAATGATTTTTTTTGAAAATGATTTGTTGTAGCCATTCCCTCCATCTTGATTCTACATAATTTGGGCTTGACAAGATCAAGAGGATTTTCACTTTTGCTCCTGCTATTGCCCATAGTTAGTGAGTATATTTGATCTACCATAGTTCTTGAGTACCTTTGATCTAGAGATGGAGAGCATTGAACACATAATCAATAAGAGGGAAATCCACCATCTTCACATTGATCTTGATGAAAAATATGCACCATTCCAAAGCAAAGAAAAAATGATTAAGCCTTAAGATGATGCAGACGAAGATCATGAGGGAAAATGGCCCTCAATATAGTGATCTATTATGTGATGGTCATATCTATTCACTATATTGAGCTTCTCCAATCCTATAGAGTTGCTTCAATATGTCAAAGATGGTCATAATGGACTAGTTGGATACATTAATGTGCATGTTAGGAAAGCTGAAAATTTTATTGTCTATTTGAACCAAAATGGAATGCGAACATCCAATTATCGAAATAATATGATCATTTCCATCAATCAAAATAACTCTATGCTTTCAATCAGTTTTATCCAATGAAATCACGTTGAATTTGTTGGAAAGAATCGCATTGCTATGGGGGGAACCAAGAAACTCCCATGTTTCTGCTCTTTCAAGTGGAGCGTTTGGAGCATACAGAAATACCGCCGAGAAGGGGAGGGATCCAACAAGACTAATCTCAACCCATCTCTAATTAAGATGTCAGTTGGAACCAACGGTAGAGAAAGACTACCTTTGATTATAATAAATTGCTGCACTACTACTACCCTCGCCAAGAGTAGTAGAGATCCAATAGTGAAAACAAGTGATGACCTTCAGTCTTTTATAAGGTCTCCCTCTCCAATCTTGACCTCTTGGAGGTAGATCAATTCACGGTTGAACTTATTTCCCTTAAACTATTGACCTGTTGTCTCCACTCTGGCGGTGTCCAAAAGTCCCAAATGTTGAATGACAGAACTAACATTGTCGACTTGCGAGGGTTTTTAGGACAAGGTTTTAGATCTATTCTTCTTGATATAGATTCTGGTGATTTCATTTTCTATGAAGTGCGTCTAGCATGAGATAGCCTACAT
This sequence comes from Ceratopteris richardii, assembly GCA_020310875.1. Lineage (NCBI taxonomy): Eukaryota > Viridiplantae > Streptophyta > Polypodiopsida > Polypodiales > Pteridaceae > Ceratopteris > Ceratopteris richardii. Next base: position 111,747,721 of record CM035426.1, on the reverse strand, counting down.
TTATGTTGCCCTTCCACTCGGGGGGAAGGATGAGCTCAATTCTCTCTTTCAGGCGAGAAACCTTGCTCACATACATTTCAGAAAGGTGGAATAAATAATGGAGCTTTTTGCGTTTTTGGGTTTTTTTTTTCTTTAGTTCTGAAATATTCGTCTTATGAAATTTCCCCTTCAAAAGGTCAAGTGTCTTCTTATTTTTGAGGGAACAAGAAATGGATTAATAATGGCATGTATCAATGTACAGAGCGCAAGACTACCCCCACCATTTACAAAGCAATGCCAAAACACACTTGACCATAATCACCGACTTAGAATGTAGATCAGTACAACATCTAGTACAGTAGCTTAGACTACAACTAGTGGCAATAGTACAAGGGAGCCAAAAAGCCAACAATAAAGAGGACAAAAATCAACTATAGACACGATTCCACCATCTCAATTCTAGTGGCTGAGTACAATTTCAGGGTGTCTCTCTATTGGCTAGGTCTGGTAATGTAGAGATGCCTGGATAGAGAGAAACCCTCCTCGGGAGCATCAAGAGTGGCAGGAAGAGCTTTGATGCTCATAGCCTTCAGCCCACACAGTAAAGAGAATACAGCTGCACCAATGGAGTTCTTGTTGCTGAACATAGCCATATTTCTGCTCTTCCACATAGTCCATAGAATATTGGCTCTCCACATGTTCCAGAAGACAAAACGAAATATTTTGCAGACACCGAGCAGACGCTCTTTGTAGCCAGGCACGTGTGGTGTGGTGCTAAGGATGCTCAATGTTTTTGGAGTTGTATCTTACCCCAAGTGTCTTATTTTTAACTGAATGCTATAGAGAAATCATACATGTTCATGTCTTTCTCAAGAACTGATGATTTTTGAAAGCGACAAGATTTACCCTTTTGTTGCCTCCTTGGGCGTTTTTTCTTCGTCCTTTTTAAATCTGTAAATTCCTCCGTCTTCTCTTCGTCTTTTCTATCTTTACTCTCTTCCACACCCTTGGACTGTTTCATTGAATTGGTTTCTATTGGACCTTGGATTTGGTGAGTTACTAGGGTTTTAGTTATAGGACATCTTAATGCAATCTTAGAGCAAGGTTACCTCCCTCAAATTTGATCCATTCCCTATTGTCATAAATCCAAAGATGCTTGCAATTGCTAACTCGCTTGTAGATGAGTTTCCAGGGCTCTCAAGATTTCTTTTTTTCTGCTCAATCAGGTTGGTACTTTAGATCGTATGTGATATCTTTTGAAAACCCTCGAGACACATCCATGATCATAAAATCAGGACACCCGATTGGCACATGAGTGGCTAATGTGGATTCTTCTCTAACTGTCGTTGCACAATCCGTGAAGCTCAAAATCTTCTATTCTCAAAATCTGCTTCATGCAGTGTACCCATGTTCAGATTGCTTAGTGCAGTTAACCCTCCCATCGTTTTCGTAACCTCGGATAACTTTTTTTTTCCAAATACAATGAGTTTAAGTCATCGGTGTCTCGTAACGTAGAGACACCGATGACTCAAATTCGGGATTTCCTCACCGGGACTCAAAGCTACGTGGGCTTGAACTCATTTTTGTAACTTCTCTTTGCGAGTTGCACCATGGTAATTTCCCTTAGGGCCGTCCTACCCGAATTCCAAGGGCACTGTGCACCTTCACTTTAGATTTTCTCTTTTGCTAATTCAAGCGAAAGATATTAGGCCCCGGCCAAACCTAACCAAAATAATATTGATGTTCATGCCCTACGTAATAAATATAAATATGTTAGCCTAAAAAAAAATCATATTAAGTAATCTACGGCCAATTAGCGATGCAATTTAACTTCACAATCAAGGCGAAAGCTGTATATTCCAACGATCCCTCACTCTCGAGAAGATTTTATTAGTGCGAGAGGGTGAGAGGTATGCCTAAGGAAGTATGTGGGTGACGGCCCCAAGCTTCACGATGACAACGCTGACGACCCCAGACAAAATTCTGGCACCAGGTGATGAGAAAAATCTGGAACTAAAGGTAGATTGATTGCCGTTTTCCAGATTGCTTCTAGCTTTACTAGGGCGTGGGCCACTTTCTGCAAATTTGTTGACTTGTATGGCTTGAGCTTATCCATTTTCCTACATTCACACGTTCATCCATCATTTGTGTTTTCTTTCATTCATGCATGAGTATGCAGCAACGTTTCCGTGCATTTTGTGAATTGCATCTCATGAATGATCTGAACTGTGGCTGAATCGCATGATTCATGCCATCTGCCTTTGATCTTAAACATGGGTGTGTGGCGCCCTTGCCATCTGCGATTCTTATAAATGCAAACTTAACTTCCATCTTGCACTCTAGTCACTTCTTCTGTGTGACTAGTATAAGGTGCAAAATTCAGAATCCTTCCACCTACATTTATCCCGCTACAACCAATCAACCCTTGTGTCTTTCAAGATACTATCAGATCTATACTGTACCTTGGAGTCCTATCAGGTCCAAATAATTTATTTCTTTTTGGTTTATCTACTAGCTTTCATGTTTAAATCTTCATGATGCTATCATACTCAGACTGCGTTGCTTCTTTTAGCCTGGATTTTCCCATTCCTCTTCCACACTTTTTGGTCTTTGATCTCTTCCATAATCTCAGCCATCAAAGGTCATGTTGTTTATGTTTACAGAGGCCCTCATTTTCTCCTCCATCATTGTTCATCATCTAAGCCAACATGGAGAATCCTTAGTAATAATGGACATAGAATTCTTACTATCGTAAGACTCTTTCACTCTACATGAAAATGGCTTCTCTAGAGGAGTGAAAACATGTTGGCTTTTACATCATCAATGGATGGTGACGCTTTCTCTTGTGTACTTGCGGGATAGCACTTGGGCTACATTCAAAATTGATTACCTCCATGCTTGATGGTAAATTAAAGGTCTCTTGATCCTCCTTCGCTATATGCGGACACTCTTTGAACACCACATTGCAACTCACAAATACCTTCCTTGCGTCTAGGTCATATAGTCAATAACGCATTCGTCCTTTACTACACGCTACGAAGATAGTTTTCTTGATCCTTTCATTGTCGCTTGTTTTCATTTCGATCCCCACATGAGCATAGCATTCACATCCACTTGTTCTAAAATATGAAATAGAGGGCTTCTTACAAGAATACGCCTCTTGTAATCTCTTTCAAACATGTGTTTCAGCATTAGGGAAATCTAGAGCTCTACGTCAGGCCCACGAAGAAATATCCTAATTTTCCTATTCTTAGGGCACCTTTTTACGGATGGAAATCGCTATACAGACATTGTTCTAATGTGTCCTATGATTATAAAATTATTTTTCGAGAACATGTTTGCTTTTAGCTTCTCTTTGGTAACGAATGGATGAATATGCTTCCTCTTGTGTAGCTTGAGGGATAACGGTTGAGATGCATTCAAAATTGATTACATCCATGTTGGATAATAAATTAAAGGTCTCTTGGTCCTTGTCCACTATGTCGCTACTTTTTGAACACCACATCGCAACTCGGAAATATCTTGCCTGACTTTTGCCCTCTACTATATGCTAGAAAGATACGTTTTTTCCTCCTTTGATTGTAGGCTGTCTTGATTTTGATCTACTGAGCATGGCACTCACATTCAAGTGTTCTAAAATGAGAAAGAGAAGGCTTGCTACAAGAATAAGCCTCTTGTAATTTGTTTCCAACATGTGTTTTAGCTTGAGGGAAATCTAGAGCTCTCTGACTGGCACTCTAAGAAATAGCCTATTTTTCCTACTTTTAGGACCCCTTTTATGAATAAAAGTCGTTATCCACACACGATTTTAATTTATCCTATGATTCTGAGATTTTTGAATCTCTCATCCTTAATATTTTATTATTTCTTGATATCCTGAAAATACATTTTTTATTTATGGACTACTATTAGTTTATTGTTCTATAAATTGTAGTGCACAAATAGAAATATTATAACAATAGGGCACAATAACCCATTGACATCTCCACATCACTATCTCCAAAGTAATGATTTTATGTTGAAATGACTTTTTTTAGCCATTTCTCGATCTTTATTTTGCAAAAAAATATGCTTGAGAACATGAACATCATTCCTATGTTGTTGTGCAGTAACTAATGCATATGCGAGAAAACCAAAAACAAGAGGTAGCAAGAGATGGCCTATGAGGATGCCAAGCCTCATATGGATTGATAAACTACAATGCTTTGGTGAGATACTTGTTTAGTAAATATGTTGCACACATACGAGCCTCAAGCTAGAAACAATGTGGTAAAGCCTGACTCTTGACCATAAACCTTGCCATCTCCATGAGTGACCTATTCTTCCTTTCAGAAACTCCATTTTGTTGAGGTGTAAACAACACTTTAAAGTGATGTTTTATCTCATATTTAGATAGAAATGCATTAAGATCACAAGACATATATCCCCCCACCCCTCGATCAGAATGGAGGTTGCCCATTTTACATGCTAATAGATTTTCAACCAAAACCAGAAACAGTTTGAAGTACATAGAAACTCTGTACTTTGCTTTCAATGGATATAACCATGCATGCCTAGAGAAATCATCAATGAAAGTCACGAAGTAAAGATAGTTCCCAAAAGAAGGTTTTTGAGTAGGGCAACAGACATCACTATGAACAAGCTACAATCTCTGAGTCGCTCGAATTGAACCATCTTTTGGGAAGAGGGAACACTACATTTTGCCCAAGTACAACCTTCACATACATGTTTACCAGGTGCCTCAAGTTTGGGCAAAGAGGCCACCATTTCACATTTCTATAGGCATAACAAACTAGCAAAAATCAGATGACCAAAGCATGCATTCCAAAGCTTTGCATCTAACATAGCCTCAGAATCTTGAAATACACATGTTGCATCATTCACAGATTTTTCATAGTCTATGATCTTATACAGACCATGACATAAAATGTTAGAAGCAATAATGATTTTGCAATTTGATAGATCATGAACTATACATAAGTCATCAACAAATTTCACGACCAAGTCAATCTTGGCTAATGTTGAAACTGATAATAGATTTTTCTTGATCCCTAGCACAAATAAAGCATCTCATAATGTAAAACAACTACCATGAGTAATAGTTAGTATGATCTTACAAACTCCCATAATAGGATAAGAGGAGTCATTGGCACATGTGATAGATTCCCTATAGGGGTAGGCTCAAGTGAAGTGAAGAAACTATGCTCTGAGGTAATATTTTTGGTTGCCCCACTATCAAAGTACCAAACATCTGACTCTAGTGTAGATATACATCATTCAAGTGAAGACGGCTCATATGTGCAAACACTAGTAAATGCCTTCAGATCTTTGATCTTTATCAAGAAATCATCCATGGAATCTCCTTCATTCAAGTGCTCACTCTCCAATCGGAGGTAAGCGACACAAGCATCATTCCTTGCCTAGTATAAAGTGGTAAGTGTATCCCAAGAGTCCATTGTTGTTTTGCAAGAGTGAATGTGAGGCATTGTCATGATATCTCTTCAGAAATTGATAGAATTGTGGGTTTGTTCATGTGAATTGTCCATTTAGCCAATAATTCATCTCTCGAGAAAAGCAACTCTTATGTGGATGATTCTCCACCATGGAATCAATACTAATTCAAAGCAAGCAACAGGTGTGGTGACTCTCCATGGTGTAAGTGATGCTTCCAATTTTGGAAGCCCTCCTAAAGAATGATCAATAAAAAAATCTCTTTTCCTTTTAGGCAAAAGAACTTCCAATTCGAAAACCCCCCCACCTTTTGGACATCATAGAGTGTTTTGCCTCGAGAGCAACAAGATGGAAACCAAGCATGCCCAACATGAGGGGAACGAGAGGGTTATCAACCTTCTTTGCAAAGCTCTCTAGTAATGTATAAGCAGCCCCTCCTTTGTGGGATTGGGGGGGTCCCATGGGTACTAGGCTCATTCACTTGTACAACTATTTTTTTTTATTTAAGTTTGGGAGAGTAGGCTATTGATGAACTTCCTTTTGAGGAAAAAAATACTATTTTAAAATCGAGCATGTTCCAAATGGAATCATAAAATTTATAAAGCTCTTGCCTCCATGCATTCACTAGGACCTACGAGACTTATACAAAGAATTGTTTCAAAATCTAACCTCGTAAGTAGAAGAATCTTGGGATGGGAGGGGGTCAAACCATAGATGGAAAATTTGTTTTGTAACTTGGCATTCAATTTTTTTGGGGGCACAATTCTTTGTGAATGAAGATATTTAGAGTTACCAATGTGCCAGATTATCATGCGACTTCATTTCATAACATATTGGCACACCCCACAATGTGAATTGAGCCTAACAAACATTCAATCATCAATAGCCATTTCTCTTTGCGTTAAAATGCCTCAAATCGCAAGCTCCCTTGTATTAATCTCCTCTATCATCCCATCTCTTCAATCCTTCCATCTCCTCAATCTTTGATAGAACTTTTGGTTTGCTCAAATGAACTTTCCATTCAGCCAAAATTTCATCTTTCTACTTGACTTTCCAATCTTTAATTCAGCTCCTATCTGCTTGCTCTTCCAAAATCACATGAAACGTCTACCTGTTATGGTTCCCGATCAAGGGACTGAAGATTGCCAGTTCTAATAACCTATAGAAAATGAGGAAGTTATGAAATAAAGTGCATAATATCTAAAAACATCTCTAGATTCAAGACAAGGGACAATGGATCATATTTGAGGACAATACCTAGACTCGGATAGTGGACTATGAAGAACATTGCTTCTTAAGAAATACGATCAATGCTTGGGATAACCAAAAGACTCGCCTCCTTTTCGGCCATCATCCCCCTCAGAAACAAGGTACGAAATGGCACAAATGCAATAGGTTAGAAACAATACTTAGTTTCAAGAAGAATTTCGACTTCCATTTCTCCCTTCATAGGAAATATTGTGAGAATTGGTCGAGTATCACATAAGATTCTAAGTTCCTTGGTCTATGACATCCCATCATTGGAAATAAACTTTCTTTATGATATGATAAATTCTCCCGTGGGGAATGTTGACTAATGTTAAAGCTAAAAAAAATTGTGGGGCCCATCTATGGTGTGTGTCTCTTCTATGGTAGAGAGGCCTTGGGACACCTCGTCTTTTCGTGCACAAGAACTTTTTGTTTGATTATTGTGGGGAGACTTATGGCTTTATAGACTCAAATAAACTTTAAAGCAGCCTTACTTGGAGAAGCAATGATTTCGTCTGTGACCTTATGCATGGAATAGATTAGAGGATAAGCTCTTTGAAGATTTTGAAAGAACAATCCGATGCCAACTTTTACAACCCTATGAAAGTGTGGTGTTATACTTTATGGATTAATGGAATCTTATATGGATTTTATTATCTTGAGGGTTTTAATGTGATTGTGTTTTTATTTAGCCACTGAAGAATCATGAGGGCATGAATGGATGTGGGCATATTCATATATTTTTGAAGATAGTATCTTAGATATTTTTTGTAAAAATAGTAGATTACTCAAAAAGCAACGTTTTTAGAAAAATATTAGATATGCACGTATCTTCTATAGGACATAATGAAAAATACCTATAAATACACATACTCTAATAGACTTGTCCTTTAGAGTATGTAGGAGGAGATTATACCCAATCTTTAGTTTAGTCTCTTATTTATCTCTATTCTATTTGTATTTTTTGTTAGATTTTGTTTTTGTACTATCTCTACTTAGGTGCATCTACAAGATTTGGTCCACAGTGGTATCAGAGCCTGCAGACGCCTATGGGGAGGTGTAGTTCCCAATGTCCATTTGCGATTGATGATGTCTGTGTGTGATTTGGAATCTGTTCAAGTTTCTCAATTCCTATCTGGTCCAGGTTTGTAGTTTTCAACTAATGCTTTTCTTTGGTTCGCTAGTGTCTTTTTTGAATTTTTTTTTGAATTTATTACTTTTTCTCTTGTAGTGTGCTCACTCTCACACTGCTCACTATCACAATGTACTCACTTTCCTCACTGTGCTTATTGTGCCCACTCTACTCACTATGCAGTGTGTTGGCTCTAGTTCATTCATCGAGTTTGTTTGTCAAGTTTGTTTATCAATTTGGTTACTCCTACAGTCTTTTCTATCTATTTTAATTCAAATATTTCTAACATTCTTTTCACATGTTAGTAATAGGTTTTAGTTTTATATAAAGCCATGGACCCTATCCATACTACAGAGGATTTTGGTAAGTTATTTATTAAATGTTATTTATTTAATGTTATTTTATTAAATGTTATTTATTAAATGTTATTTATTAAATATATTTTCTCTTAGCATGGTAAGTTACTAATTAGCGATATTTTTCCACATCATGGTTTTACAAAAGCTATTCTATTAGATCAAGATTATGTTTTATTTAATCACTCTTGGATTGCATTATTTCAAAAATTAGGTTCCAAAATAGACTTTAGCCTTGCATATTATTTAGTAACATTGACTTCTAGTTTTCTAGTTCCATGCATGTGTTTTCACATGGAATATGGTTATGGTTATTCACTAATGGGACATGTGACTAGCTATACATGTCTATTTTATTCTTATCAACTCAGGTCATTTTTTCATCAATTGCAAGGCATGTTATACTTCAAGGAATAATGGAATGTTATATGGAATTTAATGTTTTGAGGTCTTCAATGTGATTGTGTTTTGATTTAGCAGGCGAAGAATCATGAGGTCATGAATATGCATGGAATTATTCAGCTATTTTTTATAATTTAAAAGATATTCACTACAACATATGAGGGGCATACCGACGCTGCATATACCGATGATCATAGTCAGCGTCAGTATAGCCCTCGGAAAATCTGACTAAGAGATATCGACGGTCAAGTGACCGTCGGTATGACCGTTTTAAACGGATCGTCGGTGTGGCCCGCAGCCGCTGGTATAAGCGTCGGTATAGGCATCAATATGAGCGTCGGTATAAGCGTCAGTAATTTATTGGCATCTACCGATGCATATACCGATGCCCATACCGGCACCTTTACCGGCGGCGAATTTTAAACATACCGCGAACTCGAGAGCAAAACTTCACATTTCTGCGCGTGTTTGAGTACTGTCGGTCTACTATCGAACTTGTGCGCACGAACCTCCATTGTCTTGTGCACACACACACACGGATCTCTCTCTCTACACACACACACTCTCTCTCGGCTTAGATCTCACATCTTGGTAAGTGTTGCACGTACTGTTAGCATTTGTGTTTCTCTATGCTTTAGGGTTTCTAATTTCTCTTTTTGTTGATTTTGCAGAAGTTCGTTGGCGTTGATTGTTTGGAATTGGACGAGAGATGACCTACATTATGCTTTGACGACAACGATTCAAAGAGAGACATACTTGTAAGTGATTCTTTTATTCGCTATTGATAGAGAGAAAAGGAGAGAGAGAGAGAGAGAGAGAGAGAGAGAGAGAAAGAGAGAGAGAGAGAGAGAGAGAGAGAGAGAGAGAGAGAGAGAAAGAGAGAGGGAGAGAGAGAGAGAGAGAGAGAGAAGGAGAGAGAGAAAGAGAGAGAGAGAGAGAGAGAAAGAGAGAGAGAGAGAGGGAGAGAGAGACGGAGAGAGAGAGGGAGAGAGAGAGAGAGAGAGAGAGAGAGAGAAAGAGAGAGAGAGAGAGAGAGAGAAAGAGAGAGAAAGAGAGAGAGAGAGAGAGAGAGAGAAAGAAAGAGAGAGAGAAGAGAAAGGAAGATACACATTAATTTACACATGCATACATACACACATACATGTACACACATGCATGCTTACATACACACACATATACACACATGCATGCTTACATACACACACACATATACACATATGCATGCATACACACACACATAAATTTACACACATGCATACATACACACACATGCATACACACATACATACACACACATATATACACATATGCATACATACACATACACACACACATATACACACATACATACACACACGCATATATACACACATACATACACACATGCATGTATACATACACACACACATGTATACACATGCATACACATACACACACATACACATACATGCATGCATACATACACACACGTACACATACATGCACATACATGCATGCCTACATACACACACATACACATACACACACATGTATACACATGTATACATACACACACATGTACACATGCATACATACACACACATATATACACACATGCATACATACACACATATAATCCTATTTTTATTTTGAAGTTTTTTTTTTAAATCAAATATATAAAAATAGGATTAGGGTTTTAGGGTTAAATATTTAAGATTAGAGTTTTAGGGTTTTAACACCTACATAACATATATGCACACATACACATGCACATATAATACATATATACATGTATATACACATGTATACAGAAATATACATATTTTAGGTCTAGATATTTAAGATTAGGGTTTTAGGGTTTAGTATTTGAGATTTAAGTCTAAGTCTTTCTGATTAGGGTTTTAGGATTTTAATACGTAGATAACATATATACACAAACACACATATACATATAATACATACATACATGTAGATACACATGCATACAAAAATATACATATTTTAGATTTAAGTCTTTAAGATTAGGGTTTTAGGGTTTTAACACCTACATAATATATATGCACACATACACATGCGCATATAATACATATATACATGTATATGCACATGTATACAGAAATATACATATTTTAGGTCTAGATATTTAAGATTAGGGTTTTAGCGTTTAGTATTTCAGATTTAAGTCTAAGTCTTTCTGATTAGGGTTTTAGGATTTTAATACGTAGATAACATATATACACAAACACACATATACATATAATACATACATACATGTAGATACACATGCATACAAAAATATACATATTTTAGATTTAAATCTTTAAGATTAGGGTTTTAGGGTTATAACACCTACATAACATATATGCACACATACACATACACATGTAATACATATATACATGTATATACACATGTATACAGAAATATACATATTTTAAGTCTAGATATTTAAGATTAGGGTTTTAGGGTTTAGTATTTCAGATTTAAATCTAAGTCTTTCTGATTAGGGTTTTAGGATTTTAATACGTAGATAACATATATACACAAACACACATATACATATAATACATACATACATGTAGATACACATGCATACAAAAATATACATATTTTAGATTTAAATCTTTAAGATTAGGGTTTTAGGGTTATAACACTTACATAACATATATGCACACATACACTTACACATGTAATACATATATACATGTATATACACATTTATAGAGAAATATACATATTTTAGGTCTAGATATTTAAGATTAGGGTTTTAGGGTTGAGTATTTCAGATTTAAGTCTGTGTTTCTGATTAGGGTTTTAGGATTTTAATATGTAGGTAACATATATACACAAGTACACATATACATATAATACATACATACATGTAGATACACATGCATACAAAAATATACATATTTTAGATTTAAATCTTTAAGATTAGGGTTTTAGGGTTATAACACCTACATAAGATATATGCACACATACACATGCACATGTAATACATATATACATGTATATACACATGTATACAGAAATACACATATTTTAGGTCTACATATTTAAGATTAGGGTTTTAGGGTTTAGTATTTCATATTTAAGTCTAAGTCTTTCTAATTAGGGTTTTAGGATTTTAATACGTAGATTACATATATACACAAACACACATATACATATAATACATACATACATGTAGATACACATGCATACAAAAATATACATATTTTAGATTGAAATCTTTAAGATTAGGGTTTTAGGTTTATAACACCTACATAAGATATATGCACACATACACATGTACATGTTATACATATATACATGTATATACACATGTATATAGAAATATACATATTTTAGGTCTACATATTTAAGATTAGGGTTTTAGGGTTTAGTATTTCATATCTAGTATTTTAAGATTAGGGTTTTAATTAAATATATATAATTAATTAAATATATAAAAATAGGATTACGTAAGGAAAAAAAATCTGAATATATAAATAAATAGATATATAAAATAAGATAATTATATACATAAATAAATATAAAAAGAACTAGTGTTTTAAATAATTTGATTAAATATTTATAATTAACTATATAAAATTAAATATATAAAAATAGGATTACGTAAGGAAAAAAAAATTGAATATATAAATAAATATACATATAAAATAAGATAACTATATACATAAATAAATATAAAGAGAACTAGTGTTTTAAATAATTTGATTAAATATATATAATTAAATATATAAAAATAGGATTACGTAAGGAAAAAAAATTGAATATGTAAATAAATATATATATAAAATAAGCTAATTATATACATAACTAAATATAAAGAGAACTAGTATTTTCAAGAATTCAATTAAATATATATAATTAAATATATAGAATTAAATATATAAAAATAGGATTACATAAGGAAAAAAAATCTGAATATATAAATAAATATATGTATAAAATAAGATAATTATATACATAAATAAATATGAAAAGAACTAGTGTTTTAAATTATTTAATTAAATATATATAATTAAATATAATTAAGTAAAGAAAAAATCTAAATATATAAATAAATATATAAATACACAAACACGCATACTTATATACCTATCTATATTCACATATATATACATACACACATATATATACACATGCACACATATATATACATGTTTTAGTTCTAGGTCATTTGGATTAGGGTTTTAGGGTTTTAACACATACATAACATATATACACACATACACATACACATATAATACATATATACATGTGTATAGAAATATACATAATTTAGGTCTACATCTTTAAAATTAGGGTTTTAGGGTTTAGGCGTACATATAACTTAATTAAGAGGAAAAAAATCTGAATAAATAAATAAATATATATATAAAATAGAATCAATCAAGAAAAAATCCGAATATATAGATAAAATAGGATAGCTATATAGATTAGGGTTTTAAAACTAGGATTTTAAGTTTTTTTAGGTATTTAAGTATTTAGGTCTTTAAGAGTTAGATTTTTAGGTTTAATAAAAAAATAAATGTTCTAAAATGTCCATATTGTAGCAGATGGCTTCTTTGGATCCTGAAGAGAGAATGGCATGTCCTTGCACACAGTGCAAGTATCAAATTTATCGGAAACGACGGATTTGTACCGCACATGTTAGAGAATATGGATCCTTTGATAGGAGTTGACAGGAAAACCTACGCTGTCATTCGCATGGTCCCCCCGGTGAGCAGATGGACCCAAACGACATTGCACCGGTAACCCCTCGTGGACAAAAGAGAGCAAAAAGGACTTAGACGTAGAAGCAAGCACTAATAATATTACACAGAATGAACATATGGAAGAGATGCTTGAAGCATTTTATGAGATGGACGAAGATCATGATGGTGAAGAAGGTGTCGACGAGAGTTTCATGGACACAACAGAAATTCCACGATCAGAAGTTGATGAAGAATATGAAAACATGCGAAGATTAGCTCGTTTACCACTTTACAATGGAGCAAAGATATCTGTACTACGTGCTTCACTCGCGATGCTCAATCTGCAATCCATTTATGGATGGTCAGATAGTAGTGTCACTGAATTGTTCAGGTAAGTGGAGAACAAATTGGCTTTCAATGTTGTATCATAATAACTTCATTTACTAATATCATTTTAATTGCTTATTGCAGGCTTCTTAAAGATCAAATTTTGCCAGAGGGCAATGACGTGCCTCCAACACGTGGAGATGCAAAAAAACTTTTACAGTCCATTGGAATGGATTATACGAAAATTCATGCTTGTCCGAATGATTGCATTCTCTTTCGGAATGAGTATGAGAATCTCCACGTATGTCCAAAGTGTGGAGCAAATAGATTTAGAGAAGACGTTATAGGTGAAGCAATCCCCGCAAAGGTTCTTTGCCACTTTCCTATCATTCCACGAATTAAGAACATGTTTAGATGCAAATCTATAGCTGAGTTAATGTCATGGCATACAAAGAGCAGGTCTACAAATAATGTAATGCGAGTGCCAGCTGACTCTGATGCTTGGAAGCACATAGATAGTAAATGGCCAGAGTTTGCTAGTGAGCCTCGGTCCATACGTCTAGGCCTAGCTATGGATGGAATGAATCCATTTGGATTACGCAGTTCTTCATGGAGCACATGGCCTGTATGTTTGGTCAATTATAATATCCCACCAAGGTTGGCCACAAAGAAAGGTCATTTATTATTAGCTCTTATTGTACCAGGTAAGTATAAGGTAAAAAACATGGATGTATATCTTGCACCACTTGTGGAAGAACTGCGCATTTTATGGGATGGGATCACTGTGCGTAATATGTCTCAACCTATAAGAAGATGAGATGTGCGAGTGCAAGGCATACTTATGTGGACAATGCATGATTGGCCTGGTTATGGTGAATGTTTAGATTTATTGATTTTGGGTTACCATGCTTGTCCTTTATGCAGACCACGACTCGAAGCACGCTATTCCAAAGCACTACGTAAAACTGTCTATGAAGGACATCATAGATATTTGCCTGATGCGCATGTTTTATGTGAAGGACAAATTGGTCGACAAGCACAACACCAAATGAAAGTTAGTGATTGGAAACAACTGTGGGATTCAGAAAATCCAGTTGCTGGCATGAAACGGTTGTCCATTTTTCATGAACTCCCTTATTGGAGTGAATTGGTGATCAATCATTTGGTAGACCCGATGCATATTTTCAAGAATATGGGAGAGATGCTTTGGAAAACTTTGATCAGAAAGAAAGAAAGCAAAGCACAAAGGGATGATCTAGAAGAGCAAGGTCGTATGCGAGAGTTGTGGGCAATTACTAAGCCCAATGGAACAGTATCGTTACCAAGAGCTCCTTGGGTGCTTCGTAGGATGGAAGAGCAACAAGTGAAAAAAACAATTTCAGAGTTTCGTATACCTACTGGATGCATGAGATATCTAAAGACTGCTTTCACACGAAACGACGATCTTGCAGGACTCAAGTCTCATGATTGGCACAAGTTTTTACAGTTTTTGCTCCCTGTAGCCCTAAAATATTGTCTTTCAGAGGATGTACGAAAAACCATTTATAAAATTAGTTCTTTAGTACGGTGGATATTTTCTAAAGAGATAAATAGAGATAGCATAGAGAGTGCGAAACTCAATGCTATCGAGGCTGTTTGTTGTTGAAAGTTTTTCAAGCTCAAGAGTGTGGGAACATGCCCCAAATTGAACCTTCCACATCATCCACAATCAAAGGAGGCTGATTTCCACGAGTTGGAGGCATCAAATCATGCCCATAATGGAAAGAATTTGATTAGAGAAGATTTAGCTCACCTCTTGATGTGATTGGACCTCACTTTTGACATCTATATGCTTTTGATTGGTTAAAGAGGTTAGTATGAGGTCTTTAAAACCTCTAATGAGTTGTATTATGACTTAGAGTCGTGGAAATACGTGCCCAAGCTGCCCCCTTGCTTAAGCACACCCCCTACTAGCTGTTCTCTGCATATTTTGCAGAAATTTCACTTTTACACACTCTACTATGATCTATCTAGATGTTTTTGGCAGACCCCCCGGTCTTGTAATTGTTGTTTCTCCTTCATCCGGAGTCCATTTGCAATGATTTTTGTCTTGTTGGAAAGCTTATAAGTTCTACTTTGTCTGCTATAAGTCTCAGGTTCAGTGCCTGCACATGTGCAGAGAAATGTCCAGAATAGTGTCTGTCTAGTTAGCTCATACTCTGTGAAGAGATCAAGTTATCTGTTTTGTTGCAGCTGGTTGAGGCATCATCCAGTATCCAAATGGAGTGACTTTACTTTCATTTGAAAGCTCTTAAAGTCTAGTTTATGCCTGAAAAATTTCATTTTCAATCTCTGCATATACTCAGAGAAACTCAGAAAATACAGAGCCTATGTCTGAAAAATTTCAGGATCCTAGGAGGGTTCATTTGCTTTTGTTGTGCACATAGGAGTGTTTATCCTCCAACAGTGGTATCAGAGCTATAAGTGGAGTATCAAAGAGAGAAGAAGGAGCTACTGAAGTGAAGTAAAGACTTCATCAAAGTTTGAAGGAAGGAAGCAAAGAACGGGCACGTCAACAACAAGGGGAAGCAAATACATCATCAAATCAAAGACGAAGCTTCATCAAGAGGAGTAGCTCTATTTTTTGAGGTAAAAGCCATCCTTTTCAACTTCATTGCATCAAGGGGAGGTTCAAAAGAGTTAGGAGGCACCATGGCTGATCTCAATGCTCAGATTGAGAAGCTCGAAAAAGGAAACTACCAACCATGGCGATTTAGAATAAGCAATTTTTTGATGGGGAAAGGTTTGTGGGGACTTGTGAGTGGTGGAGAGCCAAAACCCTACATAGATGAGGTAAATCCAACCAATGACCAGAGAAGAGCAGTAAGAGAGTGGGATGAAAGGGACAAAAGGGTCATTTTCATTCTATCTCAGCATATTAGCAACTCTATGGTAGGGCATATTCAAGATTTGGATACATCGAAGAAGGTGTGGGAGTGCTTGGAGAGATTGTACTCAACCTCCACAAAAGCTAGAAAAATTCAGCTCAAGAATGAGCTAAATAATCTTAGGAAAAGCCCCTCTCAAGGTGCTAATGATTACATATTAAAGGTTAAAGAGCTTGCAGATGCACTAGGGTCAATCGGTTGTGCCCTAGATGATGACGATCTTGTCGCGCACACCCTAAATGGACTTAGGGATTATGAAAAATGGAGGGCTTTCACAACTTCAGTGTATGTAAGGGACTCTCTTCCTAATTTTGATCAACTAATCCCTCTCATGGTGACAGAGGAGATGAACCTTGGTGGTCATAATGCCAAGGATAGCCAAGGGCAATTGTTGTATGCAGGTAGAGGAAGAGGAAGACACAACCGAGGTGCTACAAGAGGAAGAGGAAGATATCAAAGCAACCAAGGAGGTCAAGGACAACAAGAAAATGCAGGTCAAAGAGGTGGAAGAGCCACAAATAGAGGAAGAGGTGCAAGATTTGGTGGAAGAGGACAAGCCACTTCAAATGGATGCTTTGTATGTGGTAAGCCCGGTCATTTTGCAAATGAATGCTATCATAGAGCTCAAAGACAAGGGAATCAAAGCAACAAAAACAATTATAGAGGGCAAGGTAATTATGCAAACACATCATCCAGCCAAGGGAATGATTATTTACTTGCCATGAGGTATGGTGAAGATACAACTCAAGCTAGTGAAGATGTATGGTATGTAGACAGTGGATGTAGCAATCATATGTCATGTCGAAAGGAGTTTTTTAGTAATTTGCAGGTCCCAAAGCATCAAGGGCATGTGGAAACAGGTGATAACTCAGAGCATATCATTCAACATGTGGGAGATATCAGTTTGGAAGGAAATCAAAGAGAAAAGTGCTTATCAGAGGTATTACATGTCCCTACTATTACCAAAAACTTGATTTCGGTAGGCCAAATGGTAGATAAAGGCTATCAAGTTAGGTTCAATGAAAGAGGATGTTTTGTTGAGGATCCAAGGGCAGGTTTCAAGCTCATAGCAAAAGGAAAAAAGCAAGGGAGAATGTTCACAATGGACATAAATCAGCCACACCATTCAATGTATGTCACATATGGAGACAAGAGGATAGCAGATTTGGATCTATGGCATAAACGAATAGGCCGTCACATCAACCTACAAAAGCTCAAGGACATGCAAAGGAGGAGCTTGGTAAGAGGCCTACCAAATTTTACATCTAAAATGCTACATGAAATTTGTGTAGCTTGCCAACAAGGAAAACAATCAAGGCTGCCCTTCAAGAAGAGTACCTAAGTAAGTGCAAATGTTTTAGACCTCATTCACACGGATGTTTGGGGTCCAACAAGAGAAGCATCCTTTGCTGGAAATAGGTATTTTGTAACCTTCATTGATGACTTTTCAAGGAAAGTGTGGTTGTATTGCATTAGAAACAAATCAGATGTATTCCACTACTTCAAGAAATTCAAAGCATAGGTGGAGAAGGAATCTGGCAAGTTTATCAAAACTTTGAGATCCGATGGAGGGGGAGAGTACTTCTCCCATGAATTTTCTGAATTTTTGCAGGTCAATGGCATCAAAAGACAATTTACATGCAGGTATACCCCTCAACAAAATGGGGTAGCTGAGAGAAAGAACAGACACATAGCAGAGGTAGCAAGGTGTATGCTCAATGAAATGAATATGCCACATTGTTATTGGGGAGAGGCTACATATACAGCCACATACATCATGAATAGATGTCCTACATCAGGTATACATCATCTAACCCCTGAGGAAGCATGGAGTGGAAGAAAACCTTGCATTTCACATCTTAGAATCTTTGGTTGTATATGCTATGTACATGTACCTCAAGAGTTGAGGTCAAAGTTAGATGCCAAATCTGAAAGGTGTATTTTTTTGGGATATTCTATGGAACAAAAGGGGTATAAATGCTATAATCCCATCACCAAGGAGCTGAAGGTAAGTAGGGATGTTGTCTTTGATGAGTTGAAGCCTTGGTATGCATGCACAAGTCCATTGCAGGTTAAAGACATAGGTGAGACAGATTTGAAGAATGATGATAGAGTTCAAGAAAGCATGGATTTGAGTGGTCCAAGCAACTCATGCAACACAAGGACACCCTCACCATGGAGTGGAAGGCTTAGGGAAAGAGAGACCAGCTCTGAAGAAAGCAAAGTCAAAGGCAAAGAGAAGATTTCAGTTGAAGAAGGAAGCTATGTGGACGAGAGCATGTTGGAAGATGAAGAGATAGAAGAAATTCAAACTCCAGGAGTGGCAAAACAAAGAAAGAAGATGGCAACCACACCCAAAGGAAGTGAAAGAAGGTCTTCAAGAGTAAGATATCCAGTACAAAGGTTAACATATGATAATTTCATTGCAAAGCATTATGCATACATGACTCAGGTAATCAAGGACAAGGAACCAACTAGTTATGAAGAAGCTAAGGATTGCAAGGAATGGCAAGAGGCAATGAAGGAAGAGCTCAAAGCACTTGATGAGAACCATACTTGGAGCTTGGTACCAGCTCAAGAAGGCATGAAGGTGATAGGTAATAAGTGGGTTTACAAAATTAAAAGAAATTCAGATGGTTCCATTGCTAGGTACAAAGCAAGGTTGGTGGCGAAAGGCTTCTCCCAAAGCTACGGGATAGATTATGATGAAACTTTCAGCCCCGTAGCCAAGATGCCAACAATAAGGACTTTGATTGCAGTGGCCACATCAAGGAAATGGAGCTTATATCAGTTGGATGTGAAGAATGCCTTCCTCAATGGAGAGCTTGAAGAAGTAGTCTACATGAGCCAACCTCAAGGATTTGCTAGTATGAGGTACCCAAATCATGTTTGCAAGCTAAGGAAAGCATTATATGGACTTAAGCAAGCCCCAAGGGCCTGGAATCAGAGGTTAGTGGATTATTTATCAAGTTGTGGATACAAAGAAAGTGTTGCAGATCCATCACTTTACATGAAGAAGCAAGGAGACAAGACGGTATATATATGCATCTATGTGGACGATTTGATCATCACAGGAAGTGATATTGCAGGTATTAAAGATATCAAATCAAAGCTAGGAAAGGAGTTCAAGATATCTGATCTTGGAACACTAAAATACTTCTTGGGAATAGAGGTAATCTATGCACACAATGGCATCTTCTTGATTCAAAGAAAATACTTGTTGGATGTGCTATACAGGTTTGGTATGAGTGGTTGTAAGCCACTTTCTCAGCCCATGGAGCCCAATACAAAGTTGGTTGCAGGTCAAGGAGAGGCTATACAAGATATTACATTATATAGAAGCATAATTGGTTCATTAATTTATGCTACATTCACTAGACCTGATCTTGCATATGTAGTAGGTGCTCTCTCTCAATTTTTGCATACACCTACTCATGATCATCTTATGGCGGCAAGAAAGGTGCTTCGTTACATCAAGCACACCATCAACCAAGGTCTATTTTACTCATATGATGCTAATCTAAGTGTCAAAGGATATAGTGATGCTGATTGGGCAGGTAGCAAGGATGATCGAAGGAGTACATCGGGTTATGTTTTCATGATAGGTACAAAAGTGATCTCTTGGAGCTCTAAGAAGCAACCCACTGTTGCTCTTTCATCCACAGAGGCTGAGTACAGAGGTTTAGCATTGGCTACATGTGAGCTATTATGGCTTAAGAAGCTACTTAAGGACTTGGAAGTGGAAGTGCAGGAGTTTCCTCTTTATGGAGACAACATTTCAAGCATCTATCTAGCTAACAATCCCATGTTTCATGCAAGGAGCAAGCACATAGAGGTTCATTACCACTTCGTTAGAGAAAAGGTGATGGCAAAAGAGCTAGATATAAGGTATGTGAACACTAAAATGCAGGTTGCAGACATGATGACAAAGTTTCTTGAAGGCACAAAGCTTGGAGGATTCAAGGAAGCTATCAACATAAGAGACATAGGCTGAAGCAACAAAGGAAAAGACTTGAGCTTGAGGGGGAGTGTTGAAAGTTTTTCAAGCTCAAGAGTGTGGGAACATGCCCCAAATTGAACCTTCCACATCATCCACAATCAAAGGAGGCTGATTTCCACGAGTTGGAGGCATCAAATCATGCCCATAATGGAAAGAATTTGATTGAGAAGATTTAGCTCACCTCTTGATGTGATTGGACCTCACTTTTGACATGTATATGCTTTTGATTGGTTAAAGAGGTTAGTATGAGGTCTTTAAAACCTCTAATGAGTTGTATTATGACTTAGAGTCGTGGAAATACGTGCCCAAGCTGCCCCATTGCTTAAGCACATCCCCTACTAGCTGTTCTCTGCATATTTTGCAGAAATTTCACTTTTACACACTCTATCTATCTAGATGTTTTTGGCAGACCCCCCGGTCTTGTAATTGTTGTTTCTCCTTCATCCGGAGTCCATTTGCAATGATTTTTGTCTTGTTGGAAAGCTTATAAGTCTCAGGTTCAGTGCCTGCACATGTGCAGAGAAATGTCCAGAATAGTGTCTGTCTACTTAGCTCATACTCTGTGAAGAGATCAAGTTATCTGTTTTGTTGCAGCTGGTTGAGGCATCATCCAGTATCCAAATGGAGTGATTTTACTCTCATTTGAAATCTCTTAAAGTCTAGTTTATGCCTGCAAAATTTCATTTTCAATCTCTGCATATACTCAGAGAAACTCAGAAAATACAGAGCCTATGTCTGAAAAATTTCAGGATCCTAAGAGGGTTCATTTGCTTTTGTTGTGCACATAGGAGTGTTTATCCTCCAACATTTGTATGGTAGAGAAATACTTTCCCACAAGTATTCTCACTATTCAACTTCATTTACTCGTTCATGTAGTAGATGAAGTTGCAATAGCAGGAACTGTCCATAGTCGATGGATGTTCTTCTTAGAGCACTTTATGAAGACATTAAAAGGGTTTGTTCGACAGAGAGCACGTCCAAAGGGTAGCATGGCAGAGGGATGGCTTGTACAAGAATCTCTTGTATTCATTACTAAGTCTCTACGTATATCGGATCGCGAAATGCCTCGCTTATGGAGCGATGATGAAGATGTTCGTCTCGTAGGCGATGAACCACAAGGTAAAGGATTGCAAAGAAAATGGATGCAGCTTTCAGAGAGAAGGCAATGAAGTTTTGCATAGCTAACTCTGAGCCTATGCAAAAGTGGTTAGAAAGTTATGAACTTACCAAGGAAACTAACGCAAAGGAAAGAGCTCAGTTTCGAAGAAATCGTTCCACTCGATTTTGCCTCTTCCAGAAAATCTTCGACCTCTCCCACCTTTTCCAATGAGCAGATGGCTAGATGCAACGGTCTCAGAAGCAAAGGCAGCGGATGAAGATATCTCTGAAGAAGAAGAAGAACTTGCAAAAGGATGTGATTGGGAGTATATCAAATACGGTGCACTATGGTCTCATGGACGACACTTTCGAATCGCACGAATCGATCAAAACCGGTCTATTTTTTATAGTGGAGTGATGGTGAATTTTTTGCAAAAAAGTAGAGCGAGTGCAAGAGATGATAATGCTCTAGAAGGTGAGTTAGATTATTGTGGTGTGATTCAAGACATCTTGAAACTATCTTTTAGAAAGTTTGATTACTTTGTTTTTGACGTGAAATGGTTCAAAGTAGTCACCTCTTAAAGAAACGCAACAGTGAGACGAGATAAGAGCGGTTTGCTTCAAGTCGACTCCACAAGATTATGGACAGATGAAAGGGATACATTTGTACTTCCCGAACAGTGTGAGCAAGTTGTTTTTATACCAGATTCAAAAGACCCAGAGTGGCTATTTGTTTTACAAGCCGCTCCACGTAGTAGTCAAATTTTGGAAAATGTAGATGTAGAAGAAAGTCCATCTCTAGTAGACTCAGAGATTCATTCGATAGTTGAGGAGGAAGAGATCATTGTTCGAGAAGAAGAGGTCATTGAAGAAGAGGTCATTGTTCGAGAAGAGGAAGCAATAGATGATGATCAGGAGGAAACCAGCATAGCAAGCGATTTAGAAGCCATCAATTTAGAGATAGATATTCTTGGTGCATCGGATCTTCAAGAGGATGCTAGAATAGAGGACTTTTGAATAAAAGACTTGTACGTACTAATTTTTGGGTTTTTTTTTGTTTATTCCCTATATTACTTTTCTTATAGCATGCTAATTATTTGAGTTCTTTTATTACAAAGCACGATGGGAGACAGTCCTCCAGTCACTCCACAATCCATGACAGAGGAGCAGTTTTTGGAGTTCATCTCTCAGGTTCCTCCTGCGTATATGGCCGGTGCATCACAGTATTGGATCGCTCGTGGTAGCACTCCTCCCAGCCTCACTCTTGGTGGCCTTACTCCTACCGGCCTCACTCCCGCTGGCCTCACTCCTACCGGTGTCACTCCCACTAGTGTCACTCCTGCCGGTGTCACTCCTGAGGGTGGTGCTACTCCCGTAGGAGGTATGTATCCTAGCTTTGTGACTCCACCACGACCATCTTTGCAGCCATCTCCTACTGGGTCTACTAGTAGACATGTGCGTTCGACACCACAGCACGATACAGGATCTGGCCCGTCTCATAGATCGAGGTCACACTCTGGAGCAGGAGGTTCTAGGAGTGGATCTACAGGTAGGTCTGGAGGCAGAGGAGGCGGTTGTTGTGGAGGCAGTGCGACGGACGTTGTGTTTCCCGCTTCTAGTCCTAGGACGAGTACCTCAAATGTAGGTACACCACGCAGTACATGACGTAGTACACCACGTACACCTTGGGGTGCTCATGACCATGATGACTCCAAGGTGTATAGTATCCGAGATGGAGCTCCGGTGATGGATGCTGCTGGCAAAGCAATGCGTGCACGCATACGACAGCTTCGCTCCATCTAGTTTGGACACTCCATCATGTTGAAATGGAGTGAACAGAATAAAGATCGGAAGAATTATATCACACAGACGATTTACCAGGAGTTCCGACCAGCCGATGGACAGTCGATTGTTAGTTCAGAGTGGATTCTGCACACCGCATGTGAGGTCATGTCGCATCGATGATCCGAGGCTCGTGATGCATTCAGAGAAGGCTTACCAAAGCCTGTGTGGTTAGATGTTGAGGAGTGGGACATGATTCGTGATGAGCAGCAGCAGACTCCTGATCGATATCGCCAGCAGCGAAATGCCGCAGCCACACGTCTAGACACGATTGGACCGTCACATTTGGGCAGCAACGGATATGACACGATGCACCATGAGTTTGTAAGTACCATTTCATTTATCGAATTTATTTGTGTTAAATTTCTCATATATATTTCTCTAATCTTTTTATATTTGTTTCAGGAGCTGGCAATGGGTCGTCCTCCAACACAAACGGAGGAGTCTTATGGATATAGTCATGGGTTGACTGCACTATTGCAGGACTTGGAGGGACGCGGTGCGGTAGTTTCATGGGAGCGTTTGCGATGAGGTAATTAATTTATAAACTTGGTTTTTACTTGTTTGTAATTTTCATGTGAATTTATCTCATTCCATTAATGTTCTTTGTTATAGGACTGTTGATATGGAACGTTGTTTGCATGTGTATGGCAGTGGAAGACCAATATTTTGTTTTTGATTTCTATATGGCAATACATTGCTTTGCCACATTTTGTAAAAGCGTCATATATGACAGTGGTTTGCCACACTCTTGTACATGCTTCATTATTGAAATATATAACTTCTTTTGTACATGTTTCATTGTTCATTCTGATTATCGATCTCTTTTGTGTACAATTATACTCTGTTTCATGAAATCATATTTCGGTTGTCATTAGAGTACACATCACATGTACTCGGTTTTTTTTGGGTAGAGTGTATTGTCTTTTGTTCAGCAACATCATGGTAATGTTGCTGTAGCAAAAGACAAAACATTCTGCCCAAAAAAATTTTTGCAGGTATGGTCGTCGGTATACGCGACGGTACTCCCAGTAGTGTCATCGGAATAACCGTCGGTACACCCAGGAGGCGATGCAGCAGAAGCCAATTACCGACGCATATACCGACGTTTATACCGACGCATATACCGACGCTTATATCGACGTGTATACCGACGCCTATATGGACTCTTTGGTACCGACGCGAAAACCGACCTTTACACCAGCATCGCGACAAATAAAGCCGCGTTCATTTTCCTCGGTAAAAACCTCGGTATACCATCGATCTGTTGTAGTAAGTATTTTAGATATTTTTCGTAAAAATAGTACATCACTTAGAAAGTGATGTTTTTGTAAAAATAGAAGATTGCTTAGAGAGCAATGATTTTAAAAATAAAGTAGATTTTCATAAATGCAAGCTATTCACAATGCCACCCTCATGTTTCATCTAGTTAGGAGGTAATGAAAAATACCTATAAATACACATACTCTGATAGACTTGTCCATCAGAATATATGGGGGGAGATTATACCCAGTCTTGTGTCTAGTCTCTTGTCTCTCTCTATTCTTATTATGTTTTTTATGAGATATCATTTTTGTACTATCTCTGCATATGTGCATCAACAAGATCTGGACACCATGTGCTCTATTGAAAAATCCCTTAGCCTTTTAGGTAGAAGATCTTGAAATGATAAGAAGTCCCTCCGTTCAGACACCATAGGGTGTTTGTCTTGAAAAAAAACAAGATCCAAACTAAATGGGCCCCCTTATGAGGAGGACAAAGAAATTATTAAACTTCTTTGTAATTCTCTATCATTGTATTTTTTGTTGGTACTTTCACTTTCCTTCCATCTCTTAGGTCTAAGCTTAGGCTTAGCTATCCTACACCCTTCAAGCCCTCAATGTTGTTTCACCTTCATGTTGTCCTAATCCTACTTTTCGGGATAAGGGGGATCCCATGGGAACTATGCCCCTTGAGTTGAATACTTTTTCTTGCAATTAGTTCTTGCAAGGAATATTAGGAATCGGACATACTTCTTATGAGAAAAAAATCAATTGAAATGCATAAGAGTGGGTCTAAAACTTGTTGGTTGGGTGATTCTAGCTAATCGGAACCTAATGAGTGGACACGCTCAAGGTGGACATCATCTAAGAACAATGAATCCAACTACCTTAAGTAGGATAGGGAAGACTTGGCTACATGATACACTCACCGCGAGTAGCTAGTACTTCAAATTACATACATATGAGCTAGCTATGTTGTCTTTGAGAGCTTCAATACACTCAATATTATCAAGAAAGGTATCACATTAGTTCCAATTAGAATTTTAGTGTATGGTCATCCGCTCATTAGGAGTGGCTACTGCAAGATAGATCTAATTAGAGGAGTACCAAAAAAAACTTAATTAATTCGAGAAAATGCACGCCAATTCTATTTCTTTTTTATTGACCTCTCCTGCTCGAATTCATGGTGGGGGTTGCCCCCTCTTTCATGATTTTTAAACTAGGGTTGAATATGGAAGCCAAGGGATCAAGCGCATCTCTAAAATGTTTTGAGGATAAAGTCGAATTGTCCCCTTTCCTAGTGCATACAACTTGAGGAGGCAAGAAAAACTAAAGGAGGTTTGCCTCATCAAAGAGATGAGTAATCGTAAGCCTCCTTTATAGTCCCTATTAATAATGCTTTTGTAGGAGCGGTTTCTTCATGGAAAATTCCAATTTCTATCGGCAAAACATTTTTGTTTGGTTTTTGAGAATGATGAAATGGCCCTTCGAACTTTGAAAATAGACATTTGATAGGTCTGACACACAAATTCGTTCTTAATAAATGGTTCCTAGACTTAGTTCTTAATATGTCTAAGCCACTTCACTACCCACTCTTCGTAGACCTCCCTAGCCTTCCCTATTTACTTTAATAGGGAGATTTTGTTGCCCATTAGAGGTCCTATTTACTCTAGAGAAGTCATTGGGGAATTCATCTATAAAGGTGTAATGTACTCATTCAAGGACATATGACACTCACATATATGTGTCAAAATGGATCTAACAAGGACCTTGCCTCCAAAAGGAATATAGAAATTGGTAAAGAGGAACTAATAGAGGAGAAAATGATCTATAAAATATTCCCAAACCCATGTTTTCACTATGCTATGTAAAACTTCGGATCAAAGATTTCCCAATGAGACAGAATACAATTATGAAGAAACACGAAAATGAAAATACTTAGTTAATATCAACAAAATAAATTTAAGGGCCCAAACAAATGATAAATGGACCTCTTAAGATCATGAATTGGAACTAGGGAAAGTTAAAGAAAGGAAATTTGTTGAGTGTAACTCTAAAAGCTTCACAAAAGTGAAATGTAGAACAAGAAAAAGAAGCCCTAAAGGTAATAGTGGGATTGGAGAGTGTCATTCCATCCTGAAAAAAACATTTTCTACAATTTAGAAAGAAAGATAATCTCTTGGATACCATGTGGGAATGAACTAGCTAGGGACTACTAATTGAGAAAACACTACAAGATTATTGCACAAGCAAGGGGGACAAACTCGAAGTGTACATCACCAACAAAGAAGATGGATTCACCACGAGCAAAGAAGACAACCCTAATGGCAACCATTTGATCATGAGATATATGATTCTAGATCTGGTTCTCTCATCTTTGGAAAAGAATGCATCCTAGAAAGGGAACTTCTAATAGAGATCCTTGGAAGAGCCCCCTAAAGAATACTATACCATGAGCTCTCCTTTGAGAAGTGGAGACAAAGAGGAAAACAAGAAAAAGAGAGAGAAGACAATGTTCGGCAAAAATCATAGCCTCTGAAAATGATTGTCATTTCTTTCAATGGTAGATGATAGTTTGAACCCTCACAGGTGGTTGTTTTGAGCAAGTGGATCTAAGATGAAAGCAGCAACCTAGACATCATCTATCTTCAATATGTCACATTCATTATTTCTATGTGTGCACCTAATCTAGATTGTGAAAGTCCAGCTACTTAGCCATCAACTAACTCTCTTGGCTGTCATATCATCCTTTGTGGGGATTTTAACATGGTGGAAAGCTCAATTGAATAGAGGGGAAGAAAGAGGGTCAATTATCAAGACTCTTGGAAAGAATATTTGGGATTAGGTGAAGCTCAACTATGATCCAGTTGAGGTGAAAGACGTGTTTGGCTTCTCATGCCCAAGCCTAGAGTGATGTGCTAAGTCATTAAACTCTACACTTGATAAAATCTAAGTAATGCAAGACATCATAGATAAGTTGGGCCCCCCATCCCTCTCTCCGTATGTGGATCTAGTTATGTCTGATCATTATTCTATGGTGCTTACCTTTAAGCCACAATTAAACCATAGGAAGGATCCCTAGTTTGATGCTAATCCTACAACCTTCTCCTAACATCACTTCAACAAGAGATATTTTCGACCTAGAACCACCCATTTTAGCACCCACTCCTCTCGAGCCAAGTGTTGAATGGTGGTATTGAAGAAGATGCAATAAATGTTGTATAGTATTGAGAAGGAATTCCAAAGTACTTGTTGATTTAGAAGGGAAAATATTTATGGGAGGCTTTTGTATCTTCAGATTGAATTCAAACAAGGCCAATCTCATCTATAGTTTGGGCTCAAAAAGATGTAAAGAATAGTTACATATAAAGATGAGCTTCAAATAAAGAATCTTCAAAGTTTCTTTAAAGATTGTGTCACATAATCCTAGCTGGAGGTGGATGAACCACACCTTAAGAGAGAGGACTATGAAGTAAACATCAAGCATGGCTCGTATACCAATGTTGGGAATGGAACTCAAAGCCTCCGAGCTAGGGGTAGGATTAGGAAGTAATCATCAACCATGGATTTTGGAGCAAGTGGTTAGCCCATCATACTCCTAGCTAGGACGTTGTGAGTTCAATTTGCAACATTGGTATCAAAGGTTACTTGAGTATCTTGGGGAACATGGAGGTTGGAAACCTCAATTTTAGGCATTTCCAAAGCACTTGATTGTATATGAGTTTCAAAGTGGCCGAGAATGAAGGTACATGGGCATATGTCCACCAATTGAGGGTTGGATAGGTCCAAACCATATCCCAATGCTTGAACTTGAGACCAATCGAGGTCTTCAACCATAGGAACGGGCCTACCAAGCTAGATAGAGGGTCCACAAGTGAGCTTTGAGGACTATACTGAATAAAAGGAGGAAATAATGTCATAGAATCCTTGAAGGAGGTGGAGAAATGACACCATAAGAGAGAGGATTAGGAATTAATCCTCAACCATGTCTTTTGGGGCAAGTGATTAGGCCATCATACTCCTAGCTCTAAGCTCAATTCTCAACAAATTGGTGGGATGAAAAATGGACACGCCAACTAAAGAAATGTGCTAACTCCTAAAGAAGAAAAAGTCTAACAAAACAACCCCATTTTTTATTGATAACCATGGATGGAAGGAAATTTTGAAGAAGATAATATTGTGCTTATTTTCAACCACTATAGTTAAAAGTTCTAGGAGTTTCCACTCTGCTTTCTACTCATAGGAAAGAGTTTATTTGTGACATCTCTAGAGCCAAATCAAAAAGAATTATGCAAAATATGATGATGTTTCTAAATTCTCCTATCAATGACATGCATATTTTAGATGATGGAAATTTTGAGCTTCCTCTTGGACCCTCTAACGTTCCAAAAAAAAATTGATCCTCATCCAATCAAGAAGATGCAGCCATGACATAAAGTATTATATTTGGTCTAGATCGTAGTAATACAATATATTATCGCATCTATTAGAAAAGAAATAAAATATAATAGGTCATGCCTAAGAACAATAATACAATATTGTATTTGAACCGAAGAAGAGAAAGTAAATTATTACTTCATGAATGTCAAACAAGAAGGTAATTTTGGGATCATTGAAGGGCACTTCACGAGACTCCTGGGGACCTCAAACCCCCTCTCCCACCATAGAAGGGACTGTATGGCAGCCATATCTAGGGTTTCCCCCCACAGGATACCACTCAACCTTCACTCTCTGCTTCATGCCTCTATCTCTGAAGCCGAAATCATTGAGGTCATTGATGCCCTCCCTTCAGGTAAAAGCCCGGGACCCGACGGGCTCACTAATGAGTTCTTTAAATCCTTCAAGTTGGTGGTTGCCACCCCTCTTCATTTAGTTTGGCAAGAGGCACTCAAGTTTGGCGCGCTTCCTTCTTGTCTCAACAATGGCATTATCAAGTTAGTACACAAAAAAGGGGAAAAGAACAGAATAGAGAACTGGCGTCCCATTACAATGCTCCAAACAGGATACAAGATCATCGCCAAAGTCATTGCCAACAGAATCTCTTGCCACTTGAGAGCGTGGTTAAGCGAGGACCAAAAAGGTTTCATCAAACGCAGGTCAATTTTGGAAACCATTATAGATATCTGGGAAGGTCTTGAATTTGCAAATGAGTCTAAACAAGAAGTAGTATTCCTCAAGATCGACTTTGATAAAGCCTACGACAGGCTAGAATGGGACTATATTCTACAGTCCCTACAAGATCTTGGATGTAGTCAGAAACTCACCAAGATGATTGCGACCCTTCTCGGAAACGCATCGACCCAAATTAACATTAATGGAAAACTTTCAAAGGTGATCAAACTTAGAAGATCTATCAGACAAGGGTGCCCATTGGCTCCCCTTCTCTTTGCCATTGCCACGGAAGGGCTTAGCAGGCTGGTGGAGCACCAGGTGGAAGCTGGTAACATTAAAGGCCTTCGTTTGCCGCATGACCACAGTCAGATCACCATGAGACTTTTTGCCGATGATATGAACGCTTTTGTTCACAATGATAGTACCAGCCTGGAGACGTTCTGGAAGTGTCTTGCTACCTTTTGTGAAGCCTCTGGATCCATAATCAACCACTCTAAGACCGCCTTTAGAGCTATTGGTGGGTCACAGCCCGACCTTCTCATTGATCATGGCTGTCAAATCATTCCGCAGGGCCAAATTTTTCGGCTTCTTGGGATTCCCTTGGGGTTTGGCGTCTCTATGGAACAGCGGTGGAACTGGGTGCTTGCCAAACTCGAAAACAAGCTTAACTATTGGAGAGGTATGCAAATCAAGCTTGCTCGTCGTGCTATGGTTATCAACACGTTCCTCTTATCATCTACCATTTATTTCCTTTCTTGTTGGAGACCGAAAGAGCAAGATCTGTCCAAACTGGATAGTATTTGTAGAAACTTCCTTTGGACGGGCGACCACAATAGGAGGGGGGTGCCTAAAATCAAATGGTCCATCTGCACCAGCCATAGAGATAGTGGGGGACTTGGTATCTTGGACATTGGGTGCATGGCTAACAAACTGTCGGCCAAATGGATGATTAAGGCTTGGTGCAACGGGGAGCCCTCGTGGGCCAAGTTGATCTTCAGAAACAAGAATGAGTTGGCGCTCATGGGTTTCCCAAATTGGAAGAATCTTGACATCTTGACCTTGCTGTTTTCCCCGATCCCCGTCTTCCCGAAAGGCTCTAATCTGGTGTGCTCCCTTTGGAAGAGTTGGAATAAAGTCAAAAGCTTCACAAGGTGAAGACTGGAAGTGGGCTGCCGGTATCAGACAAAACGACTCTATCTGGTTTCCGATCCATGGCATCCGGAGTGTAGAATCTTGGAACATTCAAAATGCCAAGAAGCTATGGAACAAAGGCTTCAAAAAATGGAAACATCTCTGGAAACAAGACACCAACCGCTGGATCAACTTTGAGGATATTGACCCTAGCATCAACATTTCGCATGAAGAATGGAACACTTTGCAAAGCAGATGTCTCGCCTGGGACCGACACAAAGTTTGCCTTCTCATGGGACACGACATGTCGAGCTCGCTTGGTCTCAAATGGCACAATGGGAATAGCCTATCAAAAATCCCGAACATCAAAGAAACGATCGACTATCAGGTTAACCTCAACAAAAAGTGGTGCCTGTCATGGACGCGGCTTTGGTGGGACATGAAGTTCATGGCTATCTGGCACCCCCTCATAGAAATCAAAAAGTATGTCCTCTTATGGTTCTCCATCATGGAATCTGGACCAACCTTAAGGCTAGCAAAATTTGCGGGATCCCTCCCTGGTGCAAACGCTGCTACCGGTCTATCGAAGATGTTTCACACATCTTCTTTACCTGCCCCAACTCCAACAGACTCTGGCAGGTGGTTGGAAAGAGAATTAGACTTCAAAAACGTCTCAGTTGGCAGCAAGCCCTGCTGGGAGAAGCGATCGGCTGCTCCGCGACTCTCTGGAACGCCATCAGAGGGGAGGTCCTATGGAAAATCTGGCGGGAGAGATGTGCTTTCAACTTCGGTGACTCCCCCAAGGAGTGGTCAATTGAGAAATCGCTGTTCCTCCTTGGCAAAAGGATTGTCAAGTGTAAAAAATCCCCCCCCTTTAGGCATCATCAAGTACTCCTCTTGATCGATAACAAGCTTAAACCCAAGTGGGCCCCACATGAGGGTGATGAGAGGGTAATTAACCTTCTTTGTAATGTCATCTAAGCTCTGTAAAAGCTTCCCCTGCTTTGTGGGATTTGGGGGGTCCCGTGGGCACTAGTCCCCTTCTCTTGTACTTTTCTTTATTTAATTCAAGTCCGGGAGAGTAGGCTTATGCCGAACTTCCTTTATAAAAAAAAAGAATAAATAACAAAAATCATCAGGTTTGAGGTAATTTTAATCTATACCCCACATCGATCATATCAATTTGTCAAAGAGAAAGATGTTTATCTCGCTTTTATACGTCACCTCTAAAGAAATCTCAAATCTTTATGTAAAACTCTTCGAAGATAACAGAAAACTAAGGTTCTTAATAAAAATGGCCTAAAAGTCCATTTTTTGCAAATGGATGCGAATGTGTTCTGGGCTCTCCATTCAAAGAGTAAAAGGGCGATACACATTTCTAAAGTCAACCTCTAGAAAATGAAGGGTGTCCAAAAATTATAGTTATCTTAAAAAATAAATACTTTTATAAGACATGTTTTACAAATTTAGAGTGGAAAAGGGACTTGCAGTTCACCTATTATTTAAGATGCTGATTTTTGTTGCTATCATGAACGAAAAATGAGGATGAATAAATAATGAAAGACATATCTCGGATATTAAAGTTATCCCCGATATCCATCGTAGTGAGCTATAAGTTCTAATATGCCTTTTCTTCTTGAATCTTGTTTCCTCATGTGATCATGTGATATATTTTTTCGTTTTTTTTAATCTTGTTTCCTCATGTGATCATGTAACTTTGAGAAACTAAAGTGACATGTGCTTTTCAATTCTTTAATCATTGAAAAAGGTAGTGGACCCACTTCCATATACGTCCACAATATGGACCAGGGTTGAGTACAATGAATATATTAAATTATATGCTCAATGTATTAAAAAAGCATTCGCACAAAAATACAAATGGAAAATAATATTTTATAAAAATCCTATCTCCTAATATTTTTGTATGAAACATTATAATAATTTATACAAAAATAACATCAATCATGACTAAAAAATGATGTTTTCTTATAGATCCCAAAGGGAAGTTTGAAATTTCCAGAATGAGAGATATTGATTCACTTCCCAGTGGTAAATGGATGAGACACAAGAGTTATCAATGAGTTTTTCAAGACCTTCAAGCAAGTTTTGGTGACTTTGTTTTGTTTGGTCTAGCCGGAGACCATGTGTTCTGTCACATTTCTTGACTATCTTAACGAACATGTAATTTAGCGTATTCACAAAAAAGATTGCAAAAATAGATTCAGAAACTAGCTGCCAATTATTATGCTACAGATCACTTACAAGATCTTTGCCATACATGAGATTCTTAAGTAACCACTAAATCATTAGAAGCAAATGATACATTGTCCATAAAAAATCTTGACTTAAAGAAGATGGATGATAATCTCGTTGATTAACTCAAACAAAGTTTGAATTTTTTTTTATTTTATTTTTTTTTGTTGGTTTGGCGAATTTCAATCGGAGGATAGATTCAAATTTCGTTGTATATTATTTAAAACAATGAATTGCTAGAATTTTCGAATATCCTGCGTATCAAAAGAGCAAAAACAGAATATTATTAGTAAATTTACGCTCCTGCGTTAAGCAGGATTCGGACACGCCATATGCAAGGTCGACGACCAACACTATCCATCGTGTAATCTACTAGCAGCTTTTGCAGAATCTTGTTTAACCGCGCAAACATTTGTTTAAGATATGAGCTATATGGCAGATTGCTGTTCAAGAATTTCACATAACAAACATTGAATCATCTTAGCACTCTAACGTAGATAATTTAGCTGTTGTGTTTATATTTGCGTTACAAATCTCTACATATAATGAGTTTCAATCACGAGCTGTATTTGTTTTAAACTCTCTCTTTAGCGAGAAAGAGACCATTGAAGAATAGACCATTGCATAACGTGGCTTCATCTTCACCTGCATATCGATCTGGACTTATAGATCTTTCATCAGATAAATGTCTCTCCGCTTCATCTACCGCGTTCGCTAGTCCATCAACAGAATTTCAACGGAAGTGCTGGAACTTGCCTTCCACGATAGGTGGAGTCAGAGCACAAATGTAAATACGCGCAGCTCAACCCGTAATGCCTTTAGACCAAGAAGATATGTACAGACAGATAGAGTTGCTATATCTGTTTAGTTCCATGTTCTTGATTAATCTTACACACAGGGAATTAAACTCCAATGCCTTTGCTTTGATCTGGAACGTTCACTCAAATATGCAATTTAGATTCAGCACTTTACAGGTTTACTCATGAGGGATCTAAGCCATGTCATCTGCTATATGAAGAAAGGTGTGCAGGTTGAAAAAGGATTGGAGGGATCCAAGCTTGCTTAGACGGCTGATAACCTAAAGACTGACTGCACCATAATTGGCTCAACTTTTTGGATATTTATGAAAAAGCCAAGTGGACGCAAAGGAGAGGTACCCTTTACACTCTCATTGAATGGGCCAACCAAATAGAAGCTTGCTCAATTCACTAGGGTGGACAAAAATAGCAAATAGGAGATGAAACACTAAAAAATCTGACTCACACTCTCAACTTAGAATGGTCATTCTTTCCTTCAATATTTAGGTCGCATAGGTCCCAAAAACGCATGAATAATAACATATTGGATGAAGGGAAGTGTTCTATATCAATATTTCACCTACCTCTAAAAATAAAATTTCAAAATTGGGAACCTCATGAGATGGCTTTGAAAAATATTATAAAATCATATCTAGTTATCAATCAAACAACAATATTAATAATGGTCAGTCAATTCAAGGTATAGAAAGATTCTATTGGGATTGTGTTAAACTACACTTGGACTTGATTGAGCTTGTGTAGTACTTGTCTTTGTACAATTTTTAGACTAGAAATTATATTCACAAGACTAGAAAATTCTCTTGTTATACCGCTTCCCTACTGGGGTTATCTTCAAGTTTGCATGACAGGCAATAGGTTCGCCTAGGCTGGATACTCCTCCTACAATCTTTCGTTGCCTTCAATGTGGTAGGAAGCTGAAAATGCTTGGTGGGAGGCTTTCCAAGCACAATCCTTCCTACTGCATTGTTGGATGAAAGTGATTACGTCGAATCAATAGGTAATGAAAAAATCACACAAAGATATACAGAAATAACAAAAGAAAGAAGAGGGAAACTCTACAATAGGGTGTACATCCAAAAAGGGCTCATCAATATTAGGAGTGTTGGGATAGATGGATGGATGCTCCAAGAGACTAAGTAGGTACTGCTAAACGTGCTTTGTACCAGCCCTCTTTTGCTTCAGAGTTGATAACTAGACCTCCTTAGCTTTTCAATGACACCATAAAATGTCCTATGTCCTTTGGAAATGATGTGTGCAATGATTGAATCAAAATAGATAACTTTGGAAGTCACAAACTCAAGAAAACCTTCTATTTATGGCTTGATACCTGCTGAGTATTTTGCTCAATATGACCAGCACAGTAGGAATTGGAAAAATTCCTTTTAGGGGTATCTAATTAGCTTAGTAAGCTACCTATTCCAAGTGGAATGATGTAAAATGATAAACTATGCTAAGAGAAATCAATTTAGCAAGTTAAGCTATACCCCCGACTTTTTAGGACTGTAGCAGAAAATGACCAGACTTCACCTCGATGCAGATTTCTCCAAAATGGCTGAATAGAATATCTTCAAATTTTGACAGCATGTAGATTACTTCAAGCTGAATCCAAAAGCTTTGAATCACTGAATTTGGTGAAGATTTGACCGAGATATGCCTTTGACAAGTTGACAGACTTTTGAGTAGACTAATAGAGAACTCAAAGATAGACAATATGAATGTATGTATTAATGAACATTTGTATACAACTCCAT
Organism: Ceratopteris richardii; assembly: GCA_020310875.1. Taxonomy (NCBI): domain Eukaryota; kingdom Viridiplantae; phylum Streptophyta; class Polypodiopsida; order Polypodiales; family Pteridaceae; genus Ceratopteris; species Ceratopteris richardii. The sequence goes on along the minus strand of CM035426.1, from coordinate 111,711,950 downwards.
TGGTATGAATCTCATTACCAAATGGTATAGAGAGGTGTGGGCTTGAGTGTAGACCTCACACACACTCAAAAATCAGTAATGCTAGGCTCAGGATGGCTCTCTCTTACCCGCGACTTTTCATGTTTACTTTTTATAAGAGATGACTAAAAATTTGAATTCAAATTCAAACTTTTGGCTCCCTATGATCAAGCTCCTAAATGCTTGGAGATATTCTTTCAATCAATCAACTAATTTTCCACAAATCCTTTTGGTAGGTGATTACAAGAGATTTCAAGTCAATTTGACTTTTACAATGCGGTAAAGTGGTAATTAACCACTAGCATATGTTCCTATGCTTCTTCATGTATGTGTAGACTTCAATGCATCCTTTGAGCCAAATGTGTTGGCTTGTAATTTACACCAACAGCTCCCCCTCAAGCCAAACGTTTTGGCTTAAGTCTTCATCTTCAATCTTCAAGTATATCCTGCAATCCAATCATGGATTTGAACCTGCAAAGTTTAGTTCCATCCAAAGCTTTAGTCAACAAATCTGCACATTGCATGTTGGTTGATACATAGGTAAGTTGAATGTCCTTGCTTATCAATTTCTCTCTCACATAATGGTAATGGACCTCTATGTGTTTGGTCCTAGCATGGTAAATAGGATTAGCTGCAAGGTGAAGAGAACTTGTATTATCTCCAGAGATTATTGGAGACCTAGTAAACAAACCCAATTTTGTATACAAAAGCTTAATCCAAATTGCTTCTTGTGTGGCATTAGCTTGTCCTCTATACTCTGCCTCTGTGGAAGACAAAGCAACAGTAGGTTGCTTCTTTGAAGACCATGAAATTGGTTTGTCACCTGCAAAAGAGATCCAAAAGTGCTCCTCCTATCATCCTTGGATCCTGCCCAATCTGCATCTTAATACATTTTGATATCAATATCTGAAGTGTAAGGCAAATATAAACCATGGTTCTGTGTACCCTTGAGATACTTCAAGATTCTCTTGGCAACCTCTAAGTGAGGTATCCTTGGCTTGTGCATAAACTGACTTAGCACACTAACTCCATATGCAATATCTATCCTTGTTAAGGTAGCATAGTTCAAGCTACCCACCATACTTTGATAACCTGTAATGTCCTTGACTTCATCACCTTCATGGGCACTTAGCTTTAGGTTTACCTCCATTGGAGTGCTTGCTACTTTAGCATCCTACAAGTGACCCACGATTTGTTGATATATTTAGGTAGTGATGTGTGTGAACACTCTAGGACCGTCGCGGCACTTTTTCCCTCGTTCGGAGGTTTTTCCCCCAGGCTTGTATATACAACTAGTGCCCTAACAGGCTACTAATCTTTGTACATTCTAGTGGTAATACATTGAGTATTGTGTGTTGTGCCTCAAGATTCTTATTCTCCCTTGTGTTGTTCGTGTGCTTCTGCAGACGTCTAGCTCCAACAAGGATTTAGGTTATCAATTAAGGATTCCAATAAACATCTCACATTTCTCTTTATCATCAAGTTGTTGGATGTCTAATATATACATGCAACAAAAGGCCATATACACTATGCAATTTCCATGTTGAGTCAATTCATGCTTAGCCCTTGCATAAGTAGTAGTAAGAGGTGAGATATGTGTTTAGATATCTCAAAGTCACTTTGAGTTTAGATCTCTTTTATGGTAGAGATATTTCGACATACTTTCATGTTTTTATAGATAGTGACTAGGCTAGTTGTTATGATACTTGCATGATCACTAGTGGTAATTGGTTTTTCCTTGGAGAATCATGCATATCTTGTTTGAGCAAGAAACAACTTACTCTTGTGACATCGAGCTGTGAAGCTGAGTAGAGGGTAGTTTTCACAACTATATTGGAGTGAATATGGTTAAGGGGCATGTTGATGGATCTTTGCATAGGGAGCGATGCTTCTACACATCTTCTTAGTGATAGTAAGATTGCATTGCTTGTTGCATGAAACCCAATGTTTCATGCATGAACCAAACATATTGAGGTGCATTATCACTATGGGAGAGATCACCTTCATGCAAGATATATTGATTTGGTATATTTGCCTTCACAAGATAATGTGGTAGAAGTATTCACCAAAGCTCTTCCACAAGAAAAAATTGAAGATTCTCGCAAAGATCAAGGCTTATTATTGCCTAGTGGGGGTTGATGTTTCACTCCCTATATGTGTTCATGTTTTTTTCTCCAAGGGGATTTGTTATACTTAATGTTCCTGATGTAGCTTCTATGTGAACCTTTTTCCTATACAGGGGTGTTTTTTACTCTAGTGTTGGCTAGAGGTTTTTTGCCCATGTTACCACATACATGATTCACTCATATGTGGTGTTACTATGTACTTAGGGATATTATTTAGCTCTTACTTAAGTTCTATTCATTATCAATAGAGAGAGATATTCTAGACATTGTTCCTCTCCATGTCTTCCTGCATTTGTGCTCCTTGTGTGTGCTTATTGTGGGTCTCTCACACTTCTAAACACAACCAACAACCATAACTCTTCTCTCCTGGAGGCAATTTTTCTCGCATTAGGAGTAATCATTTTAAGTGGAATAAATTGGATTAGCAACGTCTCAAAGTTTATTTTATGTGTGCAAAATCTCTCAAGTTTGTCTAAGAGATTTGATTGTTTCAGTAAACAAAGGTTCTATGAGAGTGCTTGCAAGGCCAACATTCCTTCAAGGTTGCATAGGGAAGTTGCAAATTCTCCCATCAAGCCTTGCATCCTCTCTCACCTCTTGGCCTTTTAGTTTTTTTCCTTTGTCTTTCCATTATCTTGGGTGACTTTTGGTGCTCCAAATCACTCCATATGGATAAGGTTGCACTTTTTTTTTATTACTTCATCTCTACAATCATAATTTGGCATTTATCCAAGCCATAAATAAGTTTGCACCTTTTCTTCAAGACTCTTCTTAATGATGAAGAGGTAAGTGATGAGAGGCGAGCATGTTTCAAGCCTCACCAATTGGAGCTTGCAAAAGTTCCATAAATTTCAAGACTCCCACTCAATCTACAATTGGGAGTCTATGCTACTCTCCAAATCTTTTCCTCTTCCCGTTTTGCTTCTATTGCCATCATATTTGTTTCTTTGATAGGTTGGTAATCTCCATCCTTTGCTTCCAAAATTCTTTGGCTTCTTTGGAGCTTCACCTATTCTTCTTTGTCTCTTCACATGACCTCTTCTTGAATCCCTATCATGAACCATGCTTCTTACAAACTTATACAATCAAATGCAATCAGCTCCCTTCCATATACTTTGTTGTTTCAATCTCTTCTTTTTTGTCCTATGTTTGCGAATCTCTCTCTTTCTATATCTTCATGGATTCACATCTTCTAAGCTTGCATGTTTTCCTCCTTTGTATGTGGAACATCTTTGAGTTTGTCTATGGCTACAATATTTGCATCTCCTTTTGACATGGTGATGGTTGTAATGGTCTTTTTGAACTTGCCTTTATGCGTGCTTTTATATATGATGGTTTCTACTTGCTTTCTAAGCACTCCTTCCATAGTGGTGGCTGCTCGTAATCCTTTGAAGCTTTCATTATGGATACTCTTACTCTTTCATTGATCGTAACTAGTTCTCTTCTAGATCTCAAAATTGTTATGGATGCACTTTCTTTTCTTTGGACTCTTCTCAGATCTTCTAGTCCTTGCAAGGTAACTCCAAATTGCTTCATAATCATTTCTTCATGCTTGATGGTTGCTTTTACACTTGCAAAAGCAACAAGGTGCTTATCATATATCTAGTGTGATAAATCATAACATTCTTCTTAGAACAATGGAAAGAAGATTTTTGATATAATGAAGCTACGTAGTGGTTACCCTCTTGTATTTTCCATCGATTATGGCATGAGTGCTTGGAATCTTTGGGGCATTGTCTTCAAGCACACCTCTTCGACACTATTGGTGGAGCAATCTCTCCGAGGCATTAGCTAAATCCTTCATGAAAATGTGGATACTTTGGGTTGAAGAGGCCTCCATCTAGGTCATCCTTACCTGGGACCACTCCGGTTGATGCCTAGTGATAAAGAAAAAATGAGTAGCAAGCACAAGGCTTTAAGTGGGATTGAAGCAAAGGGTCTTATAAAAGCATAATACAAGAATGAAGCAAGGGCATATCACACGGATGAAACAAAGGCATCAAGGTGGCATCAAGTAAGCTAAGGGTAATTTGAAGCTATGGATCAAGGCTTTGAGTAGGAGTAATAGCAAAAGCAATGTAGATGAGTGAGTGACTTCTGGTTTGCATGACATATTGGTGACTTCCTCCAATCTAGGCTATGCCTCCACCAATCTCACCTTCTACTGAAGATATGGGCAATGCCCTATTATTTCAGTCCTCACCAAATGAGCAATGTCTTGGTATCTACCTTCAAAACAAAATGGGTGATGCCTATTATTTAGTGCGCATATTTGGGTGATGCCAAATCTCCTCTCTAGTTAGTATTATTCATCAAGGTGATGCCAAGAATGGTACATTTGAGCTAGGCGATGCCAAAAATGGAACTTATACCAGTTGGGTGACCATATGCAACTTCTCCTCTGACTGGTTTAAAGAGAACTCTCCTAAAGTGACTACAACCTTGGGCGACCTATCTCGCTCCATGACAAGGGCAAGTCACTCTCCATATTGCACTCTCCAAATAGTAGGGGGAGGAATCTAATCTTATGATTTCATCTTAGGTCACTCTACTTGGACTTCTTCATATCCCAAGGTGACCCATATGCTCTCCTCACTTAGGCAACTATTTCTTTGAGCTCTCTCACAACATCGCCATTGGGAGACCTCTTTTTGCTCAAGAATTCATATAAGGAGACCTCTAAATTTATCTTCATCATATATAAGGGTGACCCCCTAAATTGAATATGTCAGTTATAGGGGACTACCATTTTTATATACATGAACACCACAACTCGGGCATCTACCAGTTGACATCTTTAGAAAACTTGGGTATCTACCTCTTTAACCCCTTGGTTCCTACTTATGGCAAGGTCTTTCGGTGACTACCCCTTTTCTCTGGCAAGCGTGACTACCTCTTATTGAATTGGGCTATACCATAGGACAACAAGTGAGAGAGAAATTCTTGTGAATAAATAGTAGATTGTAAATTAATGCAGCGGACATTGCTACCAAGCTCTAGCAGTGTTAGAAGCTATGATTTGCGCCTAAAGGTGGTTGGATACTAGAGCCATAATTAGCGCACTCCTCCCCCACTTTGGCACATGTAGTAGTTAAGGATAGGATTCGACAAGGCCACTATTTTGGCATCTAGAGTCTATATAAACTTATTTTTGATACTCAAGTTGGGGCATATTGTAACATCGGAGTGTTTGACCTCATACTATTGTTCTCTAGCTAGTTAGGGCTATTTCATCTCTACTCTCTGCGTTGTGTTGCAACTTGCCCACTACTTGTTGAGGCCACTCTATGGTGACTATACAGGGTGATGGTTTCCTAGTGGAGTTGGCTATTAACATTACACAGTGATTGAGTAGCCTTGGCTAGTACCTCTTAGTATGATTTTGTTGTATTTCTATAGTGTTGCTCTTGTAGAGATTTCTTGCTTGTTAGAGTACTTCTTGTGTTGATTTCTTCTAGCATCAGGAATGGCATGCTAGCCCATTATAATGTTCAATTAGGCTATTTCTATCCTGCTATAATCATTTGGAGTGTGTGAAATTGGTCTTACCCATTATGTGTACAGACAATTTTTCTTCCATCTCTCTATCTTTACTATCAAGTAGTGTACCTCTGTCTTTACTGTCAAGTAGTGTACTTGCACAAAAACATGTAAAATGGTATAGTTCCCTAGGTAAGAACTTCACTTGGCTAGAACAAGTAGTGGAACTCCTATGACATAGGCCTCTCCTACAATTTGGCACTCTCCTAAAGTTAGATACCCTAGTACCTCCTCTATTGTTTGGCATGCTTGGGGAGGCCCTTGATTTTTTTGTGTGAGGTACCTAGTATAGTAAACAATTGTTTTTGTATTTTTGGTTTTGATTTTTGCATCTTGCAATGGGCACATGACCCACACTCCAGTAGACAAAGAGCCTCTTCATGTAGATAGGATTTTAAGGAACAATTGATTTTTGTTGATGAAGTCTTTCCTCACAACTCACTTGTGTAGACTGTTCTCAATGCTCTTCCTGATTCATATCAAAGTTTTTTTTTCTACTCTTCATTTGATGATGAAAGGCAATCCAAATGCCTTAACATTTGAGGAGTTAGTCTTTGTTCTATTGCAAGAAGATTAGTCTAGGTAGAACAAGTGCATTATGCATGTTGGAGATCAAGCATTCTTGGCTAATCAAAAGGGCAAAGGAGTTTCTTCACTTCAATCGAGCCTGACCCTATAGGGAATACTGTCACATGTGCCAACAACTCCTCTTATCCTATCATGGGAGTTGGTAAGATCATTTTGACTACTGTTGATTGTTGGATGCTTTATTTGTGCTAGGGATCAAGAAGAATCTATTATCTATTTCATCTTTAGCCAAGATTGGCTTGGTTGTGAAATTCGTTGATGATAGATGTACAATTCATAATCTATCAAATGGTGATGTGATTATTGCTTCTAACATTTTATGTCGTGGGTTGTATAAGCTCATAGACTATGAAACATCTATGAATGATTAAACATGTGTAGTACGTGATTTTCAAGCTATGTCACATGCAAAGCTTTGGCATGCACACTTTGGTCATCTCAATTTTGCTAGTTTACTATGCCTAAAAAAATTTGAAATGGTGTCCTCTTTGCCCAAACTTGAGGCATGTTGATATACTTAGGTAGTGATGTGTGTGAACACACTAGGACCGCCGGGGCACTTTTTTATCTCTTTAGGAGGTTTTTCTCCCCAGCTTGTATATACACATATAGCCCTAATGGGTTATTGATCTTTGTATATTCTAGTGGTAATACATTCAGTATTGTGTGTTGTGCTCCAGGCTTTTTGTTCTTCCTTGTGTTGTTCATGTGCTTTCGTAGACGTCTAACTCCAACAATTGGTATCAGAGTAGGTTGCCACTTCATCTAGGGCATCGTCAACACCTCTCCGGTCACAATCTTAGATTTGCATGAAATTGGGTAAGCATATTTAGGATGATTAGGAGATCAAAACGGCTTTGCTCTATGAAGCCGAAATCGCGATCTGAGCTCGTTTTGGCCTTCGAACACACTATCATAGCACTTGTGCAGGCTATTTCATCTTTTGGTGCCAAAGATAAATACAAGTTTTGGTTTGCTAGTATAATCATCTCAAAGTCTGCTACAGGTTTAGCAGAACTCGTCAAGGTAGTTCTGCTCAATGTTTTCAGATACAATCATTTTTGTGCATCAGGGTATTTTAGTCAGCAACCATGGCTGAAAGTAGTGATGAATTCCGTATGTTGGCTATTGAAGATGAGCTAGATGGCACCAATTACCCATTGTGGGCTTATATGATGTGACATGTATAGGTTGCAAAAGGACTGTCGAACATTGTGCAAGGTTTTGAAAAATGTCCTATTACACCTGCAAATATAGGTATTGATGTTGATGCAAATGGCATTGAAGATTCTGATATTCTTCAGATTCCTATTCATGTTGCGGTTCTTGTTGCACCTACTATAGAGAAAATTCGTTGGGATGGCAAAGATGCTTAGGCACATACATTGATAACGTTGTCTTTCAAAGGTGCCACTATTCCTCACATTTGCTCTTGCAAAATAGCTAAGGATGCTTGAGATACACTTACCACATTTGGAGAGTGAGCACATGTATGAAGGTGATTCTATGGATAGTTTTCTAACAAAGATCAAGGATTTGAAGGAACAATTGATTTTTGCTGATGAAGTCCCTCCTGAGAGTTCACTTGTGCAGACTGTTGTAAATGATCTTCCTGACTCATATAAGAGTTTTGCTTGTACTCTTCATTTGATGATGAAAGGCAATTCAAATACCTTAACATTTGAAGAGTTAGTTTCTGTTCTATTGTAGGAAGATCAATCTAGGTAAAATAGGGTCCATTATGCATGTTGTAGATCAAGCTTTCTTGTCTAGTAAGAAGGGCAAAGGAAAATGGAGCTCTTCTACTAGTAAACAAAAATCTGTTAATTTTGCACAATCGAAGAAGGAAGACAAAGATGAGAAGAAATAAAAAAAATATTACTTTTTCTGCAAATACTATAAAGCAAATGATCATGTCATTACGACTTGTCTAAAACTGGCTGCTAAAGATCAGGCAAAGAAGAAAGAGGCCGGAATGGGTGTTGTAGAGCCCTCTACACCAAAAACAGAGTCTACTAACCTTATGCAGGATGAAGAATGGGCATTTACTACTATTTGCAGTTTTGAACCATCTTCTCCTGAGCAGTGCATGTCTGCAATAGACTGGGATGTTTGGTACTTTCATAGTGGGGTGACCAAACATATTACCTTGCAATGTAGTTTATTCTCTTCACTCGATCCTACCCCTATAAGCAATACTATTACATGCACCAACAACTCCTCTTATCCTATTATGGGAGTTGGTAAGATCATTCTGACTACAATTGATGGTAGTTCTTTTACAGTGTCAGATGCTTTACTTGTGTCAGGGATCAAGAAGAATCTGTTATCAGTATCGGCCTTAGCCAAGATTGGTTTGATTGTGAAATTTGTTGATGACAGATGTACAATTCATGATCTGTGGTGACATGATTATTGCTTCTGGAATTTTATCTCGTGGGGTGTATAAGCTGATAAATTATGAAAAATCTATTAATGATTTAGCATGTGCAATACATGATTCTCAGGCTATGTTAGATGCAAATCTTTGGCATGCATGCTTTGGTCATCTGAATTTTGATAGTTTGCTACGACTACAGAAATCTAAAATGGTGTCCTCTTCGCCCAAACTTCAGGCACCTATTTAACATGTATGTGAAGGCTCTATTTTGGGCAAAATGAAGCATTCCTCCTTTCCAAAAGATGGTTCAATTTGGGCTACTAAAAAATTGCAGCTTGTACATAGTGATGTCTGTGGTCGTATGCACACACCTTCATTTGGAAACTATCTTTATGTCGTGACTTTCATTGATGATTTTTCCAGACATGCATGGGTATATGCACTCAAAGCAAAGTCCGAAGTGTTCATGTGCTTCAAACAGTTTTTGGTTTGGCTAAAAATCTGTCAGCATGTAAAATGGGCACCCTCCATTTTGATCAAGGGGGGAATATATGTCTTTTGACTTTAATGCATTTCTGGCTGAACGTGGGATAAGAGATCAGTGTACAACGCCATATACACCTCAACACAATGGTGTTGTTGAACGAAAGAAAAGGTCACTCATGGAGATGGTGAGGTGTATGGTCAAGAGTGAGGCTTTACAACATAATTTCTAGCTTGAGGCTATCATGTGTGCAACATTTGTACTTAACAAGTGTCCCACTAAAGCACTATTGTCTATCACTCCATATGAGACTTGGCATGGTCGGAAGCCAATTGTTTCTCCTTTGTGTGTTTTTGGTTGTCTGGCGTATGCATTAGTGTCCAAACAACATCAGAGGAAATTGGATGATAAAGCAATAAAATGCATTTTTTGTTGTGTATAGTTCTGAAAGCAAAGGCGATCATCTGTATGATCCATAAACTAAATGCATTTTGGTTAGCCGTGATATTGTATTTTTGGAAGATGCTATTCAAGATTTACTTTCATGTACTAAGGAGACATCTGTTAGCTCCAAAGACATGTATGATACTTTTCTTCCTCTTTTTAGAGGTCGACAGTCTAGTGCTAGTCCTAATGAGGCAACTTCTCAGCCTTTGCAGGTTTCAAGTGATGATGCAGATCATTCCATTTTTATGTAGATTTACATGATGCACTTATTGATGAGAGAGTTGACATTGAGGAGGCAAAAACTATGCCAAAACGACTGGTGCAAAATTTGTCTGACAATAAATTAGATGCACGTCTATCATACCATACTCGTTCAGGCTCTCATAGTGATTCTTTTGCATCACGTTCTATGCTATGGTTACCTCTAGTCTCTATGATGAGACTAAACCTCTTTCGTTTGATGAAGCCCAAAATTTTGAACATTGGATTGCTACAATGCAATCTGAATATGATGCTATCATGAAAAATGGTACCTAGTCTTTATGTGACTTGCCTCTTGGCAAGAAGGCCATTGGGACTAAGTGGGTATAAAAGGTAAAGCTCACAGATGAGTAGGTTCATGCATTGCCCAGGTGTCGAGCATTGGTATGCAATTAAGCGCATCTTTCGCTAGTTGAATGATACTCGACTACTTGGGTTGTTTTATGCCAAGGGGGGATCACTACTGCCAGATTTGCATGCTTCTTTTAACTTTGATTGGCCTAGTTGATATGACACTCGTGTGTCCTCTAGTGATTTTTTCTTCATGCTTGGTAGCTCGTGCATATCTTGTCTGAGCAAGAAGCAGCATACTGTGGCCACTTGTAGTTGTGAGTCTAAGTATAGGGAAGCTTTCACACCGACTGTTGAGTGTATGTGGTGTAGACACCTTATGGTTGATTTGGGTGTTGGTCACTCTTCTGCCACTACCATCTTCACTAACAATTGGAGCACATTGGCAACTGCGAGGAACCTTGTGTTCCATGCTCGCACTAACCACATTGAGTTGCATTATCATTATGTCGGGGAGAGGTTCTCTGCTGGAGAGATCAACTTGGGATATGTGCCCATGCAGGGGAACTTTGCAGACCTTTTCATGAAGGCTTTACCTAGGGAGAACTTTGAAGCTTTCTGCAAAGCTTTGGGCTTACCTCCTTTTGTGGATTGATTCCACATAGCTTGGCACATCCTTATACATGAGTGCCAACTCCTTGTTCACGGCATCACTCCTAGGGGGGATTTGTTGATATATTTGGGTAGTGATGTGTATGAACACACTAGGACCACCGGGGCACTTTTTTCCCTCTTTAGGAGGTTTTCTTCCCCTGGCTTGTATATACGCATATAGCCCTAATGAGTTGTTGATCTTCATACATTCTAGTGGTAATACATTCAGTATTATGTGTTGTGCTCCAAGCTTCTTCTTCTTCTTCCTTGTGCTATTCACATGCTTTTGTAGATGTCGAACTCCAACAAGGCACCTAGTAAACATTTTTGTGAAGGTTGTATTTTGGGAAAAATGCAACATTCCTTCTTTCCAAAAGATCATTCAGTTCGAGCTATTGAGAAATTACTGCTTGTTTACAATGGTTTCTATGGTCCTATGTAAATGCCCTCTTTTTGAAACTATCTTTACTTCAAAACTTTGAATAAGGATTTTTCTAGGCATGCAGGGGCATATCCATTGAAAGCACAGTCCAAAGTGTTTATGTGCGTCAAACAGTTTCTGGTTCTGGTTGAAAATTTCTCAGCATGTAAAATGGGCACCCTCCATTCTGATCGAAGGGGGGAATATATGTCTTCAAATTTTATATCATTTCTGGTTGAATGTGGGATAAAACATCAGTGTATAGTGACGTATAGACCTCAATAGAATGGAGTTGCTAAAAGGAAGAATAGGTCGCTCATGGGGATGGGGTGGTGTATGGTCAAGAGTCAAGCTTTAGCACATAGTTTCTGGCTTGAGGGTGTTATGTGTGCAACATATGTAATTAATAGATGTCCCACTAAAGTGATGCAGTCTATCACTCCATATGAGGCGGCATGGTCGCAAGCCATCTATTGCTGACCTGTGTGTTTTTGGTTTTTTGGCATATGCATTAGTGCTTGAACATCAATGTAGATAATTGGATGATAAAGCAGTGAAATGGATTTTTGTTGGGTAGATTTTTGAAAGCAAACGCTATTGTCTGTATCATCCATAGATTAAATGCATTTTGGTTAGGGATGATGTTGTTTAATTGAAAGATGCTATTTAGCCATTACTTTCATTTACTAATGAGACATCAATTAGCTCCAAAGACAGCTATGACACTTTGTTGCCTCTTTTTACAGGTGGATAATCTAGTGCTGGTCCTAATGAGGCAACTTATAAACCTTTATAGGTTTCGTGTGATGATGGAGATCATCCCATTTTTTATGCAGATTTCCATGATGCACTCATTGATGAGAGAGCTAATAGTGAGGAGGAAAAAACTATGCCAAAATGGCGGGTGATAGCAAATTAGATACATCTCTATCATAGCGTACTTGTTCAAGCTCTCATAGGGCCTCTTTTGCATCAAATTGTATTGCTATGGTTTCCCCTTCTCCCAGTGATGAGAAAGAGTCTATTTCATTTGATGAAGCACAAAATTCTAAAAATTGGATGCTTGCTATGCAATCAAAATATGATGCTATCATGAAAAATGGTACTTGTGACTTGCCTCTTGGCAACAAGCCCATTGGCACTAAGTGGGTATACAAGGTGAAGCATAAGCCTGATGGAACAATTGACATGTATAAGGCTATGCTTATTGCAAAGGGTTATGCACAAGAAAGAGACATTGATTTTGATGAGAGCTCTGCTCCTACATGCCTAATGACTAGTCTTCATAGCATCTATGCACTTGGAGCTCATCATGGTTGGAATGTACATTAGTTGGACATTAAAACTGCATTTTTGAATGGTCACTTGCATGAAGAAGTGTATGTTTTTTAGCCTCGTAGCTTTGTGCAAAAAGGGCATGAAAACAAAGTGTGCAAGTTGAAGAACGCATTATATGGTTTAGAGCAAGCTCCACATGCTTGGTATGAAAAGATACATGCCTATTTGATTGCACATGGTTTTGAGAATAGTCCAACTTGAGAGCATCTTATCTGTTAAGCGTGCTAATGATGTTCTTTTGATCTGTTAAGCGTGCTAATGATGTTCTTTTGATCTTGATGGCATGTTACTCGCTTTTCCTCATGAGAAGGATATTACTGATTTTAAGGCTGATCTACATGCCTCATTTGAGATGTCTTATTTGGGGCATTTGCATCATTATTTGGGCATTCAATTTATGCAAGTTGATGGCAGAATAGCTTTGTGTCAAACAAAATATATTGACACATTATTGCAATATTTTGGCCTTGAAGACTGTAAACCTATTGCCACTCATATGGAGATAGGTTTACAATTGAGTCTTCATGATGCTCGAGATGCATTTGATTTTTTTCTCTATCAGGAGGCTATTGAATGCTTGATTTACTTTTTTCATTACTTAGCCATATATTCAATTTGATGTCTCATAGATTAGTAGATTTATGCATTGCCCAAGTGTCAATCATTCCTAGGTGATTGAGCGCATCTTTTGCTACTTGAGTGGTACCTAGCTACTTGGATTGTTTTATCCCAAGGGGGGATCACTACCACCAGATTTACATTCTTTTTCTCACTCTGATTGGACTAGTCTCTATGACAATCATGTGTCCACTAGTGCCTTTTACGTCATGCTTGGTAGTTCATGTATATCTTGGTTGAGCAAGAAGCAGCCTATTGTGGCCACTTCCAACTGTGAGGCTAAGTATAGGGCAGCTTACACAATGACTGTTGATTGTGTGCCGGTCAGGCACCTTATGGCTTATTTGGGTGTCGGTAAGTCCTCTACCACCATGATAGTTAGAGCGCATTGGTAGTTGCAAGGAACCCTCTGTTCCATGCTCGCTCTAAGCACATTGAGGTGCATTATCACTATGTTAGGGAGAGGTTCTATGCAGGAGAGATTAGTTTGGCATATGTGCCCACATAGGAGAACATTGCAGGCCTTTTCATTAATTCTATATCTAGGGAGACGTTTGAAGGTTTCCACAAAGCTTTGGGCTTACTTCTTTCGTGGATTGATTCCACATAGCTTGGAACTTACTTATACATTAGTTTCAACTCCTTGTTCACCACATCACTCCTAGGGGGGATTTGTTTATATATTTAGGTACTAATGTGTGAGATCACACTAGGATTGCTGGGGCACTTTTTTCATTCTTTAAGAGGTTTTTTCCCCCATCTTGTATATATGCCTATTGCCCTAATGGATCACCTATCTTTGTACATTCTAGTGGTAATACATTCAGTATTGTGTTTTCTGCCTTAAGCTTCTTCTTCTTCCTTATGTTGTTTGCGTGTTTCTGCACACCTCAAACTCCAATAATTATGACTCCACAAACTTACCCTATTTCCTCATTTACAATACCTATGATGACTAGGGCTAGGCAAGCGATGACATTTCATTTGAAATAACAATTGCAAGTCAAGGAAAAATAAAAAGGAAAAAGGGATAACTTTGAGGATGAAGTTGTGATTGAAGAAGCCTATGAGAGGGTGAGGACTTCACCAAAGGACTAACCTAGTTTCCCTCATCAAAATATTCAAGAGGTGAATATCTAGGAAATTTTGAGGGGAACTCACCACAAGGTGAGTTTATTCCAACTTATACAAGTGGCTGCAAAGGTGAGAAACGATCTACTAAAATTCATACAATTTGGTTACGTGATCCTAGGACAAGTTCATGGTGGACTTTTCTCATGTACTAGCACCAGATTACGAGAGTTCTAGATTGTCTTTGTCGATAAAAAATAAATTTTTGACATGTTTTATTGTAGATGGAGGCTCTAGCATCACTCTGATGCCCGATTTTACTATGAAGATATTAAATTTGGACCTCATCAAGGTGGAACCCTTTATTATCACATTATAAGATCAACATTGGGTTACACTAGACAACATCATTGAAAAATTACCCATGATAGTGTAGGCTTGTCAGTTTCTCTAAGATTTTGTTGTTATTGTTGTACCGCTGGAGACCTCTTATCCTCTACTTTTGCAAAGGACATGGTTGAGGCAAGCAAAAGCATTGCAAGATAGGGGAAGGAATAGGTTGTGGATTTCTACAAAGGTGAATAATCAAATGCAGATACACTTGGAGGAATAATCCACACTAGGCTACTGGGAATATATTGGACACTCAGGTAATGCCTTCTTTACCTCATGAAGATGATACACTAATAAATTAGATGATAGGTAGTGCAAAATGTTGCAAAATTGAAATATGCGAGATAGATGAGGATTCTCTAAAAGAAGCATAGGAAGGTCAAAAAGAGGAAGAAATTAATAGTGTGCAATTAAACAATAAGGGAGAAGGTAAGATATATGATTACATGAAACTAGATGAAGAAGCAAAAATTGGTCACCATGAGGGCCAAGTTGGGCACGCCTCTCAAATTGGGTGCCAAGAAGCCCAAGTTTGGCACCTCTCTTAAATTGGGCATCATGAAGCCCAAGTTGGGCACTTCTCCCAGAGTGGCCCAAGTGGGCATCTCGTGGCCCAAAGTGGGCACCTAACAGTTAGTGGCCAAGTATAAAAGGAACCTTCCCTTGGCCAAAATGGGCTAATTCTCTCTATGGAACTAACTTCTTCTTTAGAGCAAGGTGTTCAAGCTTTGTTTTTTTGCATGCATCTCCAAGGAGGAAAAAACCACAAACTAGGCCACTTGACCTCAGTGGTCGCTATATACCAAGAGGGATAACCTCTACTTTATCTAGATGAACAAAGCAAAGTAAATAATTATCTAGAAGTTGTTTTAAAATATGCAAAACATGTTCACATCAAGCTACACCCTATGACTCAATGGTACCAAAGGATGTCCTATTTCTAAAACTTTCATCAAAATGGACCAAGGATCCAATCATAGAGCATGAGATAAGTACTAGTCTCTTTCCTATTAATGAAGAAGAAGCATTCTTGCAGGACATACATCTTGAAGAGAAACCAAATCATCAATTGAGAAACGCACAAAGCAAAATGATTATGGTATCATGTATACACATTCCAAAGGTAAGATGAACTCCAAATCATAAGGAAGCTTGGACATGGAAGAAATGATGCAAGAGGCACCCTAGAGGTACAGAATGTTAATGGATGAGAGAGCCTCCCTTGAGAGGTACTATGACTACTCTAAAGAGGAGGACAAATACAAAGATAGAAGTAGCCTATCAAAACCAGAAGATGGACACTATGGCTCTAAAGAGAACCACGAAGACAAACGTTATAGCTCTAAAGATATTCAATGAGATGAGGAGATAAGTAAAGAGGAGTACTTATGGCAAACACTCAAGAGATGTTTTGTGTATCTTTAGAGGTGGAAGAATTCAATGAGGCCAAGAAGCCCTTGGATAGCACTTCAAGGGTGGAGTCTAATTGTATCTAAATCAAGAAGGAAGAAAATCACTCATTGTACATACCATAGTTCAGCTCATTTCATTTGTGTACCTCATTTTGTTTCAAATAAGCATATAAAGGAGGATTTGCACTCAGATGGTGCAAAGACTTGATGTGGCGGCCTGTAGTGTTATAGATCATAACATCCTTCTAATAACATGGGAATAGATTCTCTCTAGTATATTGAAGCTATGTAGTGGTTGACCTCTTATATTTTCCTTTGATTATGGCATGAGTGGTTGGCATCTTTGGGGCATTGTGTCCAAGCACACCTCTCTCACACTAATGGTAGAGCACTCTCTAGGAAGCATTGGGTAAATTCTTTATAAAAATGTGGGTACTTTGATTTGAGAAGGCCTCCATCTGAGTGACCCTTACTCTTAATGGGCTTAGGGCCACTCATTGGGATGATGCCTAGTGATAAAGTAAAATCAACAAAAAGCACATTGCTTTAAGCAGGATTGAAGCACGAGGACTTACAAAAGCATATTACAAGAATGAAGCAAGGGCATATCACATGGATGAAACAGAAGCATCAAGGTGACATCAAGTAAGCTAAGGAAAATGTGAAGTTATGGAATCAAGGCATTCAGTAGGAGAATGGCACAAGCAACGTAGATGAGTGAGTGACTTGTGGTTTGAATGGCATAGTGCTGACTTCCTCCAATTTAGGGGATACCTTCACCATGTTTTCCTTCTACACACGATATGGGCGATGATCTATGTTTTCAATCCTCACCAAGTGGGTGACCCCTAGGTTTCTACCCTTCAAAAAAAAAAGGGAAACTCTTATTATGTACCCCACCTATTTGAGTGATGCCAAACATCCTCTCTAGTCACTACACTTAATCGAGGTGATGCCAAAAATGGTACACTTCATCTATGTGACACCGAAAATGACACTTATAGTAGTCGGGAAACTACTTCCATGGCCACCATGGGTGACCCAATTGTTGCGTTGTAGAAAGAGATCTCTCCTAATGTGACAAACATCATGGGCAACCCATCACGCTCCATGGCAAGGGCAAGGTAATGTCCATATTGATCTCTCTGCATGGTAGGGTGAGGGCTCCACTTGTATGACATCATCGTAGGTGACTCTACTTGGAGTTCTTCATATCGCAAGGTGACCCCTGCACTCTCCTTACTTAGGAAACTATTTCTTGGATCTCTCTCACCACATCCCAGTTTGGAGACCTCCGTTTCCTTGACACTTCATATAGGGCAACATCTTGACTTCTCTTCATCATATATAAGGGCGACCCCCTAAATTGAATTTTTCAATTATAGGGTGACTACCATTCGTATATACATGCAGAAAAAAACTCGGGTGTCTACCTCTTGGCATGTTTACACAACCTTGGGAGTTTACCTCTTTCAAATTCCATGAATTTTAAGAAATTCGTCGAACTCATTTGACATGTATTCACCTCCTCCATCACACCTTAATGTCTGAACATGCTTCCCTATCTACTCTTCCACCATAGCTTAAAATTATGTAAGTGAGTGAACACCTCACTCTTCTCTTTCATTAAATATACCCATACTTTCCATGTATGGTCATTAATGAAGTAACATAAAACCTGCAACCACCCATAGATCTGGACTTTGTAGGACCCCAAACACCTGTATGTACTATTTCTAGCACATTCTCACTAACATGCTTGTCATGAAAAAATGATGGTCTTGACTGATTACCAAATCGACATGCTACACATACCTTTTGCATTTTTGCAACTTTGAAATTTGGTAGTCCATTGACAATCTCCTTTGACTGCATTAATTTTAGCCTCTACAAGTTTTCATGTCCAATTCATTTGTGCCAGATCTCTATATCAGCAATAACTCCACGTTTTGCAAACATGTCCAGATTCATTCTATGAATTTTCACAGTTAAGTTGAACATCCTACCCACTTTGTTTCCTTTGGCAATCAATCTTCCACCTTGTTTGTACTCCTCTACATATAACCTATCAGTGTTGAACGTGACTTGTAAACCTTGGTCAACCATTTGTCCAAAAAAATTATTTGCTATATTTGGAACATGCAGCACATCAACATATTTTACCTTCGCATCCTCCATAGACAATGCTATGTTTCTTGTATTCTCCACATGGTGTGATGTGTCATCACTTGTTTCAACATATCCTAGAACTGGCAACTTTTGGAAACTACTAAACCATTTTGCATGACTAGTCATGTGATTTGAAGCACCCGAATCAACATACCAGACATTACTATTCAATTTTGAAACATCAACAAACATCATATTCATCATATGATGTTGAACCATGAACAACTTCTCAGAATCATTTACACGTGGATGCATAGTTGTTTTTCTGCCTTCTGTTATTTTGATTCGTCAACCTGCAATCGTGTTCACAGTGTCTAGGTTCACCACAATTCCAATATCCTTTACTTTCATTATCTGAATCATTTCTTTGGATATTTCTGTAGCCTCCTTGGCTCCCCCTGCCTCGAAATTGTCCTCTACCTCCTACATGATTTTGTCGTTGACCGTTGTCTTGATTACTATGTCCTCTTCCAGTTTCGAAGCCTCTGCCTCTTCCTCTTACTCTACCAGAGTAGAATACTTGCTTAAAACTAGGTTTTCCTTGGGAGTTCAAGTACTCACCAAGATTCTTTTCTTTAATAAGTAGCATGGGCATCAGATCAATAAGATTTGGAATATTTTCCCTAGTCAAAATAGATGTTCTGATCTACTTATATGTAGCTCATAAACCACAAAGGCACCCTTCCACCTTATCATCATCATCTACACTCATGCCAATAGATGTAAGTGACTCATATATGTTTTTTATTTTCAATGTATAGTCACTTACCGACATGTCGTTTCTCTCTAGTGTATGCAGGGCATTCTTGAGTTTCAATTTACGTGCCTTTGTATTGGCCTCACACAATGTGACCAAACTATTCCATGCCTCTTTTGGAATCTTGGCATCCTTTATGTGCCCAATCATGCTATCGTGTATGCTAATAGATAGACAATACATTACCTTTCATGCTCCTTGATTCATTTCCTCATATGCTCTTAACTGATCTGCAATTTGATTCCTCTCTAATAACTATGGAGCATTTTTGTTCTCTCCTTCGGTGTACTTCCAATAGCCTTTTCCCATCAATAAATTCATCATTTTGAATCTCCAAGCATGGAAGTTGTTCTTGTCCAGCTTATCGCTCATAAGTTGAGTCATTCCATCTATGTTTGCCATTTTTTAAGCAATTCACAACATTGCAAAACACTACAAGCAGTACTTCTATTTGAACACTATCACACTTTGACGTGACATTTCTCAAAAAAACACAGTCTTCATTTCTCAATAGTACATGAAAGCACTTGAATTCTAGATCTTAAATATATGATTGTTGCCAAACAATACACAATTTTTAGTTTCGCAAACACACATGGTTTTCCTATGGGCCCCACCTTATGCGCTCAAAACGGAGGTTGATATGACTCCAAATTTCATAGCAATTTTTGTAGCAATCTGAGGTGGTTTATGAATGGTGTGTTCTCAGTGCCTTCTTGTGTACTCTTCACTATCAGCCTTTTCCACTAGCTCTCTATAGCCACACTAGCTCTG
Organism: Ceratopteris richardii; assembly: GCA_020310875.1. NCBI lineage: Eukaryota > Viridiplantae > Streptophyta > Polypodiopsida > Polypodiales > Pteridaceae > Ceratopteris > Ceratopteris richardii. The sequence goes on along the minus strand of CM035426.1, from coordinate 111,692,208 downwards.
ATACCATGTCACGAGGAAAGAGATAATGAAGAGAGCTCACACACACACTCTCACAATCAAAGGGGAGCACACACAGATTGAGGCAAGGAAGAATAATCTTCTTCTTCTTCTTCTTCTTCTTCTTCTTCTTCTTCTTCTTCTTCTTCTTCTTCTTCTTCTTCTTCTTCTTCTTCTTCCTCTTCTTCTTCTTCTTCTTCTTCTTCTTCTTCTATTATGTAAAAAGGAATGTACAAGAATGACCTAAAACAACAATACAACAAGTGCAATATATAAAGAAAGTAGATAACGAAAATCCTAATGACCATGAATGAGTGAGCTAGCAAGAAACAAATATGCCATCACTCTCAATAGATAAATCTAGTAAAGCTCAATTTAGTGTCCCTGACATAAACCAATCATTAAAGAAATAAAAAAGTGATCCGTGTCATCCTGGATCATCACATGTTGAGCTTGATATCTCAACATACCCCTTCTCTCCAACAAGGGAAACTACCATCTATTGAGTTGGGCTTCACCATAGGGCAACAAGTGATGGACTAATTTTTGTGAGTTAATAGAACAATGTAAATTAATATAGGGAATATTGCTACCAAGATTTAGCAGTGTTAGAAGCTACGATTGGATCCTAAAAGTGGTTGGCTACTAGATCCATGATTAGCCCACTCTACCACTTTGATGCATGCAACAATTAGGGCTCGTAGCTTCATTATACTAGAAATCTTCTATTCCCATGTTCTAAGAAGGATGTTATGATCTATCACACTAGATGTATGATGATCCCATTGTTGCTTTTGCAAGTTTAAAAGGCAACCATCAAGCATGAAGAAAGTATTATGAAGCAAGTTGGAGTTAGCTTGCAAGGATTGGAAGATCCAAGAAGAGTCCAAAGAAAAGAAAGTGCAGCTATAACAATTTTGCCATCTAGAAGAGAACTACTTACGATCAATGATAGAGCAAAAGTATCGATAATGAAACCTTCAAAGGATTAAGAGCGGCCACCACTGTGGAAGGAGTTCATAGAAAGCAAGGAGAAGCCATCATACATAAAAGAGGGCATAAAGGCAAGTTGAAAAATACCATGACAACCATCATGATGTCAAATGGAGATGCAAAGATTAGCTTGCTTCCCAAGACTCCCTAATAGCACACACATATACGGGATCTACAATTCAAAGTTGTTTTGTGTGCTCATATAGAGTTTGAAAGATTCCCTATAGTTTAGGAATAATTTTCCGAAATTATAGGCTTTTAATCACACCTAAATGTGATTCAAATCTTTGCTAATAAGGGGGGACTTAAAATTCAAATTGAGTCATGGTTTCTCATACATGAAGGCTTGCTCCATGTATCTCTAAGTTGCATCCATCTGATGGTCAAATTGAGACTAAGGTTGAAGCTTAAGTTTCAGCACTCCTTCTCAAGCTTCAAGCTCCATTTCTTCATCCTAGAACCAACACTCAAATGCCCACCTTGAACCTTGTAGCTTCATTCAATCTAGTGCTTTGGCAAACATATTGAGGTCATGTTGAGGGTTATAACACATATAACCCTTTTTATCACGTGCATACCCTATGAAGATAAACTTTTTTTATCTACCATCAAAGTTGGTCCTTAATTCATTTGAAATAAATAGATTACATGTGCAACTAAAGAATCTGAAGTGTTAAATATCTAGTTTCCTATCGTACCAAGCTTCATAATGTGTAGTAGCATGTATAACTGATGTGGGATCTCTGTTCATGATGTATATAGTTCTCGTTGTTGCATGAGCCCAATACCAATTTGGCATACCCATCTCCATCAACATTTCTCTAGCACATTTTGCAATATACCAACTATTTCTCTTTGCCACACCATTTTCTTATGGTGTGTACCTACATCTAATTTTTCTTTTGATCCCATTAGTCTCCGAAAAATAATTCTTAGATAAAAGTGGCACATAAATGACTCTTGGGGCGAGAGGGAGAGGATCAGAACAAAGAAGGATAATTTGTTCCATGACATGGCATTCAAATATTTATAGTGCACCAGTCTTTGTGAATTAAGCTCTTTAGGGTTTGACAATGTGGAGATTATCATTGGAATTCATTGCAATATATATTTGAGCACCACTCAATGTGAATTGAGCGTACCAATGATTCAATCATCAAAAACAATTTGTCTCCGAGTTAAAATGACTCAAATCACAACCTCCCTCTTATCACTCTCTTGGTTCATTAAATATCTTCAATAATTGATAGAATTATGGGTTTGCTTACGTGAACTTTCCATTCAGCCAATAATTCATCTCTCTAAAAAAGCAATTCTTATGCGGATAATTCTCCACCATGGAATCAGTACTAATTCAAAGCAGGCAATTTTGTGGTGAATCTCCAAAATGTAAGTGATGCTTCCATGGTAGAGAAGTCATGTGACACCTCTCCTTTTTTTTTCCTATTATTTCTTATGTTCTTGCATGACTTGGGGAGGTTTTTGGCTATATAGAGTCAAACCAACTAGAAAACATCTTTACTAGGAGAACTGGTCGATTACTTTGATGCTTTGTGGAACCCTATTAGGAGTAAAACTCTATGGAAGATTTGGAAAGAAAGATGTGCTTCCAACATTGAGAACTCTCTAAAAGAATGGTCGATTTAAAAATCACTTAGCCTTTTGCGTAGAGGAATTTGTAGTTGTAATGTTCCTTCCCTTTAGACACCATAAGGTTTTTATTTTGGAGAAGAACAAGATCCAAACCAAGTGGACTCCCCTTGCATGAGGGGGATGTAAATGTCATTAAGCTTCTTTATAAATCTCTTTAACTCCCTTGTTTTTAAATAATGGGACTTTGGCATGTTCTCAAACGTAGGTTCATTTTTTTCCTTCGGATGTCATCGTTGTATTGCGTTCGAGCCATCTTAACCAGTGTTTTGTGGGATATAGAGGGTACCATGGATTCTAGGCCCCTTGACGTGTACAACGATTCTTTCAATTAATTCAATGAAGGGAAACTATGCCTTGGTAGAACTTCCTCTTTATAATTAAGAGAAAGATATATTTGGGGTAGGGATATTAATCTCAACGACCACCTTTCCTCTTCTCATGAGAATATGAATATGTTAAAGTTTTTATAGATAGCTTGCAGAGATTCAAAAACCTTTTGGATGAAGCCATTGAATTGATATCATTTTGGAGTCGCATAAGTTCAAGCAATATGAAGAAACTATTATATACATAAGTGGGAGCAATCTTTAAAGAAACTTGATACTTCCCACTGGATACGTACTTATCAAGCTTCTTTTGAGATTAGTCACACTTAGTTTCTCCATACTTCTTCCACATTATAACCAATGGGAGGAAATACAAAAGCCTTCAAATAGTGCAAAGGAAGAGAAGACCTCTAGAAAGGGACTAAAAATAAAAAAACTTAAGGAGAAAGAGTAATTCCATTTTGAGAAAGAAATTAAAATACGTGACTATGCAAATGGATTTAGGTGGTCAGAAGTTACAAAGGCTTCAAAAAATGAAAACTCTCAAGATGAACCAATTACAGAGACAAGGTGATAACCTGAGTGACTACTCCATAATTGGCTTAAGTATTTTGTATATTTATGAAGAAAATGCAACTGCATCCAAAGGAAAGGTACCCTTCGCACTCGCATTGAATGGGCCTACCAAATAAAAGGTTGTTTCATACCCTAAGGTGACCAAAAAGAGTAAATACGAGATGAAAGATTAGAAAAATTGACTCATACTCTCAACTTAAAATGATCATTGTTTTCTTCAATAATTAGGTCCCTCTAGAGCATCGATAATAAACTATAGGATGAAGGCAAGTCTTCTATATCCATATTTCATCTACATTTAAGAAGAAAAAGTCAATATTGGGAACCTCATCAGATGGCTTTGACAATGAAACACCAATATTAGAAGAGATGGCTTCACCTATAACCAAAATCATAAAGGTTTGTATGCAAGCTTTTGAGGCTCTAAAAATTTTCTTGCGTTCTTGATGTTTGCTCCCAACTTGAAGCAAGACATGATTAAGAATTGGAACTCCTTGGCTCACATACTTCCCACGTGATTCCCATGACAAACTTTAATATTGTGCATATTGTGCGTGATTTTGGGGATTAGAAGGGTGAATTCATTGAAGGTAAAGAAAGGTTCTGTTGTGATTGTCTTAAATTTCACTTGGACTTGATTGAGTTTTTCTTTGTCCAACTTGTAGACTCGACACATGATTCACAAAGCTCAACTAGACTAATGTTCTAGAATATAGAGAACCGTACGATCCCCAACCTTTAAATTTGCAAGAAGAGCATTCTCTTACCAAACTATTTCCCTATTGAGGTCACCTTCAAGTTTGTATGAGGGGCAATAGGGCTCCCTAGCACCATACTCATCGTATAATCTTTTTTTGCGTTCAATGTGAATGGAAGTGAAAACACTTGGTGGGAGGCTTTGCAAGAAAAATCCTCCCTAGTGCATTGTTCTATGAAAGTGATTAGGCGAATCAATAGGTGCTGAGAAAATCAAACAAAGGTAAATCCGTGAAGCTCGAAATCTTCCTTTAATATTATTCTCAAAATCCGCTTTACGTAAAGTGTCCAAAAGCCGTCATCCATGTACGCAACAGATGACTAAGCTCAAACGTGGCTCTTCTCAGTCTTAAGCTCCTTGCGTTACACCCCCAGGCTCCAAATCTGAAAATTCCTCTCTCTCTCACACACACACACTCTCTCTCTCTATCTCTCTCTTACACTAAGAATGGTAAGAGCTCCAGCAAGCGTGAGTGGGAGTGACCGTGTGGCCTCGAGCTACTTTTCATCTTCTTTACGAGAAATCCATTTTCTTTTAAGTATATTTCTTTGAAAAACAGAAACCTTCCTCGGTTTAAATGAGGGATTAGTCTTGTGATTTCTGATTCTCTTCGCTAAGCAAACTAGGAATTTCTATTAGATCGCTGCTTGGGAAAATCATCAGAGTTCAAAACACATCTTTTCTTCAAGTCCTTCGAGAGATCCTCCCCTCTAATTATGTTCAAGAGGGTCGACGACTTGTCAACTTCCTCTTCATGAAGAGGTTGGGTTGCTTTCGATTAATTGATTGTTTGGGCACGAGGATATTTGCCACACCTATGATGGAGAACCAAACGAAATCGTTCTGTCTTATTTCCGCTGCTCATTTTTACAGTGTTCCAAGATTTTTAGTGTTCCAAGATTTCTAGAAACACTTCACTATTGTCGTCCCTTTGCCGATTATCGAGAAAATAGAGAAGATCACCACGGAAAGCGCAAGGTATTTCTACCTCGAGTCACCATAGACATACAAGCGTTGACTATTCTTGAAAATGGAATTGGATCACATGTTTGCCTTTTTTATATATGAGCGTGTTGGGGAGCACCACCACATTGACAATTCACATCCCACCCAACTGCTTTGCACAAGTCTAAATTTCCCACTTAGCCTAGCAATATAAAATAGAAGAGGGGCCAACGTGCAACCTCGTTTGATAAATCGTAAATTTAAATCAGGAGGAGATTTAATTTCCCAGAAGCCTAAACCGTGAACCTTCTTCACGGTTTGGAGTGTATAATCCCATTCTACCCTATTGTATACTTTGTCAAAGTCAACCTTTTAAAGAACAATTATTTCGTTGAAGTGTTTAGCATACTCCATTCCTTCCCGGATATCACTCCTTCATGATTCCTTTTTGGCCTTTGTGTGTGAAGCCACTCCTAAACGTGATCACTTGTACCACATCCTGAGCTTGTCGTATGAATCAACTTGATCACTACTACATTGAGACAGATTATATCCTTAAGCCATAACATATTGTGGGGACCACAAGGGAATATTTAAATACTTCAAAATACTCATTAGCAAGGACAACAAGGGCCGGAATCTTCCCTATACGAGGGGAGTCATTGGATCTATGATTTCTCTTGCAAACTCTGGCTCTTCAAACCATCGAACAATTTTAGAAGGAAACCATTTTTTGGACCCACGAAATTTAAGACCTGCATTCTTTCCTCTAGATAGTCAAAGCGGATGAAAACCCAAAATCGCTTTGAAATAATTCACAACGAACTCGTTATTCTTGTTGTCTATTGACATTTGATCCCTCCCTTGTTAATCATCTTGCGAGGAAACTCTTCGATTTCTTTTTCTTCAACAATGTGAACATTTCTTTTGATGGTTTGTGTCTACTCCTTGCCCAAACATCATCTAAACACAAGAGTTATATTATTCTTCTCTTCATTTTCTCTTTGATTTCTGGTGTGGTCCTAATATTGATGTGCTATTGTTGGATCTACACCCTCTTGGAGAGTTTCTCTCTTTTTCCTTTTCTTATGTTTTCTTACTTTCATCCAGCAATCATTGGGCTTGGAAGGGCTCCCACAAGTGTTTTCGAATTCCTATGTTTTGAAGTGTTATATTCTTTTTCCGTTTAATTGGTGTTCGATTTTGGGTGTGCTCCTAATATTGATGAGCCCTTGTTGGATCTACACCCACTCAAAGAGTTTCTCTCTCCCTTATTTTCTTATTTTCTAGATTTTTCAAAAGATATCGCTTACCATGTTAAGTATTTAACGTGATTGAGAAAAAAAATTAATGAGATCCAAGAAACTCTCCTACAAGCGATTTAGCAATTGAAGCATCGTTGGAATAATGGCAATAGTGAATGGATGACATTTGACTAAATTAACGCTGATCTAAGATTGCATTAAGGGTCCTCAGGGTTAAACTCTAGAAACTCACCAAACCCAAGTTGTAACAGAAACCAATGCAACGAAACACTTGCTCAAGGGAAATAATCTCAACCATGATTTGATCTACCACCAAGAGGTCAAGGTATTGGAGGGCTTGACCATATGAAAAACTTAAGGTGATCTCTTCTTTCACCACTTTGTTTCTACTACCCATTCCAAACGTAAAAGCATGATCTCAATTTCATGGTGGAGACATCTCAATGTTTTATTTCGTACTCATGGGATATGAGTGGTGGAGACATAAATGTATTCATTCATTACGATGCTAAGATGCACCACAAGGAATTTAAGGCTTCATTTAATCTATTAACTTTGGATTTCAATTTCTAATAACTTTGGGCATCCCGATGCTATTTAATACATGACCTGAAATGAGAAGCGGAAATAAGACAAAGTGATCTCATTTGGTTCTCCATCATAGAAATTTGGCTGATCAAGAGTGAAGCTATCTAAAGAGCCACGAGGTTATGGACTTAACAGGTCCCGTTATTGGAAGCATCTACATAATAACAACAAAAAATAACAAATCATCCACAGAGATATTGTTACTAGTTTTCGACTACATTATGATGAGTGGTGCCTTCTTATAGATGTATCAAGGCATGAGACGTCAAAGACATGTGGTTGTTGGCAAGCTATTTGTGATACATACCTGAAGGGGCTAAGATGGAATATTGGAAAACAATAGAAGAAAATCTAAGGATAAATCAAAGTTTGCTATTTCTCTCTAAACTTAACCAAAAGTGGTGAACTTCTATCTTGGATCAAGTGAGTCTCTAAGTTCCAAGATCTTTCACACTTGTTGGTGGAAGGGAAGAAAGCGATCCAAGTCTAGTCCGATTTTGCAGCCACAAAAGTCTACACAACTCTACCATAGTGCACGACATGCCTGAATGTGCAAGAAGACATGGGTCGTTAGGGGAGAAAATGAACCTGGGGCCTTTTAGATTAAGGAGTGATTAGTGATGGATCAATGAGAGGAGGGTGGTGGACACAGTATAGTCCTTTAATGACCTAGGTTAGGTCTAGGCTTCCATGTTTTTTTATGGTCAAAGGTGGTATGAGTGATTGAAAACCACAAGATTTTTTATGTTAAATGCAAAAAAAGAGGTCACCTTTTAATATACTCCATTGGATGGAGCTAGAAACTAAGGGTTGAGATTTACTATTTTAAATTTTGGACCACTTTCAATGCTATCCATTGGATCTTTCCTAGATCCATTCAATCTAACGATGCTAGATCTTACCCGCCACCACGGAAGTGTGCTCAGTAGTTTGTCGTTTTTTGGTAGTCCACACTCAAGCCATATGTCATTCAATGCCCCCTATTTTGTCCTCTTTTGACACAACACCCTCAGTTATCTTAGCCATCCATGACATTTTATCTAAGGGTCATGAATGCCTATGAGCCCATTCGAGCTGAGTTCTTATTTCACATGTGCAAAAGGCACCTTATTCTATGGGCCTTTAGATGTTCCAAGATCCAATGGCTCAAAATGAAGGCACGAAAAATTGAATCCATCACGCCATGCTCTCCTTTGGATCATCCAAGCATCCCACGGTTGAAGATGCTAATCGAAAGAGATCAATGGGATTTGCGGATGGCCCATGGATCAATATGCATCTAAACGCTCATATGAATCACAATGTTCACCGTTCTCTACTGTGCTCTCCCACACTCTCTCTCACTACTATTCTCCTCAACCTCCCACATGGGAATATCAAACGGATCCTCATCTCCACTCAATCAAATCTCATCCATTCATCATCTACAGCCAACGGCCTCAAATAGTGGTGTGTACCCTTCACATCATAGTCATTTTAAATTGTTTTTTAAATGAAAAAACCATTAGTGGTTTTGAAAGGACTCCCTTAATGTCAAATTTTTTGATTTAATCCCTAAAAATTAGGGATCCTTACAAGGTCTATGTAGGGCTCACTTTTTTCCCTAATGTCATTTTTCTTTCTCCTGCTCCAAGTTCGTCAAAGTGTGGATTATAGGTGTGCCAAATATCCTCGTGCTCAAGCAATCAATTAATCGGAAGCAACCCAACCTCTTCATGCAGAGAGGAAGTTGACAAGTCGTCTACTTTCTTGAACATGACTAAAAGGACGGAGCTTTGTAATATCTTGAAGAAAAGATGTGTTATGAACTGTTCTACCCTCTTGAACATGAGTAGGGGAGCTTTGTAAGATCATGAAGGAAAGATGCGTTGTCAACTCTGACACGGTTCTCCCAAGCAGCGGTCTAATAGATATTCTGAGATTACTTAGGGAAGAGAATCAGAAATCGAAAGATTAATCCCTCAGTTTAACAGCGGAAGGTTTTCGTTATTCAAGGCAACAAACTTAAAACAAACTGGATTTCTCATAAAGAAGATGGAAAGCTCTTGAGCCTCCTTTTAGTTTATTGTGCGCTTCTTGCTAATCAAATTTAAAGCTTTTTTGGTGAGCTTATTGGTAGTATTGGGAAGGGACGTATCACTTTCTCATGTTTACATTAATATACGTTTTTTTAAGCTAATTATCTGTTTTCTCGGGAGAAGTATGCAGGGAGCTCGAGTACAAGACCTGCTGGCATACACGGCTGTTGACTTTTCTATGTGCATAACTAACCATGTAAGGCAGAGAGAGCATCGAGGAGTTCAAATAAATATAAATTTATTCTCATGTTTAAATGAATATACATTTATCTTGTCTATCTATTGATTTTCTCGGAAGAAGTATGCAATGCGTCGTTAAACAACATATTTTTTAAACTTCGAGAGGTGTGTCGCAAGAGCTATAACCACTCACGGTTGCTGGACCTCGTCCATTGTCTGTGTGTGTGGGAGAGAGAGAGAGAGGAATGTTCAGATTTCTATTAAGAGGTACCTATTTCTTTTAAGTATTTGGAGCCTGGAGGTGTAACGCAAGGAGCTTAAGACTGAGAAGAGAGATAGAGAGAGAGATATATATATATAGAGAGAGAGTGAGAGGAATGTTCAGATTTATATTAAGAGATACCTATTTTTTTTTAAGTATTTGTAGCTTAAGACTGAGAAGAGCCACATACACATCATACGTCTCCCATTTTATCATTCTCCCAACGGCTCTTCACGGGTTTGACGCTTAGTCATTTGTTGCGCACATGGATAACGGCTTTTGGACACTTTACGTAAAGCAGATTTTGAGAATAACATTGAAGGAAGATGTTGAGCTCCACGGATTGTGCAACGATGGCAATTGGAGAAGAATCCATATTAGCCGCTCACGTGCCAATCGGCTGTCTTGATTTCATAATCATGGATGTGTTTCATCAAAGGCAGGTCCATTTTGGAAACCATTATAGATATCTCGGAAGGCCTTGAATTTGCAAATGAGTCTAAACAAGAAGTAGTATTCCTCAAGATCGACTTTGACAAAGCCTACGACAGGTTAGAATGGGACTATATTCTACAGTCGCTACAAGATCTTGGATGCAGTCAGAAATTCACCAAGATGATTGCGACCCTTCTCGGAAACGCATCGACCCAAATTAACATTAATGGAAAACTTTCAAAGGTGATCAAACTTAGAAGATCTATCAGACAAGGGTGCCCATTGGCTCCCTTTCTCTTTGCCATTGCCACGGAAGGGCTTAGCAGGCTGGTGGAGCATCAGGTGGAAGCTGGTAACATTAAAGGCCTTCGTTTGCCGCATGACCACAGTCAGATCACCATGAGACTTTTTGCCGATGATATGAACGCTTTTGTTCACAATGACAGTACCAGCCTGGAGACGTTCTGGAAGTGTCTTGCTACCTTTTGTGAAGCCTCTGGATCCATAATCAACCACTCTAAGACCGCCTTTAGAGCTATTGGTGGGTCACAGCCCGACCTTCTCATTGATCATGGCTGTCAAATCATTCCGCAGGGCCAAATTTTTCGGCTTCTTGGGATTCCCTTGGGGTTTGGCGTCTCTATGGAACAGCGGTGGAACTGGGTGCTTGCCAAACTCGAAAACAAGCTTAACTATTGGAAAGGTATGCAAATCAATCTTGCTGGTCGTGCTATGGTTATCAACACGTTCCTCTTATCATCTACCATTTATTTCCTTTCTTGTTGGAGACCGAAAGAGCAAGATCTGTCCAAACTGGATAGTATTTGTAGAAACTTCCTTTGGACGGGCGACCACAATAGGAGGGGGGTGCCTAAAATCAAATGGTCCATCTGCACCAGCCATAGAGATAGTGGGGGACTTGGTATCTTGGACATTGGGTGCATGGCTAACAAACTGTCGGCCAAATGGATGATTAAGGCTTGGTGCAACGGGGAGGCCTCGTGGGCCAAGCTGATCTTCAGAAACAAGAATGAGTTGGCGCTCATGGGTTTCCCAAATTGGAAGAATCTTGACATCTTGACCTTGCTGTTTTCCCCGATCCCCGTCTTCCCGAAAGGCTCTAATCTGGTGTGCTCCCTTTGGAAGAGTTGGAATAAAGTCAAAAGCTTCACAAGAATAAGTGAAGACTGGAAGTGGGTTGCCGGTATCAGACAAAACGACTCTATCTGGTTTCCGATCCATGGCATCCGGAGTGTGGAATCTTGGAACATTCAAAATGCCAAGAAGCTATGGAACAAAGGCTTCAAAAAATGGAAACATCTCTGGAAACAAGACACCAACCGCTGGATCAACTTTGAGGATATTGACCCTAGCATCAACATTTCGCATGAAGAATGGAACACGTTGCAAAGCAGATGTCTCGCCTGGGACCGACACAAAGTTCGCCTTCTCATGGGACACGACATGTCGAGCTCGCTTGGTCTCAAATGGCACAATGGGAATAGCTTATCAAAAATCCCGAACATCAAAGAAACGATCGACTATCAGGCTAACCTCAACAAGAAGTGGTGCCTGTCATGGACGCGGCTTCGGTGGGACATGAAGTTCATGGCTATCTGGCACCCCCTCATAGAAATCAAAAAGTCTGTCCTCTTATGGCAAATTCTTCATCATGGAATCTGGACCAACCTTAAGGCTAGCAAAATTTGTGGGATCCCTCCCTGGTGCAAACGCTGCTACCGGTCTATCGAAGATGTTTCACACATCTTCTTTTCCTGCCCCAACTCCAACAGACTCTGGCAGGTGGTAGGAAAGAGAATTAGACTTCGAAAACGTCTCAGTTGGCAGCAAGCCCTGCTGGGAGAAGCGATCGGCTGCTCCGCGACTCTCTGGAACGCCATCAGAGGGGAGGTCCTATGGAAAATCTGGCGGGAAAGATGTGCTTTCAACTTCGGTGACTCCCCCAAGGAGTGGTCAATTGAGAAATCGCTGTTCCTCCTTGGCAAAAGGATTGTCAACTGTAAAAAATCACCCCCCTTTAGGCATCATCAAGTACTCCTTTTGATTGATAACAAGCTTAAACCTAAGTGGGCCCCACATGAGGGTGATGAGAGGGTAATTAACCTTCTTTGTAATGTGATCTAAGCTCTGTAAAAGCTTCCCCTGCTTTGTGGGATTTGGGGGGTCCCGTGGGCACTAGTCCCCTTCTCTTGTACTTTTCTTTATTTATTTAATTCAAGTCCGGGAGAGTAGGCTTATGCCGAACTTCCTTTATATTAAAAAAAATAAATCGCCTACCATGTCAACAATTGACCTGATTGACAGAAAAAAAAATCTTTCGATCCAAGAAACTCTTCTAAAAACGAGTTACCATTTGAACCATCGTTGCAATTATGACAACAGTGAATGGATCAAATTTGAGGAAGTTAACCTTGCTGTAAGATTGCATAAATATGTCCTATAGGTTAAACCCAACAAACTCACCAAACCCAAGTTGTAACAGAAACCAATGCAATGAAACAGACTAAGGGCGTGGAAGAGACTAAAGATAGAGAAGACGAAGAGACGATAGACGAATTTAAGGATGTAAAAAGGAGGAAGAAAAGAAGACCAAGGAAGCAACAAAAGAGTGAATCTTGCTGTCTTCAAGAGTCATCAATTCTTGAGAAACATGCCAACATTAATGATTTTCCTCGATGCTTTTAGCCAAACAGAACACACTCATGAGAAGAATATTTCAAAGGTAAAGAAGAAAACCCAAAAAGCTCCGTTATCGGTTCCATCATTGCTCATACCTACACCAACAAGGTTTGTCGCCTGAGAGAGAAAATAGAGAGCATCTTTATTTTTTAATATATAGGAAGTTTGGCCTTAGCCTACTCTCCAAAACTTGTATTAAATAAAAGGAAAAGTAAAGTACAAGTGAAGCAGACTAGTGCCCACGGGACCCCCGAAGTCCCATAGAGTAGGGGTAGAACTTATAAAGATTAGATGGCATTACAGAGAAGGTTGATAACCCTCTCATCACCCTCATGCGGGGCCCACTTAGGTTTAAGCTTGTGGTTGATCAAAAGGAGCACGTTATGATGCCTGAAGGGGGGGGTGTTCTTTTAGTTGGCGATTCGTTTACGGAGGAGGAACAAGGCTTTCTGAATCGGCCCCTCTTTGGGGGAGTCGCCAAAGTTATAAGCACATCTTTCCTGGCAGATCTTCTAGAGGACCTCCCCTCTGATGGCATTCCAAAGAGTTGCCAAGCAGCCAATCGCTTCTCCTAGCAGAGCTTGTGTCCAGCTGATATGCTTCTAAAGTCTAATTTTCTTTTCGATTATTTGTTAGAGCCTGTTGTAGTTGGGGCAAGTGAAGAAAATGTGAACAACATCTTCAATGGACCAGCAACAACACTTGCACCAAGAGGTTGCCCCACAAATTTTGCTAGCTTTTAGGTTGGTCCATATTCTCGGATGAAGGATTTTCCATAAGAGGAACGTAGTTGAATCCATGATAGGCACCACTTCTTGTTCAGGTTGACCTCATAATCCATGTTTCCTTTGATGTTCGGGATTTTTCTTAGGCAGACCTCATAATCCATTGTGCCATGTCAGACCTAGTGGGCATGCCGAGTCTTGCCCCATGAGAAGACGGACTTTAGAGCGGTCCCAAGGAAGAAGTTTGCTTTGTAAAATATTCCATTCTTCATAGGTAATGTTGATTATGCTAGGGTCAATATCCTCGAAGTTGATCCATTGGTTGGTGTCTTGTTTCCAGATATGTTTCCATTTTTTGAAGCCCTTGTTGTTGAGCCTCTTAGTGTTTGAATGTTCCAATATTCCACATTTTTTATGCCATGGATTGGAAACCAGATAGAGTCATTTTGTCTAATACCGGCTGCCCACTTCCCGTCTTCATTGATTCTTATGAGGCTTTAGACTTTATTCCAACTCTTCCATAGGGAGCACAGAAGATTCGAGCCTTTTGGGAAGACTGAGATCGGGGAAAACAAAAGGGTCAAAATGTTAAGATTCTTCCAGTTGGGGAATCCCACAAAAGTCAATGCATTGTTGTTTCTAAAATTCAACTTGGCCCACGAAGTCTCTCCATTGCACCACACCTTAATCATCCATTTTGCCGCAAGTTTGTTGGCCATGCACCCAATGTCCAGAATACCAAGGCCCCCACTATCCATTTGGCTGGTGCATATGGACCATTTGATTTTAGGCACCCCCCCTCCTATTGTGGTCTCCGTCCAAAGGAAATTTCTAGAAATACTTTCGAGTTTGGACAGCTCTTGCTCTTTTGGTTTCCAACGAGAGAGGAGGTATATGGTGGACGAAATGAGGAATGTGTTAATAACCATTGCGCGACCCGCAAGATTGTTTCATCGTAAGATTGGATTGCTATTCATCGTAAGATCTCTTCCTCATTCGAACTTAAAAGATTCCAACTTAAAAGATCTCTTCCTCTTCGAACGTAAGAGAGAGAGAGAGAGAGGAATGTTCAGATTTCTATTAAGAGAGGAATGTTCAGATTTAAGTACTTGGAGCCTGGAGGTGTAACGCAAGGAGCTTAAGACTGAGAAGAGCCACATACACATCATACGTCATTTGCGCGGGACATACACATCATACGTCTCACATTTTAGTATTATCTTGGGGTAACTCGGAGAAAGAAGTTACGAAAATCTCAACGGGTGTTCAAGGGTTTGACGCTTAGTCATTTGTTGCGTACATGGATAACGGCTTTTGGACACTTTACGTAAAGCAGGTTTTGAGAATACCATTCAAGGAAGCTTGTGAGCTCCACGGATTGTGCAACGATGCCAATTGGAGAAGAATCCATATTAGCCGTTCATGTGCCGGTCGGCTGTCTTGATTTATTAATCATGGACGTGTTTCTAGGAACATGGATGTGTTTCTAGGAATTTCAAAAGAAATCGCTTACCATGTCAAGAATTAACCTAATTGAGAAAAAAAAATCGACCCAAGAAACTCTTCTACAAGCGAGTTACCAATTGAACCATCGTTGGAATTATCACAACAGTGAATGGATCAAATTTGAGGAAGTTAACCTTGCTCTAAGATTGCATTAAGATGTCCTGTGGGTTGAACCCTAGAAACTCACCAAACCCAAGTTGTAACAGAAACCAATGCAATGAAACAGACTAAGGGTGTGGAAGAGACTAAAGATAGAGAAGACGAAGAGATGTAAGGATGTAAAAAGGAGGAAGAAAAGAAGACCAAGGAAGCAACAAAAGACTGAATCTTGTCGTCTTCAAGAATCATCGATTGTTCAGAAAGATGTCAACATTAATGATTTTCCCCAATGCTTCAGTCAAATAGAAGACATTAGACCTTTTGAAGGGGATAATCCATTAGAAGAATATTTCATAGGTAAAGAACAAAATCCATCATTCCTTATACCCACACCAGCAAGGTTTGTCGCTTAAAAGAGAAAATAGAGATCGTCATTGCTTGCCCGTGCAAGGGCACGATTAATGGGAGGCTTTCCCATGCTAGAGGCCCATCTTAGAAGAAATCACTAAAGGTCATATCAAGAAGAATAGAGATAAAACATTTTCAGGAAAACCCCTCTCAACTCGACAATGTTAGTTATCTCATTCGACATATGGGACTTTTGGACCCCACTAGAGTGGCGACTATTGGTCACTCGGTGAAAGGCAACAATCTCAACCATGATTTGATCTTCTTCCAAGAGGTCAAGATTGGAGGGGTTGGCCTTATGAAACACTTAAAGTGATCTCTTCTTTCACCACTCTATCTCTACTACCCATTCCAAAGGTAGTGGTGGTGCAATAATTTCTTACAATCAAAGGTTCTTTTCATCTATTGTTGGCTCCATGTGAGATCCTAATCATAGGATGGTTGGGATCAGTCTCATTGGATCCATCCCCTTCTCGGTGGCATTTCTGTATGGTGCAGATGCTCACTTCAAAGAGTAGGACCTCGGGAATCTATTGATTCCTTCCATAGAAATGTGATTTTTTTTTACAAATTCCACATGGTTTAATTGGTTATCGATCATTTGAAGCATAGAAGTATTCTGATTGATGGATGTTGTCATTCCATTATTGTTTAAATAGACAATAAAAATGTTGATATTTCCTAACATACGCATTTTAATGTATCTAGGTACTCCATTATGAACATTATTGACATATCCAAGCAACTGTGTAGGATTGGAGAACCTCTATGTTGATCTTCGTATTGGACATTGTGGATAGATATGGCCGTCACACCATAGATCAATATACTGACGACCCTTTTCCCTCATGATCTCCATCTACATCATATTAAGCTTAAAAATTTTCTGTTTTCTTTGAAATGGCACATAATCTTCATTAAGATCAATGTGAACATAGTGGATGTTCCTCTTATTGACTGTGTGTCCAGTGCTCACCATATCTAGATCAAAGTTACTCAAGAACTCTAGTAGATCAAAGATACTCAAGAAGAAAGTTATTGCCACCAAATGGGACTCGAAGGTAAAGTATAGATCTGATGGTAGTCCTGAAAAACAAAAGGGTTTATTGGTTGTACAGGGATATATGTAGGTGGAAGTATATGTAGGTGGAAGGACTCTAAGATGATTAGTATTTGTGTAGTACTTGCTGTTGTCACACAGAAGAAGTATCGCAAATGGCATGGGCGCAACACACCCATGTTGAAGATCAAAGGCAATTCACAAAATGCACGGAGAAGTTTCTGCATACTCATACTCATGCATGAGTGAAAGAAAACAAGAATGATGGATGAACGTGTGAATGTAGGAAAATGGATAAGCTCAAGCCATACAACTCAAGAAATTTGCAGAAAGTGGGAGTTAGATTATAATCAGCATACTTTTAAGAACCCTCATTGATGTCCCTCATTCATGAGGCATAGATCGGCCTAGGTGGTCAGATCCCTTAGTGACTCATTCATTTAGCAGATAAGCTGTTTGTGTATCCCTTAAGCTTTGGTCATTGTGTTGCAAAAAGGGTAAACTTACACTACAAACTATGAACCTCTAAAGCGATAGATGACCCAACACAATTTCCTCGCTTTGTGATTATGCATTGCGTCGTACATAGCACCAGTTGTGTGCTATCATTTACACGAGGCACATAGCATTTCTCCTTATGAGCGTGAAAGTGGAATTCAAAAAACATCACTTATGTGATGGCATTGCCACATGCAATGCTAAAAATCTTCACATATGCAACGATGTTGCATACACAACACTTTTGATGCATGTCTCTTATACAACACTACAGGAAATTCTTTTGTGACACATACGGAGTGCCAAATGTGACGATGTTGTATTGATGCATGTCTCTTATACAACAGTATAGGAGATGCTTTTGTGACACATATATGGAGTGCCAAATCAACATTGCATATACGATTAAACATCGTTTATGTGATGCTCATTTTTTATCATAACAATATAAGCACATTGCTCTTTGATCATCATTCTATGTGTGTCTGATTCAAAGAGGGAACCAACATCCATATTGTCACTACACTTAAAATCTCTCTCTCTCTCTTGCTCTCACTCTCTTTCTCCCTCTATGTTTCTCTCTTTGTCTCTCTCTCTCTCTCTCTCTCTCTCTCTCTCTCTCTCTCTCTCTCTCTCTCTCTCTCTCTCTCTCTCTCTCTCTCTCTCTCTCTCTCTCTCTCTCTCTCTCTCTCTCTCTCTCTCTCTCTCTCTCTCTCTCTCTCTCTCTCTCTCTCTCTCTCTCTCTCTCTCTCTCTCTCTCTCTCTCTCTCTCTTGGGGGTTATTGAAGAAGTTCACTATGTGTATGTGTATGTGTATGTGTATGTGTATGTGTATGTGTATGTGTATGTGTATGTGTATGTGTATGTGTATGTGTATGTGTATGTGTATGTGTATGTGTATGTGTATGTGTATGTGTATGTGTATGTGTATGTGTATGTGTATGTGTATGTGTATGTGTATGTGTATGTGTATGTGTATGTGTATGTGTATGTGTATGTGTATGTGTATGTGTATGTGTATGTGTATGTGTATGTGTATGTGTATGTGTATGTGTATGTGTATGTGTATGTGTATGTGTATGTGTATGTGTATGTGTATGTGTATGTGTATGTGTATGTGTATGTGTATGTGTATGTGTATGTGTATGTGTATGTGTATGTGTATGTGTATGTGTATGTGTATGTGTATGTGTATGTGTATGTGTATGTGTATGTGTATGTGTATGTGTATGTGTATGTGTATGTGTATGTGTATGTGTATGTGTATGTGTATGTGTATGTGTATGTGTATGTGTATGTGTATGTGTATGTGTATGCGTATGTGTATGTGTATGTGTATGTGTATGTGTATGTGTATGTGTATGCGTATGTGTATGTGTATGTGTATGTGTATGTGTATGTGTATGTGTATGTGCATGTGTATGTGTATGTGTATGTGTATGTGTATGTGTATGTGTATGTGTATGTGTATGTGTATGTGTATGTGTATGTGTATGTGTATGTGTATGTGTATGTGTATGTGTATGTGTATGTGTATGCGTATGTGTATGTGTATGTGTATGTGTATGTGTATGTGTATGTGTATGTGCATGTGTATGTGTATGTGTATGTGTGTTTATGCATATGTATGTAAAGTGTGTATATGTGTATGTATACATGTGTATATGTATGTATGTGTGTATACGCGTATGTATACATGTTTATGTGTGTGTATGCATATGTATGTGTAGTGAGTGTATGTGTCTTTTTATATATGTATATGTGTGTATGTTTGTGTGCATGTATGTGTATGTGTGGGTATGTGTGTGTCTCTTTGTGTGTGTATCTGTAATTGTGTATCTATGTGTGTGTAATGTGGGTGTATCTATACGTGTATGTATGTATATGTGTGTATGTGCAAGTATCTCTATGTGTATGTGTGTGTATGCGTGTGTATGCATATGTATGTATAGTGTGTGTGTGTGTATGTATGCATATGTATGTGTATGTATATGTGTATGTATACATGTGTATGTGTGTGTATGCATATGTATATATTGAGTGTATGTGTGTATGTTTGTGTGTATGCATGTGTATGTGTGTATATGTATGTGTCTCTATGTGTGTGTATGTGTATGTGTATGTGTATGTGTATGTGTATGTGCATATCCCTGTGTGCGTAATGTGGGTGTATCTATATGTGTATGTATGTATGTATGTATATGTGTGTATGTACAAGTATCTATATGTGTATGTGTATGTGTGTATGCATATATGTGTGTATATGTATGTGTATGTGTGTATGCATATATGTGTGTATATGTATGTGTATGTGTGTGTATATGGGCGTATGTATATGTATGTGTATGTATATGTATGTCTATATATGTGTGTGTATGTGTATGTAGGTACGTATGTGAGTGTATGTATGTGTGTATATGTGTATATGTGTATGTGGGTTTGTATATATTGTGTATTTATGTATGTATTCATATGCATGTGCATTATTTATGCATATGTATGAATGTGTATGTGTGTGTCTCTATGTGTGTGTCTCTATGTGTGTGTGTGTGTGTATGTATATGTGGGTGTATGTATCTATGTGTGTATATGTATATGTGTGTGTATGTGTGTGTATGCAAATGTATGTATAGTTTGTGTATGTGTGTGTATGTATACATGGGATACATGCGTATGTGCATGCATATGTGTATGTATGTATGTGTATGTATACATGTGTATGTGTATGTATGCATATGTATGCATATGTATGTATCCTGTGTGTATGTGCATTTTTATATGTGTATATGTGTGTATGTTTGTGTGTATCCATGTGCATATGTGTGTATGTGTGTCTCTCTATGTGTGTGTCTCTATGTGTGTGTATATATATGTCTGTGTATGTATATATATATTAGTGTATGCATACGTGCACGTGTATGTATGCATGTGTGTATATGTATGTGTATGTGTGTGTATGTATGTGTGTGTAAGCATATGTATGTATGCATGTCAGCATGTGTGCGTGTCTATATGTATGTATATATATGTGTGCGTGTCTATATGTATGTATATATATGTGTAAGTATCTATATGTGTATGTGTATGTGTGTATGCATATGTGTGTATGCATGTGTGTGTACATGTATGTGTATGTGTGTATATGTGTCTATGAATGTGTGTGTATATGTGTATATGTGTGTATGTATGGTGTGTGTATATAAGTATATGTGTATATGTGTATATATGTATATGTGTGTATGTACATGTGTGTATGTATACGTGTGTATGTATGTGGGTGTGTATATGTGTATGTATGTGTGTATGAATATGTGTATATATGTATGTATATGTGTGTGTGTATATGTGTATGTGTATATGTGTGTATGTATGTTTGTGTATATGTGTGTGTATATGTATGTATGTATATGTGTGTGTATGTGTATATATATGTATATGTGTGTGTATATGTGTATAGATGTCTATTTATGTGTATGTATATGTGTGCATATGTGTGTATGTATATGTGTGTATGTGTTTTCATGTGTGTTTATATTTCTATGTATATGTGTGTATATATGTGTGTGCATATGTATGTATGTGTGTGTATGTTTGTGTATATGTGTGTATATGTGTATATGTGTATATGTGTGTATGTATGTGTGTGTATATGTGTATATGTATGTGTGTGTATATGTGTATATGTGTATATGTGTATATGTGTATATGTGTATATGTGTATATGTGTATATGTGTATATGTGTATATGTGTATATGTGTATATGTGTATATGTGTATATGTGTATATGTGTATATGTGTATATGTGTATATGTGTATATGTGTATATGTGTATATGTGTATATGTGTATATGTGTATATGTGTATATGTGTATATGTGTATATGTGTGTATGTATATGTGTGTATGCATGTGTGTGTATATGTGTGTATGTATGTGTGTGTGTATATGTGTATATGTGTATATATGTATGTATATGGATGTGTCTGTATATGTATGTATGTATGTATGTATGTGTGTGTATATGTCTGTATGTATGTATATGTGGGTGTATATGTGTATATATATGTATATGTGTGTGTATATATGTATATATGTTTATGTGTGTGTATGTGTGTATGTATCTGTGTGTATGTGTGGGTGTGTATATATGTGTTTGTATATGTGTGTATATATGTGTGTGTATATGTGTGTGTATGTGTGTATGTTTGTGTATATGTGTGGATGTATGTGTTTGTGTATGTGTGTATGTATATGTGTGTATGTATGTGTATGTATGTGTGTATATGCGTATATATATGTATGTATGTGTGCATATGCATATGTATGTATGTATTTGTATGTGTGTATGCATGTGTGTGTATTCATATGTGTGTATGCATGTGTGTGTTTATGTGTGTATATGTGTGTAGGTTTGTGTATATGTGTGTATGTATGTGTGTGTATACATGTATATGTGTGTATGCATGTGTGTTTATATGTGTATATTGTTGTTGCAAATATACAAGCCCTCACACTTGGCTAGGCATGGAAGCAAATATGTACAACTACTTGATGAAGCATGTAAACCATTGCTTGTAAATCTTGCAGTCTTGTGGCCTTATCTTGAAACTCTTCCACTGATCATTTGTAGGATTTGTGTAGCTTACCTAATAGCCTACTCACTTCACTATCAATGGGTATCATTATAATGCCAATGATCTTGTAAAATCATGTTATAATAGATATACAACATTGATCATCTCTGTCTACTTCTTTGCTATGACTACTTAGAAGAGTGAACATTGCATGATCATATCTCAGTGATTTCGCAACCATTTTGCATAATCTAAAGCTTCTTGGCACCATCTCAAAGTCTATTTTAGGCTTTCAAAGTTTCATTACATTTGCTTCAGCCAGTTGGGAGAAATCGTTGTTAAAGTGCTCCCTGGTCATATACTACTTAGTCCTTAAAAAGTCAAGGGTAATCCTTGGATTCCTAAAATCATTTCTCAGTGCATAGTTTGATATTTTTTATGATTCCACTTTTAATCATTAGCTATCTAAGCTAATTTGATTCCCTTAAAACGAATTTGATCAATTGCTACTCTACTCAAAGCACTAAGGAAAAGAGAAAGCAGATGTGTGGACCAGAATAGCAAGTTTTGTGAGACTAGCTATTTGTGAAGTAGTCTTTTTTATTCCATTGTTTGAAGGATCAACTCCAAAGTACATAGATATTTTATTGGTGCCATTTGCAAGTTAAAAGGGCCTACTACATAACTCAAAAGTGAAATAGGGCAGGTACAAAGCAAGTCTTAGTAGTACGACCTCACTTCCTCGAGGTATCCATCCATCTCTTCCAAGAGGGTAAAATGGGAGACGGTTTCCATTATTTTATTGATAAATTGGATAGGAAAAATTATCCAGCATTGTCCTTGAGGATGAAGACATATCTAGAAGGAAGGGTATCTATGGATACATATCAAGAGATGAGGAGATGCCCATATCCAGAAGAAAAGGTCTACCTACAAGAGAGGAGCTAGAAAAACTCAACTCATGGTGTGCCAAAGATGCTTTAGCAAGGTCATATCTACTTAACTCTATTTCTAACTTCCTTCTTCCTTACATTAGGAATTGTAAAACTTCCCAATAGACTTGGGATACTCTGTCTTCATACTTTTCTTCCAATACAAGAGCTAGGAAAAATCAATTATGGATTGAGTTTACCACTCAAAGAAAACAACCCAAGCAAAATGTTTCACCAAATGTGACCAAGGTAAAAGATGTGGCTGATCAATTGGCAAGCATAGGAGAGGAGATTGAAGAGGAGCAAATAGTGAGACAAATAATCAATGGCATCAAGGCAGATGATAAGTGGGAAGCTTTCACAACTGCTATGGACCTTTACATGGACATGCAAATCCTAGATCCTACCACGCTCATGGAACAACTCTTTATCCATGAAGCCAAGCTCAAAAAAAATGGAGAACCATGAAGAGATAACAATTCTTTTGCCCTCTATACAAATAAAGGGAAGTCTAAGGATAAAGGAAAGAGCAAAAAGGTTGAAGATGAAGGCACTACTTCTCAAGCTAACTATGCAGGGAGAGGTAGGAACTCAAGAGGAAGGGGTAGAGGAGGTAAGCAAGGTAGGGGGAGACCTTTCAACTCTTCCCCATGCAACATATGTGGATTGTCTAATCACACAATAGATGAGTGCTATAGGAACTTCAAGAATCAGAGCGTAAGAGGATTTGAAAGAGCTGCTACTCACAATCAAGAGGAAGGTTCAACCATAATCAAGGATACAACCATGGCTACAACAAAAGTTATCAAGGAGGATAGAAATCAAGAAAAGACTTCAACAATTATACAAAGGTTCAAGAGGATTCTCTTCTCATTATGAACATGACTTCAAAAAAAGGTACCAATGATGAGCACCTCTTCTATATTGACTCAGGTTGTTCAAATCATGTAGCAGACAATGTAGCTCTTCTTTCTGATCTTGAGGAGCCCAAGGAAAAGCACCAAGTCTAGACAGGTGATGAAACCAAGCATTCAATTGTCAAGGTAGGAAATGTCAAAACTTTTGATGGGAATAGGAATCTGTTGAGCAGATTTGTTTATGTACCTACTATCACAAAGAATCTGATTAGTGTTGGACAAATAGTGGAAAAAGGTTTGCACGTTAGGTTTAAGAAATATGGAGCTTTTGTGGAGGACCCCCAACATGGATTGAAGAGAATTTCCAAGGGAGAAAAAATAGGTAGATTATTTACATTTGATCTCGAGGACACTAAAAACATTGCACTTTATAATTACAAGGATCAAACATTGTCTAAGTTAGATATTTGGCACAAAGATTTGGGCACATTGGTGAGAGAACCTTGAAGCAGATATGTAGAGATCAATGTGTGCTTGGGATACCTAATGTATCCAAGCAACATATGATCTATAAATGTGGTGCATGTCGATTTGGAAAATCACACAACTTACCCTTTACAAAGAAAGGCTATATGCTAAGGATTATTTGGAACTTGTCCATACAGATGTGTGGGGACCAAGCAAGGACCCTTCAATTTCAGGCTCAAGGTATTATGTGTCATTCATTGATGATTTTAGTAGGTGGACTATCTTGTATTTCATGAAATATAAAGATGAAGTGTTCAGTTGCTTCAAGAAGTATCTTGCACTTGTGGAAAATCAAACAGGAAGAAGTCTAAAGAGGATAACATCAGATGGAGGCACTTTTGCAAGATAGAGGCATCAAAAGGGAGATTAATACTAGGTATATCCCTAAGAAAAATGGCGTAGCAGAGAGGAGAAACAGGTTGATTGTGGAAACAACTAGATCAATGCTTAATGAAAAGAAATTGCCCAATTATTTGTGGGCAGAGAGTGTGTCTACTGCCACCTATCTTAATAGTAGATTACCTTCTAAATCCCTTGATGGAATGACCCCATATGAAGCATGGCATGGTAGGACACCAGCACTTTATCCTTGTAGAATATTTTCATGTGATGCTTATGTGCATGTT